>SJYV01022759.1:0-40587 GCA_006410875.1 Neotragus pygmaeus
GGCTCCAGCCCCCACCTCCACCAGCTCAGCCTGCCTCCCGCTGCGTGACCAGGCCACTGCTCAGACTTCTCTATGGGCGGCCTTTAGGGGGCGGAGCCGCAGAAAACAGGGGCCTCTGGACACAGCACAGCCGGGGGGCTGGGAGGACGGTTTTCAGGGTCACATCTAAGGGCAAACCCAGCTGACTGTCCCCCTCCAGCTGGCCGGCCTGGACCACTGAGCCTCAGTTCTCTCTGAAAAATGGGGCCGTGATGCCCACCTCACGGCCATACCAAGGACACACCCAGCGTGTGTACTGCCTGGAGGAACCTGAAAGCGTTAGGGGGGATGAGAGAGGCCAGGCACAGAAGGCCACACACTGGGTGAGCCCCGGTATGAAATGAGCAGGAGAGACAAATCCAGACCAGGGGATGGGAACAGATCAGTGGGCCCCAGGGGCTGGGGCAGGAGCGTGAGGTGACACAGAGGCTCCGGGANCAGGGATCGAACCCAGGTCTCCCGCATTGCAGGCAGACACTTTAACCTCTGAGCCACCAGGGAAGCCTGGGAAACACCTTAAATTCACACAACATTATATGTAAATTATTTTCACAAGAAAACTGAAGAAAGAGAGAGATAGGCCCTCACTACCTGGCAATATACAATCCAAGACGGCTGACAGTCAGGTAATGCTCAAGGCCCAGATGAAAAGCCATGTGTGCTACCCTTGTTGGAAGTCGGTGTGATGAGAGATTAAAAGATGGGAAATGAGTTTAGGGGATAAGCAGACTTCTCTGACAGCTCAGTCAGTGAAGAATCCACCTGCAATGAGGGAGAACTGGGTTTGATCCCTGGGTTGGGAAGATCCCCTGAAGAAGGTAAAGGCTACCCACTCCAGTATTCTGGCCTGGAGATTTCCATGGACTATATAGTCCATGGGGTTACTACAACTGAGCAACTTTCACTTTCAGACAAATGAAGGAAGCTTAGTTCTCTAGGTTCCTCCCAATCATTTCCTGCTAGGTACCCTCCATCGACAGGGTAACACATCCCCCAGATGTAAAGCACCACCTAGTGGATCCCTCCTGGAAGCAGGGTGATGCAGGCTTTTCCTAACCAACCCAGCCTATTGTTTTATGCCACTCTGAGGCGAGGGACAGATGTAAGGAGTTAAACTGATACTCCAGGCTACAGCAGAATTCCTCAGGCAGTTGCTAGGATGCAAGAGCCACAAGGAAAAGGTCCAGACTCAAAAAGGTCATAAACTTGACAAGATTTCTGGTATTAGCTACAAATTAATGGAATTCCTGTGAGTCAAATCCAGTGGCTGGCTGCCCTCTGGTTTACAGAAATGTCCTGCCAGGGAAATCCCAGTCTGGCGAACAGGACGTGTGGTAGCTCAATCCCTAAGGCAACTCCTCCACCCAGATCACTGCCCCCCAGAAGCAGAAGGTTTGAGCTGAAGGGTCCTCAGCAGGCTCCTCCCGGCTGCATCTCTAGGGAGAGCTCTGGAGCAAAGGGACAAGGTGCTCCCCCATCAATCAGGCAGAGCCTGAGGCAGCCAAACTGACTGAGCAGGTGACCCATTCTGCTGTCAGCCCAGGAGAGGCTTGCTTTTCCTGTCCAGCAGGATTGGGTCATTGGTATTGGTCCCCGGGAAACTGCATGGTTCTTTTGCAGGAAAAGGCCGGGGTTGGATGGGGGGTTGGTGGGTGGACGGTGCTGGGTCTTAGTTGCAGTGTGCAGGCTTCTTTAGTTGTTGCATTTTGGGCTTCTCTAGTTGCAGTGCATGAACTCTAGAGTGTGGCAGGCTCAGTAGTCGTGGAGCACAGGCATAGTTGCCCTGCGGCATGTGGGATCTTAGTTTCCCAACCAGAGATAGAACCTATGCCCCCTGCACCAGAAGGCAGACTCTTGACCACTGGACCCCCTGGGAAGTCTTGCACAGCTTGGTTCTTTATCTTTTCTTCTCATTTTTACATGATTTTATTTAGTTAGTTATTTTCTGGCTGTGCTGAGTCTTCATTGCATCACGAGGGCTTTCTCTAGTTGTAGCAAGTGGGGGCTACTCTCTAGTTGCAGTGTACAGGCATCTCGTTGCACTGGTCTCTCTGGTTCGGAGCATGGGCTCCAGTGAGCACGAGCTCCAGCAGTTGTGGCTCACAGGCTTAGTTGCCCCACAGCACGTGGTATCCTCCAGGACCAGGTATCAGACCAGTGTCCCCTGTACTGGAAGGCAGACTCCTAACCACTAGACCACCAGGGAAGCCCTTTTCCTCCTTTCTAAATGAATGTATTTATTGTGATTATCCACCTTTCCCTTTCGTATCATATATTGTGATTTGAGAATGGTTTAATTTGCCATTTAATCACAGATTGCTAAGCAGACCATGAGACGCACCTCTAGATTAAGTAAGTCAATTGGAATGGATCATCCCTTGGTCTTGGACCCGGATTTAGTACAGATCCACCTTTGGACTGTCTTCCTCTTGGGTTCCATTTTTGGTTATATGGAGGATAATTCCACTCTCTTAATGGAGGATGGATGTTTTTCTAAGTTGTGTGTGTGTGTGTGCGTGTGTGCGCATGTGCATGAGAAGTAGCCAAATGGTTGAAAGCAGTGGACTGTCTGTAGCTCTTTGCTTTGGTCTGTCAACATGGTTTGCTGTTCCTCTTTTCCTGATGGGGATCATACGCCCCTCTCAACGCAACCCTTGTTGGATTGCCCATCACACTGATCTGCACCCCCCAACCAGCCATGCCAGTAAGCCCCAAACCCCAGGTAGGCTGATCACACTACCCCATCTCCTCTTAACAGTGATTCATCCAATGGATAGTCACCTGCCTAGGAGAAGAGACTCCTTCACTGTAAAACTGTCTGTTCCCACTGACGTGGCTAACGTGGAGCAGCTGCTGCCCATCCCGCCCCAGCGCGTAGTTCACAGTAGAAGAAAGTGAAGCCAGCTCACACTTGGAAACAGAGGAGACGAGAGACAGAGAGAAAGGGAGAGTCCTACTCGTGGTGTTAAGAGCCCCGTCCCAGTTCCTGGTGATGCCACTCGGGTTCTGATTCCATGCGCTCCCACCACCCCCATCCTTTTCAGCTATGGCCAGTCTGAGATGTGCTTCCATCACCTGTGACAGTTTAAAAAGAAATCTCATTAACAGACACTTGATGCTGCTGAGTGAACAGAGGGGAAATGAGGACAGAAAATGGTTTTACCTTTTACATGAGCCCAGACTGCACAGGCACTTCTTCTCACCTGTAAAGGCAAGTAAAGCAACATATATCACTGGGCAGCATGTGATGTCCGTTTAAATAGTATACCTTTGCCCTCCAAGTTGCAGGGGTTTATCTCTTATTTTGGACAACATGATGTTTAATGTCTCATCCTGGGGGTCTACCTGGTGGTTCAGTGGTTAAGATAGCATCACCAGCTCAATGGACATGAATTGGAGCAAACTCTGGGAGACAGTGGAGGACAGAGGAGCCTGGCATGCTGCAGTCTATGGGGTCACAAAGAGTCAGCCATGACTTAGTGACTGAACAGCAAAAATAATCAGTGGTTAAGATTCTGTGCTTCCGCTGCAGGGGTTGCTGGTTCAAACCCTGGTCAGGGAAGTAAGATTCTGCACGCTGTGCAGTGTGGCCAAAAAAGAAAAGTCTCATTCAGCTGTAACATCTTACAATTTAGCCTTATGATCACCGAGCATTCAAAGGGTCTGGTGGGACATCAGAGACAGAAGTGAGCCTAGGAATGATGACCCTAAAGCTTTCCAATGGCTCTCAGGAAGTACACACTCCAGGGAAAGAGCAGGCATGGTGGTGAATTCCATTCCCCTTGCCAGCTCTCAGCAACTGGCACTGCCTGCCTGGAGAATGATGTTGAAGAGGATTCCAAGGTCACATCCAGGTTCAGCAAGACATAGTGATGCATCTTATGGGCAAGGCTATGAGAAGGCTTGGGACATACAAATACTTCTCTAGATGACAGTTGTTGAGCTCAGTTGTTCAGTCATGTCTGACTCCTTGTGGCCCTGTAGACTGTAGCCCACCAGGCTCCTCTGTCAGTGGAATTCTCCAGGCAAGAAATACTGGAATGGCTTGCCATTTCCTCTTCCAGGGGATCTTCCCGACCCAGGGATCGAACCCTCTTGTGTCTTCTGCATTGGCAGACAGATTATTTACCACAGTGCCACCTGGGAAGCCTTGCATCAAGTGCATTTAATAAAAGATAATATGCAAGAATAAATTGAAGGGTATATTTCAAGATACTGGGAAAGAAAAAGGACCTCAATCAGCAAGACTGTTACTAGGGAATTGAGTGTATTAAAGGAAAGACATTCACAGGGCCAGATAAAGAAGGGAGCTCATTAAAATATAGTGGCTTGATCAGATGTTACATTTTATAAAACTCACTATGGCAGTAGTATGGAGCAAGGGTATAGGTAGAAGAGGCAAGACGATGAGTTAGAAAATTGCTGTTCAGACAGAGATGTCAAACGCTAAACAGTGCTAATGAAAGAGAGAAAAGGATGGTTTTAAATGGCATTAAGGTAACATAACTGACATAATTTGATAATGGCCTGCACAAGAAGATAAGAAAGAGAAAGACAGGAATTATTCCTAGATTTCTGTATTGACTTCCCTGGTGGCTCAGATGGTAAGGCATCTGCCTACAATGCGGGAGACCTGGGTTCAATCCCTGGGTCGGGAAGATCTCCTGGAGAAGGAAATGCCAACCCACTCCAGTACTCTTGCCTGGAAAATCCCATGGACAGAAAAGCCTGGTGGGCTACAGTCCATGGGGTCGCAAAGAGCCGGACACGACTGAGCGACTTCACGTTCACTTTCTGTATTGGCACCTAGGAACATGGTAATGTTACTTAGTGGGGCAGATACATAAAAGGAAAAACAAAAAGAGGGGACTGGAAAACTCATTCTTCCCAATTTACAAAGCTCTAGTAAGGGCAGTACTGGCAGGTTTGAAATGGCAGCCCAAGCTGACTAATACACCCTCCCAGAGCAAAGTCCCAGCCTGAGACAGCAGCTCTGAGCAATCTCTAAATTTCACACATACTCTACCGCCAGCGTCGTCTAAGGCTAGAGATACCAAGTCAGGATCTCCAGGTGATATTCTAGCAAGGAGGCCTTGTCTCAGTCATAAAGACCTCTGTAACAAGTTAAGGGCAATATATTCTGGACTTTAGTCTTTCAATTCTTAATCCCTACATAATTGTCACAAAACACCACCAGACCTTTCTGCTACTTGGACATAGTCTTAGTTTTATATCAAGTATGATAATGGCACATTTGACATGTGTCCTATACCAAATTTAATAGCATGTTTCAGTCTTAAACACGTGATGAGCCTTACATGCAAGATGCCTCAGATTCATCAGTCAAGAGATGTTTCTATTGATAGAATTTTTCTAGTTTTCACTGCCAACCAATATGAATTGATATCAAACTTTGAGTTCTCCTAGGGCAACCATGACAAGGTTCCTTCCAGAAGCTCTTCCGCCCCTGACTGATGGACCCAGCTCTGGCTATTCTGCTTGTCTAGCTCATTATAACTATCCATTCTGTGAAGAGTATACACGTCTCATGTTTCCATGTTTCTCATGAGTTTCCATGTCCCAAGAAAGAACCACTGATAGAAACACATAGACTCTCTAAGGATTGAGAGATGAGAGTGGGGTTTATGCAATAGCCAAGGAAGTAACAGAAGCAGAAAATAGAGCCAGAAAATAGTGCTGAGCATAATCTGCCCCTCCCTCTTGCTGCTTCCCAGAGAATGAGGGAAGGCAGCAGCCTGGCAGGCGTACAGGGAAGTGGCAGAAAGATCTCGATGTTCCACTCCAGCTCAGGCTTCCCCAGTGCAGTGGGATGAGGGCATTCCATAGAGCTTAGGAAAAAAAACAAAACAAATTCAGTCCAAACACAGATCCAAACAGGTTCCCTCAGCAAGTTAAGAATATCCACCTCCAGAAAGTTTTCACCTGCCCCTCCTTTATAAAGTGAAAGGGTTCAATACATGTTTATGGTCCTTATACGCAGTGTTCATCTCAGATATGGGGAAAACAAATGTTCAAATATTTAGATTTCACATGAAGAAGAAAATATCAAATTCACAAGAGTTTTTAAAGAAATATACCTCATTCCATTCACTTGTGATTCGTAATATAATGCAGTAATCGTGCCCTGTTTTCAAGGGTGCATTATAATATTTCCCGTAGTACAGCCTGTCTCCAATAGATATCTCCAGGGCATCATCAGGAATATTCTTGGCCAGCAGTTCTGCAGTCACGTATCCACTGGCCTCAGAAGCTCTGCTAAAGAATGAAGCAGCCTCTTCCGAATCACAAGCAAATGTGCTTTGGAGGGCCAAGGGAAGCACTAACACCTGATATGAACTGTAAGAGAAAAGAAAATGTCTATCAGACCCTTGCTTGGGTGTATGTGTGTGTGTGTGGGGGGGGGTCATTCATTCATTTATTCACACTTACTGAGCACTGGCTATGAGACCAACACTTTCCTAGATGCTGGAGATACAACACTGGATAAAAGTCCCTGCCCATGTGGGCTTCATGATCTGGCAGCTCCGATGGTCATGGAACTCCAGTGGCAACCAATCGTATTCATGCTTCATGCCACCGGGGGAATGGTCTCTCTAAGTTCTGGCTGCAGAACTTAGAAACTGGGAAACTGCCTGGAGCATATGTGTCATAAAGTTGATCTAATCAGTGATTTTTTTTCTCGTGGGCAAACGAAGTCCAGCTGGGAAAAGGGTTTAGCAGTCACATGGAGGCCTATTGCCGACAACAGTTAGGGCACTAAGTCTGCCAAAAGGCGCCACGTAATCACATGAGGAGCCTAAAACAGAACTCATGTGACGGACACTCCCTCCAGTTTATGGACTGATACCAGAGTTCCTATGAAATGAATGAGAAGCACGGAGTGCAAAGTCACCGTGAACTCATCTAGTCTGACAATATCCTTCAACAGCTGGAAAGGGAAAATCTTGTATGTTCCCTACATGTGGACAAAGACACACACTAGCAGTCCGGTGTCATTTTATCATGTTTCAGTATTATTTATCCCACCAAACAGAAAATCTGTCAGCAAAAGAAAGTGTAAGAACAAAAACACTCTGAGAATAAATCACATCTTCCTTTCTATTTCCATCTGCTTGGGCTCATCTCCTAGGAAGTTTTGGGATGTCTGCTTTCTCTATCAGGCTTGATAGTAAGGACTTGAATGATTTATTCTTGCAAATCTTTGCACAGTTCTTTGGCTACGACTGACTCTCCACTGATGTTTCTTGAGTTGAAATTTCAGTAAAGAAGAAAAACATGCATCAGCATCAAATATGATTAGGATAATTTCCCAAACTCATTAGCATATGTAATTCTATTTTACCAATAAGTATACACTTCCTGCTCCACATTCCTAATGCCCCATCTCCTGCTTCCTAAGAGCCCATGAGTCACTAGGTTAATAGCAGGTGTTGGATTTAGAAAGTACCCATCCACCAGGCTCCCCAAATTCCTAGGTGTCCTCAGGTCCCTGATTTCTACAAAGTTTCTGGATTCACTTTCAGCAGTGAGCTCTGTACAAAAATGACAAAGTGAAGCCTGCAGGGCAATGCTTTGTCACTGCCACCACCAGTAAGCATTTACTAAGCCTCGCTGCCTACAAAGGAACACTTATAACAACAAACTTTCCTGGGGACTTGAAGATGAAGACACCCCTGTGAATCACAGACACAGGTAAAAAAAGTAAATGGGCAGCAGGCTCCACGCTGTCTGTAAGCACACCTTCAAGTCCTTCTCGTCTTACCATGTAGGTAGTGATGTTCAAGCACAAGTTCAAGGCTCACTTGAACTCATCTGGTTCTGAAC
The DNA here is from genome assembly GCA_006410875.1 of Neotragus pygmaeus. Lineage (NCBI taxonomy): Eukaryota > Metazoa > Chordata > Mammalia > Artiodactyla > Bovidae > Neotragus > Neotragus pygmaeus. The sequence goes on from SJYV01022759.1 coordinate 7,885, forward strand.
ATTTCCTAGTAGAGGTACCATTCAAGAGACATAAAGCAGTCTCCCCAGTTAGTATGATCATAATCACCCGAGTCGCTTAATAATTGTACAAATTTCCAGCCCCCATCCCAGACCTACTCAATCAAAATCTCCAGTAGAGTCTGAGAATTCATGTTGCTGATAAAGCATCCTTAGGTGATTCCTGGAATCTGGCAAGTGTGGGACACATGAGCATGAGGAGAGGCTGGCTACAGGCTGCATCATCCCCCAAGATCACCCGGTCAGGGAGGGGAGGCGTGGGGCCAGAGCCCCTGCTCCACCAAGTGCCCCACGCCCCCATCCTGGGTAACGCACACAGCAGACTCTGGGCTGCCCCACACGGGCAGTGCTCCTTCCTCCAGCTCAAACCAGGTATTCGGGCCAAGGAAACCATCCCAACATCCTGCTGGTTGTCAGTGCCGATGACTCTGGGGAAGCAGTCATGGCTGTTGAGAGCACGACTGTTCCAGAAGGACTTTTCCCCTCTTTCTCACCACCGCCTTCCCCAGTGACTCACAGATCTCCACTTCCTGTTTTGGAGGCACTGGCCGGCACAGAGCCACAAGGGTAGACTGTCATTTGGCTTTTCTTTCTCCCTTACATAATTACCTGGCCTAAATATCACATACGTATTGCACATTCTCTCAGGCACTGAGGTCACGACTTCTAGTCTCCTTCCAGCAACAGAATTACAATGCCTTCCAATAACTTGTCAGGAATTAAGACACAGAACAACTTAGGCCATACACATGCCTGGAAAGACTTTTGAGCATTTACTGGGGCTCAAACGAACAGACACGAAGAGCCCAAATTTCATTATAAACGGACACACGGATAATTTAGCTAGACTTTCTTTGGACAGTTTTGTGCTATCTCATGATTTTACCCTGATTGTACTGGAGGGTCATTAGACTGAAGGGTCAGGAGAGACATAGGTAGTGTGGGTTAGGTCAAGGAAGCAGGATATTGCCATCTCCTCTTTTTTAAAGTTAATTTTTATTGGCATATAATTATAGTGTTGGAAGAGTTTCTATGGTACAGCAGCGTGAATCACCTATACGTATACATACACCCTCTCTTTTGTGGATTTCCTTCCCATTTAGCTCACCCAGGGCACTGAGTAGAGTTACCTATGCTATACAGTAGGTTCTCAGTTACCAGTTTTATATATAGTACTGTATATGAATCAGCTGCAATCTCCCAGTTCATTCCACCTTTCTCTTTCCCTCCTTGGTGTCCATACATTTTTTTTCTCTATGTCTGTGTCTCTATTTCTGTATTGCAGATAAGATCATCTATCCCATTTTTCTAGACTCCTGTCAGTAAGTTGCTCATCTCCCCAGGTGAACATCAATCTTCCTCTCTAAAAAGGGAATATTTCTGCTTTCTTGATCCTGCCATGACCTGTGTAAATACAAAGCTTAACTGAACACAACACAACCCACCACCTGATGTAAATCACTTCCACCCTAATACCATCTGGAGTCCAAGAAGCAGTTATTAGCAATGCAATGCCTCACCCACATCTCAGTACTTGAATGAATTAAAGGAATTATCCAAATGACTCTCCCAGAAACCACTACACACACCCCAAGGTCACCCTTAAATAAAGGAAAATACATTCTGTCTTTGGTAAATGAAATGATGCTCCTGATCCACCACCACTAATGGATACACCTGGAGGCATGAGTGCAAAGGATACTGCCTGACATGTCACAGGCACTCAAACAATGCTTATTCAATGACCAAAGGAGCAGGTTCAGCTTCTTGAGTTCAGCTGCCCAAATGCTCATCTCTGGTCCCTTAAAAATCTCTCTATTCACCAAGGAGGGTGCTGGTTGGAATTAAAGGCTCAGTCTGTGCCCAGTCAGTGAAAGTCACTCAGTCGTGTCCAACTCTTTGCGACCTCATGGACTGTACAGTCCATGGAATTCTCCAGGCCAGAATACTGGAGTGGGTAGCCTTTCTCTTCTCTAGCAGATCTTTCCTACCCAGGGATTGAACCGAAGTCTCCCTCATTGCAAGCAGATTCTTTACAGCTGAGTCACAAGGGAAGCCCAAGAATACTGGAGTGGGTAGCCTATCCCTTCTCCAGCAGATCTTCTCTGACCCAGGGATCGAACCAGGGTCTCCTGCATTGCAGGTGGATTCTTTACCAACTGAGCTATCAGGGAAGCCCAATCTGTGCCCAACAAAACAAAAAAAGAGGCCCGTGGCCGTAACTACCGCAGTGCAGGCCCCTGGAGAGAAGTCTCATCCTCACTCAAATCGGTGTTTCCAAAACACTCCGTGGGCAGCTGCTGGGCAGCCATGGGAAAGAGGCCTCTACTCACCTGATGGGTCCATTTTTCTCTGTGGCTTTCCTCAGTCGCAAGCGTGGCAGAGGCCCTCCATGCACAGTGAAAAAGTCTACTTCCGGAAGGGGAGGCTCTGAAAACATGTTGCAAAGAAGAAAACGGGTGTGATCAGAACAAGCAGAAACGAAGAAAGTGGTCCTCATGGGACATCAAGAGGAAAGTTTTCATGAAAGAAGTGATGAGCAAATTCAGACACACGCTCCGACGCGGGCGAGTCCTGAACACATGAGGCTAAAGGAAATATGCCAGACAGAAGGACAAATATTGCGTGATTCCACTTGCACGAAATCTCTGGAACAGGTAAGTCCACAGAGACAGAAATACATCGGAGGCTGCCCAGAGCGGAGGGTGTGGGTAGGGAATGGGGAGTTATTGCTTAGTGGCCAACAGAGTTTCTATTTGAGGCGATGAAAACATTTTTGAAATAGATAATGGTAATGGTTTACAGCACTGTGAATGTACTTAATGCCAATAATTTGTGCCCTGAAACATGATTAAAATAGTACATTTTATGTTGTATGTATTTTGTTATAAATCTTTTTTTTTTTTACTTTATTTTACTTTACAATACTCTATTGGCTTTGCCATACATCGACATGAATCCACCACAGGTGTACACGAGCTCCCAATCCTGAATCCCCCTCCCACCTCCCACCCCACAACGTCTCTCTGGATCATCCCCATGCACCAGCCCCAAGCATCCTGCATCCTGCATCGAACATAGACCGGTGATGCCCCAGCACTAACAGAGGGTGGAGGCTGTGGTCATTTCAATTATCTTGGAAGATAGGTTCCTGTTTGGTGAGGAGACCAGCATATCTGACTTCTAGATCCTTTGGGAAAAGTTTATTATTATTATTAATTATTATTATTTTGGCTGCTCTGTGCAGCTTGTGGGATCTTAGTTCCCTGACCAGGGATTTGTGTGTGTGTGTGTGTGTGTGTGTGTGTGTGTGCATAATTATCCTTTTATTTTTTTTAATTTTATTTTTAATGAATTAATTTAATTGGAGGATAATTACTTTACAATATTGTGATGGTTTTTGCCACACATCAACATGAATCTGCCACCTGACCAAGGACTGAACCTGCAACTCAGCAGTGAAAGTGTGGAGTCCTAACCTCTGCACTGTGAGGGAATTCCCTAGACTTCTAGAGCCTTTGTAATCACACAGCTGTCTGCCCTTATCTTGCTTTCCCCAGCAACCAGATTTCCCAAATAGTTACTTCATGGGGAGGAGAATGCACTGACCGGTTGTCACCGGGGTTGCATCATCTAACGGGGAGTCACACTCACAGTGTGAATGCACCAGCCACCACTCTGCCTTGGGGGTCACACAGTTAACATGTGTTGGCTGCACAACACAGACAGATATGTCCTATATATGCCTCATCTCATTTAATCTTCTCAACAGTGCTATCAAGTGGATGAGAGTTACAGAGAGAGATAGAAAGAGAAAAAATAAAATATGAAGTCCCCCCAAAATTCCCCTGAATGCTGCCACAGGGAAATTAAGAACTAGAAGGCCAAAACAGACACTCAAGATTCTTTTACCCAATTAGAAAACAGATTTGGAGTAGAAATTTTCAATTCAAATTGTAATTAAAAAAAAAAGTTTAGACCTTCCAAGATAGGTCTTAAAGCTCTACTAAATATGCTATTTACACACTGCCTTTCAACAAATATTTACTAGCCACCTCTATGTGAGGCTGGGAGAAACAGCCACGGAAGACATGGTTTCTGCTCTCCAGGAGCTCAGAGTCTGATAGCGGAGTCTCGTAAACAGGTGGTGCTTGGAGCTACGATAATGAGAGTGGTAGGAATGCAGGGGAAGAATGCCTGACCCAGGGCAGTGGGGTGAACCTATCAAATACAGAAACTGATATACTCAGAGGCGGGAGGTGAGAGAGAGTGCATGCAGAGAGAGAACAGCAGGAGTTCAGTGTAGCTAAAAGGTTGAGTTCCAGCTCAGCAGAGGCAGAAAATAAAGTGAGAAATGTAGGACGTCCCTGGTGGCACAGTGGATAAGAATCCGCCTGCCAGTGCAGGGGACACGGGTTCGATCCCTGGTCCAGGAAGATCCCACATGCCGAGGAGCAACTAAGCCCACGTGCCACAACTCCTGAGCCCATGAGCTACAACTACTGAAGCGCACGTGCCTAAAGCCTGTGCTCCGCAACAAGAGAAGCTGCCGCATTGAGAAGCCCAAGCAACACAAAAAAGGGTCGTCTCCACTCTGCAACTAAGGAAAGCCCACAGGCAGTAAGGAAGACCTAGTGCAGCCAAAATCAAACAAATAAGTAAATAAAAAGTAGGCGGAGTGTGTCTAGGTCAGATCTGAGGTCCCATAAATAAGCAGAAGTCATCTAAAGATTCTTAGCAGGTGTGTATTTTAGAAAGACAATTTAGACCGCCAGCTGGAGGATGAATTGGAAAAGAGCAAGCATAGATGGTCCAAAATCTGGGTAAGAAGTGTCTGAGGCCTGAAGCAAGTTCTGGCGCTCATAACGGAAAAGAGAGGGCAGATGGAGGAGATACGTGGGGCAGAGACGGAACGGAAAGTGGTGGAAGATAAGGAAAGGGAAGGAACCTGGGCTGTGGTTTTGGTCACTGAGTCAGTAGTGACGTCATTCATCAAGGTCTGGGGGAAGATTCACCCGCAGCTTACTTCTAGACCTGTTAAGTTTGAAGTCCTTGTGAAACCGTCCAGCAGGCAGTTAGAAATGTGGTCCAGAGCTTACGAGCAAACTGTGATGGTGACGTGGAGTCAGTCATCAACAGAAGGGGCTTCCCAGGTGGCATCAGTGATAAACAACCCACCTGCCAATGCTGGAGACATAAGAGACATGGGCTCAATCCCTGGGTCTGGAAAATCCCCTGGAGGAGGGCATGGCAACCCACTCCAGGATTCCTGCCTGGAAAATCCCTTGGACAGAGAAGCCTGCTGGGCTACAGTCCATAGGGTTGTGAAGAGTCGGACACAGCTGAAGCGACTTCACACACACGGCGGCCCAGAGAGATGGTATAAAGGCATCTGAGAAAAGATGAGGGCCCAGAGTGGACCACCGGGACACCCAGGAATCTAAGACCAGGTGGATGAGTGAGAATTTCCTATAGTGTTTATTAATAACACTAAGTCTAGAATTTCTTCCAACATCACGCAGATACAGTGGCCAATACAAATCATGTTTTCTGTAAATCAGTGGCACTGTTAAAGGCCGTTGGGGTGACTTGGAACAGCCTCTACTTTAAGACCGCACCCTACAGTATTGAAAGGCCCACCGCCTTTCCAAGAGGCGGCCAGAAAGAAATTCAATAACACCCCTGAGGCAGACAGCGGCTAGCCTCCTGCAGCCAGCTAGCACTCGGGGGAGGGGAAATGCGGACTGAAAAGCGCCACCAGGTTCCCCAGCAGGGCACAGGAGCATTCCAAGCATCGCCACACTCAGCCCTCAGGCTATCACTGAAAGGCCCTTTCACTGGTGACATTTTGTCCTCACAGGAAAGTAAGTGGTTTTTATCACACGTTTCCTGTTTTCAGCCCAGAGGGAGATTGACTGTTTACTCTTTTCTGTGTGAGAACCCTCCTCGGGCTCTTTTAAATTATTCCTCTGTTTGCTGTTCTCTGAGATGAATAATTCTAGGTCCTCTAATCTCTGGGCGAACATTTTAAAACCACCCATTTCTCACCCACCCCAGGAACAGCAGAACTAAGCGCTTGCCCAGTTTAGGGAAGGCGGGCCCACAGCGGGGCAGGGCCCTGGTTGTTCTGCCCCTTTCAGCCCCAGCATTGCCGTCCTTCCAGTTCTAATGTCACAACCATCCAGTTGATTCAATCAACACAAGACTTCTAGACTGCTTCCTGTTCTGCCTGCTCACCCCCTTCCCCACCTTACAAATAGTCTGTTTTTTCTCTCAAATGCGAAAGCCTGAACTTGAGTAGACTGTTTCTTTGCTGCATTTTTGAGGTTAAATAACGTTAGTGACGGAGAAGGCGATGGCACCCCACTCCAGTACTCTTGCCTGGAAAATCCCATGGATGGAGGAGCCCGGTGGGCTGCAGTCCATGGGGTCACAAAGAGTTGGACATGACTGAGCGACTTCACTTTCACTTTTCACTTTCATGCATTGGAGAAGGAAATGGCAACCCACTCCAGTGTTCTTGCCTGGAGAATCCCAGGGACGGGGGAGCCTGGTGGGCTGCTGTCTATGGGGTCGCACAGACTAGGAAACGACTGAAGCTACTTAGCAGCAGCAGCAGCAACCTTAATGAAAACCTCTCAGTCGTGTCCAACTCTTTGCTACCCCGAGGACTATACAATCCATGGAATTCTCCAGGCCAGAACATTGGAGTGGGTAGCCTTTCCCTTCTCCAGGGAATCTTCCCAACCCAGGGACTGAACCCAGGTCTACCGCATTACAGGCAGATAACTTTACTTCTAGCCATATTTTCCAAGGTGCTGTTTCCCTTCCCCAAACTGCTGTCTTTGGCTGGTCTGCTCTCCTTTCCATCGGCCTATTACTGATTTAAATCAAATCAGACCCAAGGCAAGAAATGGGTCCTGTCTGGGCTGGAGTTCTTCACCTGAGTATGTGAGCTGAGGGCAGACCCAGAAGGAAGACATTCACTGCCCCTCCTAGATGCCAACAACGTCCATTCCCTCCTAGAAGTAAGTGACAAAGGAAATTATGGAGGCTGAGAAAACTTTGAAGATTCAGGAGAAAAACAATGAGGCAAAACTTGTCCCCCCAAATATTAAATATACTATAAATTTACAATAACTAAAATAAGAAGGTAAAAGCACAGGGTAGGCAAAGCAATGGAAGAAGTTAGATAATCAAAAAAGAGACCCAAATAAACAAGTGAGAATATAGTGTGTGGCATAAATAGTCTTTCCAAAGGTGATGGGGAAACTGGCTGATCATTTGGGGGGAAAAAAGTTGCCATGTAAATTTAGCCTTATCCCACACATCTAAACAAATTCCAGATTGTTTCAAGCTAAAGTGTGAAAAGCAAAATTGTTAAGAAGCATTAGAAAATAGTAGAGAATAAGAACTGATCTGATTGCAGAGTGGGAAAGGCTTTTCTTGGCATGACCCGAGGCAGAAACTATAAAAGAATCAATAGAATTGATTACATGAAAACTTAAAATGTCTGAATGTCAAAAAGAATACTGAAAAGAAAATTCAAGAGTACATAACGGGGGGTGCAATATGTATAACAAAAGATTAATATCATTAATGTAGGCAAACTATTAAAATCAATGAGAGAAAGGAAGTAACAGATGTGCAAATGTGTTATTGCTCTAAGACCCACTAAAATGAACAAAAAGTAAAGGAAAATTTTGTCTGCACCAAACTTAAGCAAAGGTCCCAACCTTATGCTATAAACGTCAAGTAATTGCAAGGAACAAACACACATGAATATATAAAAGTAAAGATACCCTAGAGGTTCTTTTCTAATCCTCAGCTTCTCCTAATTGGACCACGACCCCCACTCAGTGTGAGTGTGTTAGTTGCACAGTCGTATCTGACTCTCTGTTCCCATGGACGGTAGCCCACGAGGCTGGGATGATAAACTGAAATTGATAGCAACAGAAAAAACAGAGCTGATGCCATAAGTCATCAGGTATCATACGGTGAGCTGCAACTCCCTTGCCAGTAAGGTTATCAGACTTGGCTTCCCAAGAAGGAACCATCTTCTTTTTATTTTTATCTCCTTCAGCACCTAGCACTGGTCTTTGTACATAACCAATCAATAGGTGTTTGCTGAATTAATTGTTATGTTTCAGTATACCTTTCAAGCACCCCAACACACAGAAACCCTGCCTTTTAGGCTTTTAATATAAAGAAACTTTCCCATTCATATTTTATAAGCAGCTAATATTAATACAGGATGGGCTTCCCAGGTGGCACCAGTAGTAAAGAATCCACCCGCCAATGCAGGAGATGTAAGAGATGTGGGTTCAATCCCTGGGTTGGGAAGATCCGCTGGAGAAGGGAATGGCAACCCATGCCAGTGTTCTTCCCTGGAGAATCCCATGAACAGAGGAGCCTGGCAGGCTTTGGTCCACAGGGTCACAAAGAGTCTGAAGCGACTTAGTACTCACACACGTTAACATAAAGTTGTGAAAATAACACATCCAGCCTGCTTTCCTTGGTGGTGTACCATCTTGTCTCTGTGGGGCCTCAGAGGGGGTGCAGATGCTTTCAGTGAGAAGAGCGGGGAGACATCCATCCCCAAACAGTCATTTCCTTAAGGGGCTGGGGGTCGATCTGAAGCGAGAAAGTAGCTGGGAGATTTCTAGAGGACAGTTGACCCTTGGAGGTATGGAAGACATGTGTGCCTTCATCCTGGGCTGATCTGACATAAGGACCTCAGACATCAAGGAATCTGTGTCCATGAAAGACTCTGAGAGAGCCTGGACAAAGAGGGGAACGGCTCGGGGCAAGGCCAGCAGGAGGCAGGGTGGTGCCCCACATCCAGCCTGCGGAGGTGAAGCCCTCACTGCGGACACAGGAGTTCACAGCCCTTAGATGGTCTGTGGAAGAGAAGCCCACGCCAGAAGAACTCAAGACACTGGGTCCTGCATGGTCCTTTCCTGAGGACACAACAGTAATAGACGAGGGGTGAGAGGGGCGACCAGTGGTCCCTAGTCCTGTAGCGGGAATCAGAGCTATCCTGACTGGACCTCTCTGCGAAAGGGATAGTCCAATAAAGCTTGGGACACACCTGTGTTTTCAGTGGCTCTCCTGAACATGTGAAAAGGTGCATTCTCTTTTCCTTATTACCAATACAGAGATGGGCGAAGTTCTCGTGCATGTTTCCAGTCCTGGCACTGAGGACAGACTCAGGAATAAATGATTTCTTTTACATATTTCCTTTTTCTCTTCCAGCATTCTTGGTTCCATAATGACCATTCAACCACAGATGATCACTGCATTGTGTCGAATAAGTGGTTTATCTACCTGCAGGTACTGGCTTTTTCTCTCTCTTTCCTCCTCTCTTCCCCTGTCCCTCCACCTCTCCCACTCTCGTTCTCTCATATCTCTAAGAAGAAAATTTTGCCTATAAGCTTTTTGACTTGGCAAACCTAGATGCATATTAAAAAGCAGAGATATTACTTTGCCAATAAAGGTCCATATAGTCAAAGCTACGTTCTTTCCAATAGTCATGTACAGATATGAGAGTTGGACCATAAAGAAAGCCGATCACTGAAGAATTGATGCTTTTGAACCATGGTGTTGGAGAAGACTCTTGAGAGTCCCTTGGATTGCAAGGAGATCAAACCAGTCAATTCTAAAGGAAATCAACCCTGAATATTCATCGGAAGGACTGAAGCTGAAGCTCCAATACTTTGGCCACCTGATGTGAAGAGCCAACTCATTGGAAAAGACCCTGATGCTGGGAAAGATTGGAGGCAGAAGAAGCGGGTGGCAGAGGATGAAATGGTTAAATAGCATCACTGACTCAATGGACATGAAATTTCGGGAGCAGAGGACACAGGAGCCTGGCATGTGACCTCTATGAGGTCGCAAAGAGTTGAACATGACTGAGCCACTGAACAACAACAAGAGAAAACAGCATGACCTGTGTATAAGAGCTCTTCTGACCTTTTGGGTCTACATCAAGATAAACGTTCATTCTTCCCCTTGACCTAAAGGGTGTGTGAATGAATGGTGGGGCTATTCTGAGGAATTCCCATCAACAGGCTGCCTGCGGAAGCGTGTGGGCCATGAGTCAGAAGCACTGTGGTCTCCTCTCGATCTCATCACCCTTCTCAGCAGCACCCTCTTTTGTTTTCACTGCAACACTTGCCTCTGTCCCTCAACATTCCGAAAACTTTCATTCTCCCCTGAGGTCAGCAATATATTTAAAGCGCATGCTTTCATCCTGTTCCCATCAGTAAGATTTAACTTAACGTAAGACACTCAGAATGGAAATTCCATGCACTTTTCTTCTGGGAAACCAGCTGCTACATATTCCAAGTCCAAACCCCTTGCCTCACATTTCTGGTAAAATTCAAAAGTTTACGATTTTACTAAAACAGAGTCACATCTTAGGCAACGAAGCACATCTCTTCTTCATTAAAGGGAGGGCTTGGGGTCTGTTCTTCTCTTGTTTGTTTGCTTAGAACTTTCACACTTTTTAAAAATTGCAAATTCTTTAAAGTTGGATAGATAGGGAAAACAGGCAGGGTCTCAATGAATTCAAATAGCTCAACAGTGTCCCCTGGTGGCCATGAGCACAGATACAGAGTGTGTGAGCTACCAGGCTGTTTCATGTTCAAAACAAGGTATAAATGAGGCTCATCAAGATGAAACTCTCTCTCCCAAATCAAAACATATGAAATGCTAATGTGAATCAGCAGTGTAAAACATCCAAACAGGAGAAGGACCAAAGAGTAGGAGATTGAATAGCTATTCATCTTGATAAATCACCATGGGAAGAAATGCCCAAACGGAATATTTCCTTCCAGCTCACCAGCTGGTGAATTCTTTTTTGGTCTAAAGCTTTCATTAACTAACCAGGCATTTTTCTCAATGCCAACACCACCCGCTGGCCATTTTGAGATCAGTCTTCAGATGCGTTCATTACAAAAATATTTCTTTGCTGTGCTATCATCGTCCTTACGTGGGCTAGCACAATCTTTATGTGTTGGGGATTCAAGACAGAACACACAGACAAAAATCTCTGCCATCAGAGGGCTCCTATTTTAGTAGGGGAAAAGAAAACAAACAAGTAAAATTCAAAATACAAGTTCTGAAATGAGTTCCGTAAAGAAATTCAAATAGAGGAAATGGATAGAGAGTGATGGGGTGGTGATGGTGAGGTGATTTTTGAAAGGATGAATTTGAGCAGAAACCTGAATGACAGGGCTTCCCCAGTGGCTCAGGTGTAAAGAAACTGCCTGCAATGCAGGAGATGTGGGTTTGATCCCTGGGCCAGGAAGAGGCCCTGGAGAAGGAAACGGCCCCCAGCCCCAGTACTTTCTAGCTTGGGACATCCCATGTCAGGGGGCCTGGCAGGCGGCAGACAGTCGCAAAAGAATCAAACATGACTTAGCGACTACACAACAGTGACATGTGGAGAGAGTGTCTAAGGATGAGTGAGCACCAGATGGAAAGATCTGGATGCAAAAACAAGTCTGACCCGTTTGAGAAATAACAAGGAAGGTAGGGAGGCAGCTGATGTTTAGTGAGAAAGAGAGAGGGCAGAGGAAGATGAGGTCAGTGAGGTAGGCAAGGGCCAGACTACACGTTCCATGGGCAGGCACATGGATTCTATTCCAACACTAACGCAAACTCATCCGACAGTTTTGAGCTGGGGATGACGTTCTTATGTGAATGTTTTTCTTTTTTTATTAATTTTTTATTGGAATATAATCGATTTACAATGTTCTGTTAGTTTCAGGTGTACAGCAAAGTGAATACGTTTTACATATACATATATCCACTNTCCGACAGTTTTGAGCTGGGGATGACGTTCTTATGTGAATGTTTTTCTTTTTTTATTAATTTTTTATTGGAATATAATCGATTTACAATGTTCTGTTAGTTTCAGGTGTACAGCAAAGTGAATACGTTTTACATATACATATATCCACTCTTTTTTTTAGACTCTTTTTCCATACAGGTCATTACAGAGTATTGAGTAGAGTTCTTTGTGCTATACAGTAGGTCCTTATTTGTTATCTATTTTATATATTGTTGTGAAAGTTGCTCAGTCGTGTCTAACTCTTTGCCACCCCAAGGACTATACAGTCCATGGAATTCTCCAGGCCAGAATACTGGAGTGGGTACCTTTTCCCTTCTCCAGGGGATCTTCCCCAACCCAGGGATCAAATCCAGGTCTCTGCATTGCAGGCAGATTCTTTACCAGCTGAGCCACAAGGGAAGCCCAAGAATACTGGAGTGGATAGCCTGTCTCTTCTCCAGCAGATCTTTCCAACCCAGAATCAAGCTGGGGTCCCCTGCATTGCAGGCAAATTCTTTACCGGCTGAGTTATCAGGGAAGGTCTATATATGGTTGTGTGTATATGTCAATCCCAATTTCCCAATTTATCCTGGCCGTCCTTTCCCCCTAGTAACTATAAGTTTGTTTTTTATATCTGTGACTCCATTTCTGTTTTGTAAATAAGTTCATTTGTACCATTTTTTAGATTCCACATATAAGCAACATTACATATTTGTTTTTCTCTGTCTGATTTACTTCACTCGGTATGACACTTTGAGTGAGCTTCTTAAATTTTTTTTTATTTCAATTTTTTAAATCTTTTGGCTGCACTGTGCAACGCATGGGATTTTAGCTCCCAGGGATCAAACCCATGTCCCCTACATTGGAAGCATGAAGTCTTAACCACTGGGCTGCCCGGGAAATCCCTTGAGTGATCTTTTTAAAGCTCTGGTGAAGATAAAGACCAGGTAACAGGCAACTGTGAAAGCAGGGAGAAGATTTAGAAGCTATTGGAGGAGTCCAAGCAAGAAGTTGCTAGCTTGGATTAAGTTGCTAGTTGTAAAGGCAAAGGGGGTAGAAGCGGTTGGATTCATAATGTTTATTTCAGGAACAAGCCAGCTTGTTAAGGACTAGAAACTGGTGGGAGAAGCAGAATCAATTACAATTACTTTATGGCTTGAGCAGTCAGTGAATAGGAATGCCAATAGCTGAGACAGAGAAGCCTGGGTGGAAAATGGATTTGTAGGGGAAAGACAAAGATCAGAAATCAAAAGTTCTACTGATCTTGCTTGTCAAATGTTCAAATAGGATATTGGAGACAGGCAGATATATGGAGCTCAGAGGAGAGAATGTGACTAGGACACATACTTGGGGATTGTCGAAATACAGGTATTGTTTGTAGCCATGAGACTGGTAGAGATCACTGAGGCAGAAAGAGTAGATAATGAAGTAAAAGGATGAGAAGGCAGAGGGCGGGGCAACATTAAGGTAGATGGAACTGGTGGAACTGATGGGAAAGAACAGCCAGTGAGGATCCAAAAGCCAAGAGAAAAGGTGTGTCAAGGAGGGGATGCCACATGTGGTAGAGAAAATCAGGTAAGAATAAAATTGGCCGGCAGATTTTGCAAGATAGAAACACTCCCAGTAAAGCATTGAGAACAAATGCCTCTGGACTGGAAACAGTTAAAGACAGAAGAGGAGGTAAGGATGTGGCGCCTTCACAACATTCTTGCAAGGAGTTTCACTGTAAAGAGTGGCTGAGAAAAGATAGAGCAGCTGCAGGGAATATGGCATCTGAAGGAGTATATCTATCTTTGTTTTCACTTAAAAAGGAGAGATGTCAGCCTGCCAGTGCAGTGGCGGGACTCATTCTTTATTGGGGGAGCAGACGAGGCAAGAAGGGGTGGCAGGATTAAGGGAAGGTGGGGGCAAGAGAGTGGGGACCAAGAGAGAAGATAAAATATGGGTTCTGCCTGCAGGCAACCCTGGGAGACTTTGGGAGTAGAAAGTCCTCTGATTACCTGATTACTTCTAATTTATCAGGGAAATAAGACACAAGAAACGAATACTCTGATAAGTAGCTCAGAGTGTGTGTGTTGGAAGGCTGGAGGACACCATCACAGATTTGAGGCGAGATGAGAAAATGAGTGGAAAGTGATTTTCTAGGGTACTAGAGTGGGATTGCCAGTCATTCTCCCCCGAAGGGTAACCCGCTCTTAAGGTACTTGTAACAGAATGACAAATATGTTACTGAGAAAGAAACAGTGGAAGGACAAATTCTTCTTAAGGAAGAAATAATTCAAATATCCAGAAGGAATGTAATCAACACTCATGGACACACTCCCCAGATTTATTCAATGCTGCTATTTTGTTTCAGATATCTTTTTAAGAAATAAAACATTACAGTTTCAGGGAAGTCCCTTGAGAACCTCTCTCCAGTCTCATATCCTTCTTCATCTTTCTCTTAAAGTTCACCATATAATGATAAAAAGTAATAGTGCGCCTCTTTGTTTGAGCCTATACAGCTCTGTGGTGATTTCATTTGGCCAAATGCTGTTATTCAAGATTTACCTGTTATCTGGGTTGTCAGGGAGATGACCACAGGAAGTTCAGAAGACAAGGCCTGGATGCTGACACTATAGTTGGTACCTGGACTCAGGTCCAAGCACGTCTCAGGAGTCTGACTACTGGCAGTGATATTAAAGGTCATTTCCTGGGCAAATCCTTTTTGATACCATCTCTGGCCCCAAATGTGGACCTGAAACATAGAAAAGTTCACCAGGTAAACTACTAGCTTGAAAGGTTGAATGCCTGGATACTTACTTTTTCTCATGAGCACTCTTGCTCTCCATTCTAAAGTTCCTCTAAAAAGTGAAATACATTATGTGATATCCTGGATAGGAGGAGGGTTTGGGAGAGGATGGATATATGTATATGAATGGCTGAGTCCCTTCGCTGTTCACCTGAAACTATCAGAACATTGTCAATAGGCTATACCCCAGTACAAAATAAAAAGTCTAAGAAAACAAATATGAAATACAAGTAGAGCTGTAATACTATAAATATTGGGGAAGTCCATAATTACAATATCATCAGTAAAATAAATATATATTAAAATCGAAATGCACAACAGTCCCTGAAACTGACAAGTTTCTCCTTTTTTGTTCCCACACACATAATGGCACATGNAGTAGAGCTGTAATACTATAAATATTGGGGAAGTCCATAATTACAATATCATCAGTAAAATAAATATATATTAAAATCGAAATGCACAACAGTCCCTGAAACTGACAAGTTTCTCCTTTTTTGTTCCCACACACATAATGGCACATGCTCAGTGAGAAAGCCTGTTGGCAAAACTGAAGAAGGCCAGAGAAAAATTTCCTAGGGGAAAAAAAAAAAAATTAAGAATCTGAACTAAGGCTTTTCCAGAGCAGGGCTAGGATACTCCTAGCCGGTTTCTGGTAAGACCTGGGAAGGGTTTTTCTCCTCTCTCACCACCTTCTGACAGTCCCAGCATCTGGACCAATAGATCCACTTCTCTTCCTNATGCTCAGTGAGAAAGCCTGTTGGCAAAACTGAAGAAGGCCAGAGAAAAATTTCCTAGGGAAAAAAAAAAAATTAAGAATCTGAACTAAGGCTTTTCCAGAGCAGGGCTAGGATACTCCTAGCCAGTTTCTGGTAAGACCTGGGAAGGGTTTTTCTTCTCTCTCACCACCTTCTGACAGTCCCAGCATCTGGACCAATAGATCCACTTCTCTTCCTAATTTCTTCCAGCAGCAGCTCATCCCATGGTCTGTACCTTTGTTACAAACATATTTAGCTTTAAAAGTTCCCCCTTGACTCGCTAGGCAACATATTCAGACCCTTATCAGAGGCACTGGTGCAGAGAGACACACACCCATGAAAAGTCACTGGCTTCCTTCCATGGGTACTGCCTGCACCTCGGCTCTGTATCAGACTATGTTACACAGAGAAACCCTCATGTCTTTCTCATCGATCCCCAAAGTCTCTGACTTCAAATATGCAGCAGGAATGCCCAATTTCTTGCTGCTTCTCTCTCTCTTTTTTTTTTTTAAGAATTGCATTCAGTTTTTATTCTATGTTTTTAATTTTTATTGGAGTATAGTTAATTTACAATGTTGTGTTAGTTTCAGATGCACAGCAAAGTGAATCAGTTATGCGTATACATGTATCCACTTTTTAAAGATTCTTTTTCATATAGCTAATTAGAGAGTAGAGTTTCCTGTGCTATACCCCAGGCTCTTACCAGTTATCTATTTCATATATGGTAGTATGTATATGCCAGTCCCTGGGCCTCCCAGGTGGCACTAGAGGTAAAGAACCTGCCTGCCAATGCAGGAGTCAGAAGAGATGTGGGTTCAGTCCCTGGGTTGGGAAGACCCCCTGGAGGAGGGCATGGCAACCCAGTCCAGTATTCTTGCTTGGAGAATACTGGAATGAATGGCTTGCTTCTCTGTTACAAGTACCTCCCATGGACAGATGAGCCTGGTGGGCTACGGTCCATAGGGTCCCACAGAGTCAGACACGACTGCAGTGACTTAGCATGCACGCACGCATGTCAGTCCCAGTCTCCCAATTTATCCCTCCCTCTCTTATCCCCTACCTCTAGTTCATTTGTATCCTTTTTTTCAAACTGGAGGATAATTGTTTTACGATGTTGTGTTGGTTTCTGCCATACAACAACGTGAATCAGCCGTAAGTATACAAATGTCCCCTCCCTCTTGAAGCTCTCTCCCAACACTCCACGCCATCTACCCATCTAGGTTGTCACAGAGCACTGGGTTGAGCCTTCTTTATTATACAGCAACTTCCCACTAGCTATCTATTTTATATATGCTAATGCGTATATTTCAATGCTGCTGTCTCAGTTCAGTCCACCCTCCCTTTCCCCTGCTATTCTCCATGTCTGACAGGCACTGGTACCTGCAAATAGGCACTGGTACCTGAAAATAAGCATTAGTACACTTTTTTTTTAGATTCCACATATAAATGATATCATATGATATTTGTCTTTCTCTGACTTATTCAGTCAGTATGACAATCTTTGGATCCATCCTTGTTGCTGCAAATAGCGTTAGTTTGCCTTTTTAATGGCTGAGTAATAGTCTTTTGTATATATGCACCACATCTTTATCCCTTCCTCTGTTGATGGACATTTAGGTTGCTTCCATGCCCTGGCTACTGTAAATAGTGCTACAATGAACACTGGGGTGCATGTATCTTTTTGAATTATGGTTTTCTCCGGGTATTTGCTCAGCAGTGGGATTCCTGGCTCATATGGTTCTTTGCTTCTTATTGCAATTGTAACTATAAATCTTTCATTGATTATGGAAGCTATCGAAGCAGTTTTTTTTTTTTTTTTTGGTTTGTTGATATTTTTTTAACCTCCCACACAAGACAAACACCTAAAAAAAGAATAAGTTTCAGTAACTTACTAAATACATCTCCTCTATATCAGCTGTCTTCATACTTCTCCATCTCAAGCAGGTTTCATTAAATATTGAAATGTTACAGATGGTTTGTTTTACTGCAAGAGGAAAAGAATGAAAAATCAACTTACACCTTGTACCAAAATATTACTTTCTAACTGAACAATCTTCCAAAGATTAGCATTTACAAGAGGATGCCTTCTATACTATTTCAATGTAGAAACTAGTGGTAGCAGTCCAAGAAACTCCAGTTTTATATTCCTGTAAACTCAGTCCTGATGAAAGATTCACGACCAAAAGATACCCAATCAGAAGTTCCTTCTTAAAAATTATTTAAGTCTATTCACCGCAAATCCCCTTGGTTTCCTAAGCTGAAAGGCATTGTCCTTGCCTTGGACAAACCTCATTTAGACAAAAAAGCACCAGTTTGAAATTCTGAGCTGAGAGCAACATTTCAGCAGAGAACTGAGAATTGCTCCCTGAGGAAATAAACAAGGCCACCTCAAACAGTCAGGCTTTTCTTGATGGAGAGCGGGGAACGGCCCCTCTTGGTTTGGGCTTCCTCAGCTTTTATCACCAAAGAACCACTCACTGGTCTCTGCTCAATGTCATGGCAATCAATCCAAAAGATAGTTCAGATCTGGCATTGTGTAATATAGAGGCACATTCCTCAAGCTTTTACAATAAAGACTATGAAAGTGTTAATCGATCAGTCGTGTCTGTCCAGTTCTCTGTGATTCTGTGGACTGTGGCCCACCAGGCTCCTCTGTCAGTGGGATTCTCCAGGCAAGAATACTGAAGTGGGTAGCCATTCCCTTCTCCAGGGGATCTTCCTGACCCAGGGGTCAGACCTGGGTCTCCTGCATCGCAGGCGGACTCTACTGCCTGGGCCACCAGGGAAGCCCCAAATAGAGACTAGTTATTCAAAACTCTGGTATCAGAGGTTACGTCCTTCAAAGATGATCCCTGTCCCTAAACTGAAAATAACATATCAGATTTGCTAAGAAGTTTCATAGGAACACTGTTCATAGGAACAGTGTTCATAGGAACACTGTGGTGATTAATATGTGATAAAGACAACTCCCAAAGCACCTGAAAGAAAGAAAATCTCATGAGAGCCAACCCTATTGTGTAAGCCCCTCAACCAACAGGTTCCTTTGAAAGAAGCCAAGCCAATGGACATGACCCCTTTTTATGGATTGGGCAGCTTTGCCGGAAGAAAACCTGTTCCACAAGTGACAAGCTTTACTTCAAATGTTGTAAGACAAAGTAGGGAAGAAAGTATAGGTGATTCAGGATAAGGCAATCTAGCTACTAGGTACAGAAGATGGTTTTAGAGATAAACAGTAGTGGTTCTGTTCACACTGTTCATGGGGTTCTCAAGGCAAGAATACTGAACAATAGACTGGTTCCAAACAGGAAAAGGAGTATGTCAAGGCTGTATATTGTCACCCTGCTTATTTAACTTATATGCAGAGTACCTCACGAGAAACTCTGGGCTGGAAGAAGCACAAGCTGGAATCAAGATTGCCGGGAGAAATATCAATAACCTCAGATATGCAGATGACACCACCCTTATGGCAGAAAGTGAAGAGGAACTAAAGAGCCTCTTGATGAAAGTGAAAGAGGAGAGTGAAAAAGTTGGCTTAAAGCTCAACATTCAGAAAACTAAGATCATGGCATCTGGTCCCATCACTTGATGGGAAATAGATGGGGAAACAGTGGAAACAGTGGCAGACTTTATTTTGGGGGGCTCCAAAATCACTGCAGATGATGACTGCAGCCATGAATAAAAGACGCTTACTCCTTGGAAGAAAAATTATGACCAACCTAGATAGCATATTCAAAAGCAGAGACATTACTTTGCCAACTAAGGTCCATCTAGTCAAGGCTATNAACAGTGGCTGACTTTATTTTTCTGGGCTCCAAAATCACTGTGGATGGTGATTGCAGCCGTGAAATTAAAAGATGCTTGCTCCTTGGAAGAAAAGCTAAGACCAACCTAGACAGCATATTAAAAAGCAGAGACATTACTTTGCCACAAAAGTCTATCCAGTCAAGGCTATGGTTTTTCCAGTGGTCATGTATGGATGTGAGAGTTGGACCATGAAGAAAGCTGAGCTCCAAAGAGTTGATGGTTTTGAACTGTGGTGTTGGAGAACTCTTGAGAGTCCCTTGGACTGCAAGGAATCCGACCAGTCCATCCTAAAGGAGGTCGGTCCTGGGTGTTCATTGGAGGGACTGATGTTGAAGCTGAAACCCCAGTACTTTGGCCGCATGATGCAAAGAGCCAACTCGCTTGAAAAGACCCTGATGCTGGGAAAGATTGAGGGCAGCAGGAGAAGGGGATGACAGAGGATGAGATGGTTGGATGGCATCACCAACTCGATGGACGTGTGTTTGAGCAGGCCCCGAGAATTGGTGATGGCAGGAAGGCCT
This sequence comes from Neotragus pygmaeus, assembly GCA_006410875.1. NCBI lineage: Eukaryota > Metazoa > Chordata > Mammalia > Artiodactyla > Bovidae > Neotragus > Neotragus pygmaeus. The sequence continues at coordinate 27,613 of SJYV01022759.1, forward strand.
GGTGTTCCGCCGTCCATGGGGTCTCAAAGAGCAGACGTGACTGAGCAGCTGAGCTGAGGGTACCTTACTGGCCCCAACTGTTGCCTGCGTAATGGAGAAACTGGACAGCTCCTTGACTAAGTGAGCAAACGAACAGCACCAGTGAGCAACCGGCTGGCCTCACGTGCTTCTGGCCGTGGCCCCTGAGAAGCACGTCCGGTCTAAGCAGTGCTCTAGCTGTCACACAGAACTCGCATCGTGAGGAAACGTTAGTCAGACAGAAAGTTCTAGTTAAACAAACACCTCTGTTCTTCAAAAAAAGTCAGTTATAAAAGACAAAGGTTGAGGACATCTTCAAGATTAAATGAGATTAAACAGATAAATACAATATGTGATTGTATACTGGACTTTGTATGCAAGAAAAAAATGCTATTAAAGGATGTGTTGCTGCTGCCGCTGCTAAGTCGCTTCAGTCGTGCCTGACTCTGTGCCACCCCAGAGACAGCAGCCCCCCAGGCTCCCCCGTCCCTGGGATTCTCCAGGCAAGAACACTGGAGTGGGTTGCCATTTCCTTCTCCAATGCGTGAAAGTGAAAAGTGAAAGTGAAGGATGTGTTAGGGTTCTCCAAAAAACAGAGCCAATAGAACATGTATACACAGAGAAAGAGATTCATCATAAACTATTGGCTTATGTGACGTGGACGCAAATCTGAAGTCTACAGGGTAGGCCAGCAGGCTTGCAATCCAGAAGAGGCTCTGTTCCCATCAGAGAATTCTCTCTTCCTTATGGGAGATTTAAATGTTAATCAAAAACATCATCATAGAGACACCCAGAGTAACATCTGAATGGCCAAATATCTGGACATCAGTATGCATCTCCTTAAACCATACTTAACCCCAAATAAAAACAATAGCAAGGTCATGCTTGCAGCTACTGTTTCACACTGTCTTGTGTACAGTACAAAACGCAGCCAACCTTTCCTCAGAAGAGGACTCAAAGTCCCCGAGGGGTGGTTATTCTACTCCTTGTCATCCTGTAACTTAAATACTGTGAGATAAACTTAATACATCATGTTACATAAAGGGGTTAAGAGAGGGAAGAGAATAAAGATACTTGTTTTATACACACACACTTCCCCACAAACATACTATTAGTAAGGTAACAAAACCAGGAAGAAACAACATATTACTAATCTCAGAACAAAACACGGCTGACGGCCGCAGCCTCCGCGTCCGGTCGCGTGGCCGCCTCGCCTCTGCCGTCAGCAGTGTGCCCGGACGGAGCCGCCGTGCCGCCTTGGCCGGCTGTGAGGCACGGAGCCGTCGGTAAAGCGGCCCTGAGCCTCGCCTGCTCTGCCTGCCGATCCTCGGGGCTCCCCGTGGGCCAGCGCTGCAGGCTGAGAACGGGCGGTGGAGCAGGAGGGGCTGGGGCATGGGAGCCGCCTCTGCACAGAGCGAGGCGGTGCCATCAGCACCTGCTCAGCCCCAGGCGCACGCTTGTCACTTCCTTCTGATGATGGAGAGCTGCTGTGCGCTCGTGCCTTTATGGAGAGCAAGCTGCTTTACCCAGAGTTCACCGCTTTAAATAGTAATCTTATCCCACGGCACCATCACAGAAAGACTCGGAATAATGTCTGACTTAATATCTGGGCACTCTGTGGTTCAGGCAAGTTGACGCGTTAAATTAGCCATCACAAAGGACATCAAAGGGTTGACACATCAGAACAGGGACCACGAGCGCATGCTCATTCACTGTCGACCCCATGGACTGACCACAGCCCGACAGGCTCCCCTGTTCACGGGATCCTCCAGGCAAGAATACTGGAATGGGGAGCCATTTCCTGTGCAGGGGATCTTCCCAGCCCAGGGACTGAGCCCACGTCTCCGGCATTAATAGGCGCTCTTTACCCCTGAGCCGTCTGGGACGCCCACAGGGACTGTAGATTATTCTATCAGACTTTCTGAATGTGATAGCTGTGCTGAGGCTGCTTACCAGAACTTTTAGGAGAAGCACTCTGAACTACTAGGCTTTCCCTGGTGGCTCAGACAGTAAAGAATCTGCCTACAGTTCGGGAGACCTGGGTTTTATCCTTGGGTTTGGAAGATCCCGTGGAGGAGGAGGGCATGGCAACCCGGTCCAGTATTCTTGCCTGGAGAATCCAGTGGACAGAGGAGCCTGGCGGGCCACAGCCCGTGGGGTCATAAAGAGTCGGACATGAGTGAGTGACTAACACTTATACTTTTCATTCTGAACTACTCAAGTGTAGGATGCATGATGTGTGCAAACGACTCTGAAGTAGATCATAAAAGAATAAGTAGTGAGTGTGTGTGTGTGTGTGTGTGAATGTATGAGTAAGACAGAAGACATGTGGCAGAATGTTAAAAATTAGTGGTTATGAATATGGGAATTGGCTGTTTTTGCAGCTTTGGATTTTGAAACCACTTTAAAAAGAAATTTAAATGATAGGGTACATTATTAAGAGGCACAGACAATCTGTACCTTTTTCACAGCAACATAATTGTGCTCATACCCTTGTCATAATTGCTCAACTTGGCATCAGGAAAATGGGATACACACTTCATCTTTGAGACAAAAAGAGGGGACACAGGGGCGCACCTGCTCTCGAGCTGTGGTATCTGTGAATCCCTCTAGAGCCGTCCGGAACCTTTCTTCCAGATCTCAGATGTGGAGTCAGAGTGTGGCTGTGCTGAAGAAAACAGTGAAAGCTGAAATGGAGGGAGGCTGGGCCAAGGCAGGATGACTTTAGCTTCTTTGATCTCCAGTGTTCATGGCATTAAATTATATAGTTCATCATGAATTAAAATTAACATTTTTAGAAGGTGGATTGTGCTTGAAAAACAAGTTGGCAGCAGCCCAGTGAAAGTTTATAGCTGTAAGCAGATTCCTGCAGTCTGATCTGTGATTCACGGCTGCTGCATTTTAAGTGCTAATGAAAACGAGATTGGCACTCTTAGCAGCATGTGATCTGGAAAATAGAGAAAGGAAAGGGTGTTGATAAAGTCCTTTCTCACAATAGAATTAAATGCAGAGGTGACAGTAGACTTTGCCAAAGATGGAGAAGCTCTATACCGTCAGCAGAAACAAGACCAGGAGCTGACTGTGGCTCAGATCATGAGCTCCTTATCGCCAAATTCAGACTTAAATTGAAGACAGTAGGGAAAACCAGTAGATCATTCAGGTATGACCCGAATCAAATCCCTTACGATTATACAGTGGAAGTGAGAAATAGATTCAGGGGATTACGTCTGATAGAGTGCCTGAATAACTGTGGGTGGATGTTCGCGACATTGTACAGAAGGCAGGGATCAAGACCATCCCCAAGAAAAAGAAATGCAAAAAGGGAAAATGGCTGTCTGAGGAGGCCTTACAAATAGCTGTGAAAAGAAGAGAAGCNTGGTCATGTATGGATGTGAAAGTTGGACTGTGAAGAAAGCTGAGCGCCAAAGAATTATGCTTTTGAACTGTGGTATTGGAAAAGACTCTTGAGAGTCCCTTGGACTGCAAGGAGATCCAACCAGTCCATTATAAAGGAGATCAGTCCTGGGTGTTCTTTGGAAGGAATGATGCTGAAGCTGAAACTCCAGTACTTTGGCCACCGCATGCGAAGAGTTGACTCATTGGAAAAGACTCTGATGCTGGGAGGGATTGGGGACAGGAGGAGAAGGGGACAACAGAGGATGAGATGGCTGCAGGGCATCACTGACTCGATGGACGTAAGTTTGGGTGAACTCTGGGAGTTGGTGATGGACAGGGAGACCTGGTGTGCTGCAGTTCATGGGGTCGCGAAGAGTCGGACACGACTGAGCGACTGAACTGAACTGAACTGAGTAGTGGCTCAAGGAAACTCACTTCTTAAATTTTCAAAACATATAATTTTAATAGTATTTAAACAGTTTCAGATCGTACAAAAAGGTAGCAAGTTTCCAATTCATTCAGTATGACTGGATAATTGACAATGCCCAAGCTATACAAAATGGCACAACCAATAACTAAACATGCTATGCCAAACTCACTTATAAATATAAATACAAAATTTTAAATAATAGCAAATAGAAATTAGCAATACACTCAAAGAACAGTATACTAGAAACAAGGGAAATTTACTCCAGGAATACAGAGATGATCCTTATTGGGAAAGATATTAATTGATCAAAAGAGAAAAACCATACAGTCACTTTTATAATCATAATGGTTAATACATTTAATGGACATTCCTTTATAGAAATCTTCATAAACTCGGATTTAAGTTGATAGAAACTTGCTGATTTAAAAGAGTGTTTATTAGAAACCACCATACTTAGTGGTAAAACAATGAAGCAATTGCTAGTGAAGTTAAGAACAATCCAAGGATGTACGGCCTGACAGCTGCTATTTAGCCCTGTTGTTGCTGTTTAGCCCCTGAGTCATGTCCAACTCTTTTGCAACCTTGCCAGGCTCCTCTATACTCAAGAGATTCTAGACAATGCAGACCTAGGCAATGAAAAGATGAGCTATAAACGCCAGAAACAAAGGGATCAAATTATGCAACTGCTAGTGAATCAAAAAGAATCAACTAAAAAAACGAATATACAACAGAAAAACAAATAATGGGAATTTGACAGAGTGCACCCAAAGGTAAGAACAGAGAAAAACTAACAGTTTTCTACATATCTGCAAGAATAAGTATGGTGGGCTGAATAACGGTCCCTCCAAAGATGTCCACATCCTAGTTCCTAGAATCTGTATCATGTTACCTTAATGGTATAAAGACTGCAAATGTAATCACAGTGTGGAAGATTATCCTGGATTATTCAGATGGGCTCAGTGCAGTGACAAGCATTCTTAAAAGAAGAAGACAAGATCAGGACCAGAGAGAAATTTAAAGTTAAACTGAGGAGCTTTAAAGACTGAGGATGGGACCACAAGCCAAGGAATATAGGCAGGCCCTAGAAACCAGAAAGGGCAAGGAAATGGATTCTCCCTTTGAGTCCCCAGGATGAACATAGGCCTGCTCACACAAGTAAACTGAAAACACAAATAAAACAGAAAAATTAAAATATCTCTATTCACAAGAGAAGAAGCCATGAGCAAACTCCAAATACCTAGAAATAAATCTAACTAGAATGGCAACCCACTCCAGTGTCCTTGCCTGGAGAATCCCAGGGACAGGGGATCCTGGTGGGCTGCCATCTATGGGGTCGCACAGAGTTGGACACGACTGAAGTGACTTAGCAGCAGCAGCAGCAGAAATGTCCAAGACTTACATTGTGGCAGGAAAATCGAAATAATACTTTTCTTAAATAGATATGAGACTTTTCTTTTCTGATAAACAAGGAAAATAAGGAAACAATGAACAAGCTGGGAAACAGCATAAATAAGCCTAAAAGAGGTTAGCAATCTTGATTATTCTTTAGCTGTTACTACAAACACTTGTAGCTAGATTTGTCCTTCACAAAGCTCGACAAAACTAAGTACTCTCTGATTCCATGTAAACTCTACTCTGCACCTGGCATTCTTCTCTTGTAGCATTCTACATTTCAAAAGGGTCACAGGTCGATAACTTCAGAGATACCAGACCCGGTTGCTGTAGCCATTTTGAAATTTTGCCCCCCAAAAAGCAAAACATTCATTAGGATATAAAAATTTTTCCTTATCTCCCAGAGAGCAGGGCACAGCTCTTGAAGCATTAGCCTACCATGTTTCCCCTTTGCCTGGCAAAGAATAAATCTACTTTTTAATTTTTTCCAAACTCTGTCTCCATATTTCTATTTGGCATCAGTTGGACAGGGAGTCAAGATTTTGGCAACAGTATGAAGATTTTTTTTCTCTGAAGGACATGAAAGAAATCAATAAAGAGAAAAATGCCACATCCTTGAATGAAAAGATAGGAAAGTTCAGATACCAATTCGCCACCAAGTAATCTACAAGTGGAATGTACTTCCAAAGGTGATTCCAACGGTTTTTCTTGGAATAAGTTTACTCATTCATTCAGTGAATATTTAGAAAGTTCTAACCATGTGCCAGGCATGCTTTGGAGCAGGATAAAGTGGTGAGAAAACGAAATCCCTGCACTGAATGGAATTCATTCTAGGGAGAAAGGCAGAAAATAAACAAGTGAAAAAAATACATCTTAAAATATAATCTTGGGACTTCCAAGGTGGTCCAGTGGCTAAAACTCTGTGTTCCCAAGGCAGGGGGCCTGAGTTCAATCCCTGGGAAGGGAACTAGATCCAGCACGCCACAAATAACTGTAATGTTGCAGTAATGGTGGGTCCGCAATTCCTTCTGTTCACAGGAAAAGTCTCACTGGTTAAGTTTAGGTCCATCTTGGTCAGAGAGTGACTCTCTCTAGATTCCCTTCTTTCCATCCAAGGAGCTCACGGTTTGAACTAAAGGCAGGTTGAATCCCTGCTGAGCTCACTTGGAGTGGAAAAGGATCCCCAGTAGAAGGCAGCTCATGCTGATCCCTGTCCTGCCCCACTCTCTGATCCTTTGCTGTATTAAGTATTATACATGCCCGGTCTCTCATTCAAATGGCCATTCTCTGCTGCACTCTCAGTGGTCACTCTGCCTTCTCTCTCTCCTTTCCCCACCCACAGGACGAATCTAAGGTAGAAGCCTGAAGCTGAAAAACCAGACCTGCAAGAATGACTCAGAGAAGAAAATTTTTGGCTCTTAGTTCATCAGATTCTTAGAAATTATGTTTCAGCTTTGTTAATGCAGGCAAGCAACTCTGGGCAAAATCAGTCGCTACTTTCTCAGGGCTCCCAGAGTCCCCTGCAACTTCAAACTATATGCATTATAGTACCATGTATGCATAATTATGCATGTGTGTATTATGAAACACCATGTCTCATTCACCTTTGCACACCTAGTGTCCAGGACAGTGGCGAGCATGGCATTCCCTACTGTTAAAATGTAAGCAGTCAGCAACATGAGGAAGCCTAAGCACCTGATACTCTGGGAGTGTGAAAGTTGCTCAATCACTCTTTGTGATCCCATGCACTATAGCCTGCCAGGCTCCTGTCCGTGGGATTCTCCTGACAAATACTGGAGTGGGTTGCCATGCCCTTCTCCAGGGAATCTTCCCAACCCGGAGATGGAACCCAGGTCTCCTGCATTGCAAGTGGATTCTTTACCAGCTGAGCTACCAGGGAAGCCCCTAACCTGATACATTAACCAAGTGGAATACAAGAACTCTGAATAAGACGTGGTTCCTGCCCTTAATATGTATTTAATCGAGAAGAGAAGTTACACACTGTATCAATGTAACAAAAATATAAAGGAGTATATAATAAATGTCATTAGATAAATTTAAGTCACAGTTAACATTTGATAGATGCTTACTGCGTATCACATATGCTGGTTTTCCATGTGCATTAGCCCATTTAGTCTCACAACAAATCCATAACCTTATTCCCATTTTTATAGTTAAGGCAGTTTAGCCACATGAGGTTAAATAACTTGCTTAAAGGCACAGAGATTGTAAACAGCAGATTTGAGACTTGAATTTAGATAACCTGACTCCAGAGTAACCGTGCCAAACTCCTCCCAATATTTCCTCCTGGAAAAGATTCAGAAAGAACAACACATACTTTCAGTTGAGGGGCTCATGAAAGCAGGGAATATAGGAACTGAAGAAGAGGGGTGAGGTTTCCAGGTAGAGGAAAGGGCAGGAGAGCCGAGATAAGGAGGCGGAAAGTGAGCACTTGAAGAGTTTATTACAGGGCTTCCCTGGTGGCTTCGTGGGGAAGAATCTACCGGCCAATGCAGGAGACACTGGCAGGATCCCTGATCCGGGAAGATCCCACTTGCCACAGAGCACCTGATCCCGTGCACCAGAACTACTGAGCCCATGCGCCACAACACGGGAAGCCTCCGCGATGAGAGGCCCGCGCCCTGCAAGGAAGAGAAGCCCCCGCTCGCTGCAACTAGAGAAAAGCCTGTGCAGCAGCAAAGACCCAGCACACCCAGAAAAAAATGTTCAAAAAAGAGTTCACTAAGATTAGCGTTCCAATTACTTCACTGATAATGGTGGCCCCTTCAATTCAAATCTCCCCATACATTCTCCAAAATATACTTCAGATCAACTGCAAAAGCAAACAGGACAACATAAAACCAATGCTGTTGTTACCACTGGAAGACAAAACTGCAAACTTTAATCACCTTTTATGAAAAAGGGAATACCAAGTCCCAGAAAAGCTCTCTCTCAATTGCCCACACATCATTCTAGAGAGGGAGGGGGCGCTCGAAGAGACCTGTGAAAGAGAAGGGGGAAGCAAAAGGCCCAATCATCAGTCAGAGTCACTCCCAGAAAGAGGAATTTCACCTTAAGGGTGAAAATACTGAAAAAGAGACCTGGCATATCAGAGTACTAACTACAAGCAAAAGAAGAAAAATCTATGGGACTTTAGGTCAAACCAGTCCATCTTAAAGGAAATCAACCCTGAGTATTCACTGGAAGGACTGATGCCGAAGCTGAAGCTCCAATAATTTGGCCACCTGATACAAAGAGCCGACTCATTGGGAAAGACCCTGATGATGGGAAAGATTGAGGGCAGGAGAAGGGAGCAACAGAGGATGGGATAGTTGGATGGCATCAGTGATTCAGTGGAGATGAATTTGAGCAAACTCTGGGAAATGGTGAAGGACAGGGAAACTCGGTGTGCTGCAGTTCATGGGGCTGCAAGGAGTCAGACACAACTTGGCAGCTGAACAATGAGAAAGGTATTGTTTCCGGAAAAGCAGAGAATAAAAAGGAAGGAATAGGTATCCTTTGAAAACTATGTGGTGACAGGAAAAAGAAGTGCAAGGAGAAAGTAAGATCTGATTAAGTCAAAGTGAAAGTCGCTCAGGCAACTCTTTGCAACCCCATGGACTATACAGTCCATGGAATTCTCCAGGCCAGTACACTAGAGTAGGTAGCCATTCCCTTCTCCAGGGGATCTTCCCAACCCAGTTGAACCCAGGTCTCCCACATTGCAGGCGGATTCTTTATCAGCTGAGCCATAAGGGAAGCCCTTATAAGTCAAAAGAGAACCCAAAATAGAAGAATACAAATAAACTACAACCACTTTTATAAAGCAAAAGGAAGCATAAGAAAGGATACAGGAAATATGAGGGCAGAAATTAATGATGTAGAGCGAGAGTCAGGAAATGTTTCTGTAGAGGGTCCAATAGTAAATATTTTAGGTTTTCTGGACTAGACGCTTCTGTTACAACTACTCAATCCTGGCTTTGTAGCACAAAAGCAACCAGACAATATGTAAACAAATGACTTGACTGTGTTCCAATAAAACTTTCTTATGAAATCAGATGACAGGCCAGATTTGGCCCACGGTCCATACTTCGCTAATCCCTGATGTTGAGTAGACCTAATTGTGGAAACATATAGTAGATCTAATTAATTTTTAAAAAAATCTTCACTTTTTGAAGATACTTGCCAAAACAGACAAACTTCTAACTAATCAGCTAGAACATAAACAGGAAAAAAATCAAGTAAAAGGAGAAATAATCTTTGAAATGAAAGAAATTCAAAAAGTTACTTTTGCAGACCACCATGCAAATAAATTTTGAAAACAGATAAAATGGGTAATTCCTAACACAGTTTACCAAAATGGACTTCATTAGACATTAAAAGCTGAAACATACCAATGTCCATTAAAAAAAAATTGAGACCATCATCAAGGAACTAACACAGAAAATCCCTAGGCCTAAACTGTTACCCAGAGGATTTCTACCAAACCACCTGAGAACAGGTAGTCCAAATGCTTCATAAATTGTGATGATGAAGGAAACTTTCCAAATTCTTTTTATGAAACAAAGAAAATACTAATGTCAAAACCTGATAAGGATAGTGCAGAAGAAGAAAGAAAACTATAAATTCACATCATTTATGAATATTGGTGCAAAAATACTCAAAGAAACAGAATCTAATGCCATATAAAAAAATTAATGTACTGTGACCAAGTGGGATTTATTTCAGGAAAAGGGGAGAGAAAGAGAGAACAAGAGAGAGAAATTTGAAATTATATCAAATTAAAAAGTCACAAGGAAATGAAAAGAAAAAAGAACATCAAATAGTCAGATTTTCTTTGTATTGCATTAATGGATAGGGAACTAAGAAGTAAGTGGTCTTTGTCTGATTTCAGCCAAGGAGAGAGCCTTGGAGCCTCTTTGTCTGTACACATGATTAGAATACGGTGGCCCTGAAACGGAAGAATGAGATGAACCCATTGCATCTAGAGCCATTTAAAATCCATTTAGTGATGAGCTCCAGTTCCAAAGAACTTATTCATCTTTATTTATCCTCTGAGTATGGTTCTACCTAGCTGGATCTACAACGTCATTATCTTAAAAAGAATAACCATTTTCTTTCCCCATTTTTGGCATATTACAGATGACTGGTTATTCCATGCAAAATATATGCTGATTTTTGGCTTGGCCAATGGCAAGTATGAGTTTCTCAGGCTAATGGCTTATAAGAGAAGCAGGCTGACTTCAGACATACCTTTTCCACCCACAAATGTTATTACAGTATTTTTCATTTTGTGGAAAAATATCAGAAACCATGTTAAATTATTTGTGGTCTTTGCTATCTTTTGTTTGGACTTCAATTCTGTGAACAACAAGCAGTTACAGGGGAAGTTTTATAAGGTCCCAAGAGATCCCAAATTATGCATGCTGTTAGAAAACCTGCTATCGTAAGCCACTTCATCAGTCAGGCATTCTACCAGGGAATAGAGGAAAAGTGGCCTGTTCCTCTTTTTTAGATACTTTTTAAAATTTACCAACACTATTTTAGAAGTAACTAAATGCAAGCAATCCTCTTCTAAAGAGAACAGAAAAACTAGCATTCTCTTAGTCATAAATGATTTGGTTTTAAACCTCTAATTAGGAGCAACCTAAACCGACAGTTGGTTTTTCAAGGTAAATATTGTCAAGTAAAAAGTGGCTACAAATCAACTATCTGGAAAGCACAGTTACTATTTTTATAGCCCATCTATAATTCTATAAATAGGGTATCATTTTAGCTGTCCTTAATGTACATTTCAGTTTGTCTTAGAAGGATATAACCATTGTTCAAAGTTGAGAGTTCATTATTTTGTTGAAATTTTTCTTAAGACAAATTTGGTATCTAGTTACAACTACCATGAGATTTTCAAGCTAAAAGTATGTGATCACATTGTAAGGACAGGAATTGAGATTCAACCATGGAGGGCAGATTTGTACATTTCCCTTAGCTTGGCTCCCTAGACTCGGCTTAGCCCTATAATGGAGGCAGGCAGCCTTCTTTTCAGGCACAGATCCTTGTAATTCAACTGGCAACACAGATCAACTGTTTTCTAGGGATAGATGAGACAGAATCATCTGAACACATGGGCCCCATCATTTATCGAGCAGCAATATTTAGGAAACATTTCCTGAAAAACATGGACTCCAGTTCATTCCTCCAAATAATCTAAACTAACCTAATCATACCCCTGAATCAAGTCAGATAGCAGAGCACAGACATTTCTAAGGCACCTTTCCTTGCCCACTCCACAATGAACTGTGCTTTTCTAAAATACAATGAGCCATGTCGAGGGGCAATATAAGAAACAGCATCATAAAACCCTCAGAAAATGCTGCTCAAACACTGAATTACTTATGAAACCCCGCTCCCCAAATCAGAAATTTCTATATGTTGAAAATAACTTTACTTCTTTCCAAAAACACCATTTGCTATAACCTTATAAGTCATGTAATGGCTTTCTTCCTGGCTGGATGGGTTGAAAACTTAAACCTAAATGTGTGAGCCACTGATGAAAAAGTAGATAGATTATAAGGATATGAAGTATTCTTAGCCTTATTCTGACATCTTTTCTAGGTCCCTGAGTTTGTTTTACATTCTTCTTTAGGTTATCTACTTATTTTATATACCCATGCTGGTCACTTAGCTTTCCTGGTGGCTCAGATGGTAAAGAATCTGCTGCAATGTGGGAGACCCAGGTGTGATCCCTGGGTCTGGAAGATCTGCTGGAGGAGGAAATGGCAACCCACTCCAGGATTCTTGCCAGGTTAATCCCACCGACAGAGGAGCCTGGTGGGCTACAGTCCATGGGGTCACAAAGAGTCGGACACGACTGAGCAACTAACACTTTCCCTATGATGCAGGTTACTTAAAGTCCTAGAAAAGAAAGATGGGTTATAAATAAAAACTTTTGTTTGAAAAAAAATCTGTATTTAACATTAATGCAATAAATCACAAAGGAAAGATCAATCAGTTGGACTGCCTAGAAACCTAAAACCTTTATAAATCAAAGACATCATAAACAAATTTTAAAAAATGATAAAATAGGATAAGTATTTGACACAAATAATTTGACACCAATAATAAACTCTTATTCTATGAGTAAGTTGTATATATCAATGAAAACACAGAATTGAACAGATAAACGTAATAACAGTTGTAAAGAAATCAGTCAAGAAATTTGGATGTTGAAATATATGAATTTGGAGGAACTGAGAGTTACTTTACTAACACACACTCCTAGAACTAGAATGGACCTTTCCCAATCAACTCTCTAACATTACAGAGGTCATGTGTGTTAAAGCTTAATAGTTACCTGTCTCCTGATTTTTACAAAAGAAAGAATAATTATGGCCTCTCTCCACTCCCTACTCACTAATCCTCAAGGAATGAACAGTAAATATGTAATCTGACAGGTAAGGAGAAGGCTACCATTCCTTTGGTCACATCTCCTAGTGCGTGGAGTTCATATGTCATAGGTCACTGCCCAAAGAAGCAGATCCTTGCTGTCTGGGACCTACCTAGACTCAGGTGCAAGGGACATGTGTATCTCGTCTCTGAGAAGTGAGTAACCAGTCTCTGCCCATTCGATCGTCAGCCTGAGACTGGGTGGGTAAGCCAGGCAAGGGTCCCTATGCAGACCCAACTACCCAAACTTCCAGGGGGAAAGACAGTAGGAAACCCATTTTGCCACACATATCTAA
>SJYV01022762.1:7989-20099 GCA_006410875.1 Neotragus pygmaeus
ATATGAAAGCAGAGAAAACCCTGGGCAGGGAAGATGGGCCAGCATCTAACCCCGGGCCTGTGGCCAGAGCAAGGGGCAAGGGGGCCACTGTATGAGCTTGCCGAGAGATCTGGCCTGGGCCAGGCAGAAAGGGTCCAGCAGGCTGGGCCGGGACAACCTCAGGGCTGACGCGAGCGGAGCTGGGTCAGCCTCTGACCTTCTGCGAAGCTGGTGTGCAACCAGCAGGTGAAAGAAATGACTCGGAGGACGGCAGAAGGGTGAGTAGAGGACTGGTCCTTGAATTAAGCTTCTCTGGGCTCAGTTTCTTCAACTGTAAGGTAAGGGCCCAGAATGGCTTTGCAGGCTCAGGATCTGACCAGTCAAATTATAACTGGACTTGGAAGTGCTCCGAATCCTCTAATTAGGACACAGTGCTCGGTCAGGGTGTGAAATGGTGCAGATTGAACTCTCCTGCCCATATGTTCTCAGGTGGCGGCAGCAGTGTTTTCGGGGGTGAAAAGGAACAAGGGCACCCTGCTGCTGCCACTGCAAACTTTGATGCCATCCATTCATCAGCGTGCCCACCGAGCCAGCGTCGCCATCGCTCGGGGCCCTAGTCAGCACCACTCGACGGGGCTGGGTGGCCCCTGACACCTGGATCTGGCTCTCAGCTTTGCTTCCTTGAGACTGTGTGTTAGCGCTACTCACTCAGTCGTGTTCGACTCTGCAACACTATTAACCGTAGCCCTCCAGGCTCCTGTCTGCGGGATTTTCCAGGCAAGAATATGGGAGTGGGTTGCTATTTTCTTCTCCACATTTATCTTTAATGTGCTATTTAACCTGAACACAGGTCAGAATATAAGCAGCGGAGAGACTGTAGGGACTAGCTACGCCTCTAAACACCGTGTTAAGCTTCCCCATTGAGAGCTAAGCCCAGGACCAGGACTAGAGGTGGGGGAAGCGTGAACGAAGGAGAGAGATGTGGAGATGCGCGTCCATCTGTCTTCCACCCACAGGACGTTGTCTGTGATTTTGACCGTCTGGCCTCATCCCATGCTCTGTCCTGCCACAGAGTCAACATGCAGCTGATGACAATAACTGGCTGGCGGCTACTCATCAGAGCCTGCTTGAGTCAGAAGCTTCAGCGGTCTCTAAGAGAGGTCAGAGGAGTGTGCGTGTGCGTGTGCGTGCATGTATGCATGCATGCACGCATGTGTGGCTTTGCAGAATTCATGAAGAATTCTGTTGGATAGGTGCTCAACGCTCAAAATGTTGCCACCTATGACTTATGAGTGGCAACTCTTTCTTTATACACATGCTACAGTCCTAACAACATAATCTAAGTGGTATGCTCACTTTTGAAGCATGTACAATGTACGCTGTACCATATTCTGTAAGTTACAAGTATACAATATAGTGATTCGCAATTTATAAAGCTTATACCCCATTTATCATTATTATAAAATATCGACTATGCTCCCCGTGCCGTAAAACACATCCATCCCTGTAGCGACTTTATACCGAACAGTTCCCACTCTTACTCCCCAAGCCCTCTTTGCCCCTGCCTACTTTCCTGTCCAGGAGCTGCACACTCTTTGGAAAGCAAGAAGCACTAATAGTATATGAAGCAAGCTACAGTAAGTGTAGATAGTATGACAGACAATATAGAAGCACAATCTTATAAAACAAGGACAATAATAACCACCAAAGCTGCCTGCCAGGCAATCCCAGGAGCCGCTTCATAGTCTATCTCCCTTAATCATCCGTGTTTGGCAAGGCACATATATTGCCACCATTCACAGAGGAAGAAACAAACTCAGAGAGGTCATGTAACTGGCTCAAAGACACACTGCAGCTAGGTGGTGAAGCTGGGATTCAGGCACAGATCTGCTGCCCGGCCAAGCGGAGGCACTTGGCAAGTGAGAGTTAGCGGAGNATGTGGTACCCTTCTCCTCCTGCCTCCAATCCTTCCCAGCATCAGGTTCTTTGCCAATAGGTCAACAATTCGCATGAGGTGGCCAAAGTATTGGAGCTTGAGCTTTAGCATCAGTCCTTCCAATGAATACTTAGGACGAATCTCCTTCTGGATGGACTGCCTGGATCTCCTTGCAGTCCAAGGGACTCTCAAGAGTTTTCTCCAACACCACAGATAAAAAGTATCAGTTCTTCAGTGCTCAGCTATCTTCAGTCCAACTCTCGCATCCATACATGACTACTGGAGAAACCATAGCCTTGACTAGATGGACCTTTGTTGGCAAAGTAATGTCTCTGCTTTTTAATATGCTATCTAGGTTGGTCAAAACTTTCATTTCAAGGAGTAAGCATCTTTTAATTCCATGGCTGCAATCACCATCTGCAGCAATTTTGGAGCCCAAAAACTAAAATCTAACACTGTTTCCACTGTTACCCCATCTATTTCCCATGGAGTGCTGGGACCAGATTCCATGATCTTAGTTTTCTGAATGTTGAGCTTTAAGCCAACTTTGTCACTCTCCTCTTTCACTTTCATCAAGAGGATTTCAATTCATCTTCATGTTCTGTCATAAGAGTGGTGTTATCTGCATATCTGACGTTATTGATATTTCTCCTGGCAATCTTTATTCTAGCTTGTGCTTCTTCCAGCCCAGTGTTTCTCATGATGTACTCTGCATATAAGTTAAATGAGCAGGGTGACATTATACAGCCTTGACGTACTCCTTTTCCTATTTGGAACCCATCAGCTGTTCCATGTCCAGATATAAGTGTTGCTTCCTGACCTGCATACAAGTTTCTCAAGAGACTAGTCAGGTGGTCTGGTATTCCTATCTCTTGAAGAATTTTCCACAGTATACTGTAATCCACACATTCAAAGAGTTTGGCATAGTCAATAAAGCAGAGTAGATTTTTTTCTGCAACTCTCTTGCTTTTTCCATGATCTAGCAGGTGTTGGCAATTTGATCTCTGGTTCCTCTGCCTTTTCTAAGACCAGCTTGAACCTCAGGAAGTTCACGGTTCACATATTGCTGAAGCCTGGTTTGGAGAATTTTGAGCGTTAATATACTAGCATGGGAAATGAGTGCAATTGTGTGGCTGTTTGAGCATTCTTTGGCATTGCCTTTCTTTGGAATTGGAATGAAAACTGACCTTTTCCAGTCATGTGGCCACTGTTGAGTTTTCGAAATTTGCTGGCATATTGAGTGCAGCACTTTCACAGCATCATCTTTCAGCATTTGAAATAACTCCACTGGAATTTGATCGCATCCACTAGCTTTGTTCATATTGATTCTTTATAAGGCCCACTCGACTTCACAATCCAGGATGCCTGGCTCTAGGTGAGTGATCACACCATCGTGATTATCTTGGTTGTGAAGATCATTTTTGTGCAGTTCTTTGTATTCTTGCCACCTCTTCTTAATATTGTCTGCTTCTGTTAGGTCCATACCATTTCTCTCTTTTATTGTGCCCATCTTTGCATGTACCACAGCCATGTCTAACTCAATGAAACTTAGCCATGCAATGTGGGCTACCCAAGACAGGCGGGTCATGATGGAGAGGTCTGACAGAATGTGGTCCACTGGAGAAGGGAATGGCAAACCACTTCAGTATTCTTGTCTTGAGAATCCCATGAACAGTATGAAAAGGCAAAATGGTAGGATACTGAAAGAGGAATTTCCCAGGTCGGTAAGTGCCCAATATGCTACTGGAGATCAGTGGAGAAATAACTCCAGAAAGAATGAAGGGATGGAGCCAAAACAAAGACAGTACTCAGTTGTGGATGTAACTAGTGATAGAAGAAGGGCCTGATGCTTTGAAGAGTGATATTGCATAGGAACCTGAAATGTCAGGTCCATGAATCAAGGAAAATTGGAAGTGGTCAAACGGAAGATGGGAAGAGTGAATGTTGACATTCTAGGAATCAGTGAACTAAAATGGCCTGGAACGGATGAATTTAACTCAGATGACCATTATATCTACTACTGTGGGCAGGAATCCCTTAGAAGAAATGGAGTCTCTATCATGGTCAACAAAAGAGAACAAAATGTAGTACTTGGATGCAATCTCAAAAATGACAGAATGATCTTTGTTGGTTTCCAAGGCAAATCATTCAATATCACAGTAATCCAAGTCTATGCCTCAACCAGTAACGCTGAAGAAGCTGAAATTGAATGGTTCTATGAATACCTGCAAGACCTTTTGGCACTAACACCCAAAAAAGATGTCCCTTTCATTTTAGGGGACTGAAATACACTAGTAGGAAGTCAAGAAACACCTGGGGTAACAGGTAAATTTGGCCTTGGAATATGGAATGAAGCAAGGCAAAGGCTAATAGAATTTTGCCAAGAGAACACACTGGTCATAGCAAGCACTCTCTTCCAACAACACAAGAGCAGACTCTACACATGGACATCATCAGATGATCAACACTGAAATCAGACTGATTATATTCTTTGCAGCCAAAGATGGAGAAGCTCTATACAGTCAACAAAAACAAGACCATGAGCTGACTGTGGCTCAGATCATGAACTCCTTATTGCCAAATTCAGACTGAAATTGAAGAAAGTAGGGAAAACCACTAGACCATTCAGTTATGACCTAAATAAAATCCCTATGACTATACAGTGAAAGTGAGAAATAGATTTAAAAACCTTATGACTATACAGTGAAAGTAAGAAATAGATCTACCTGATAGGTAGAGTGATGAACTATGGACAGAGGTTCAAGACATTGTACAGGAGACAGGGATAAAGACCATACAGAATAGCAAAATGGCTGTCTAGGGAGGCCTTACAAATAGCTGTGAAAAGGAGAGAAGCAGAAAGTAAAGAAGAAAAAGAAAGGTATAAGTATCTGAATGCAGGGTTCCAAAGAATAGCAAGAAGAGATAATAAAACCTTTCTCAGTGATCAATGCAAAGAAATAGAGGAAAACAACAGAATGGGAAAGACTAGAGATCTCTTCATGAAAATTAGAGATACCAAGGGAATATTTCATGCAAAGATGGGCACAATAAAGGACATAATCTGCCATAGGCATACATATATTACCTCCCTTTTGAAACTACCTCCCATTTCCCTCCCCATCCAATACACAATGATAAACTCAAAATGCATTAAAGACCTAAATGTAATACCAGAAACTATAAAACTCTTAGAGGAAAACATAGGCAGAACACTTGATGACACAAACCAAAGCAAGTTCCTCTATGACCCAACACCCTGAGTAACAGAAAGAAAAACAAAATTAAGCAAGTGGGACCTGATTAAACTTACAAGCTTTTGCATAGCAAAGGAAACTAAAGCAAGGTGAAGAGACAACCCTCAGAATGGGAGAAAATAATAGCAAATGAAATAACTGACAATGGATTCATTTCCAAAATATATAAGCAGCTGATACAACTCAATGCCAGAAAAATAAATAATCCAATCTAAAAGTGGGAAAAAGACCTAAACAGACATTTCTCCAAAGAAGACATACAGATGGCTAACAAACACATGAAAAGATGCTCAACATCACTCATTATCAGAGAAATGCAAATCAAAACTACCGTGAGATATCACCTCACACCGGTCAAAAGTCCACGATTATCTTAAAGTAACCATACTAATCCCCCAGATGGAGACCCTCACACTAAGGCCCTTGTTCAGCAAACCAAAATTGAACCAAGTTTCTTTGATCTGCTCTTTCTGAAAAGGAAAGCTTAGGTCCACCTGCCCAATACAAGTTGCCTAACATGGTCCTGGAGAAGGAAACGGCAACCCACTCCAGTGTTCTTGCCTGGAGAATCCCAGGGATAACGGAGCCTGATGGGTTGCCATCTATGGGGTCGCACAGAGTCGGACACGACTGAAGCGACTTATCAGCAGCAGCAGCAGCAACATGGTCTTAAGACTCGGCTTGATTCCATGTAAGGAAAGTAATCTTGCCTTAACCAACAGCAGGTGCCTAGTATAACTTCCTGCTTATTTTGGTCTATGAAAATCTCTCACCTTTCACAAGTCTCTGGAACTTCCTTTCTATCTAATAGGGTGGATGCCACCCAATTCATGAATCCTTGAATAAAAGCCTACTATGTCAGTAAATTGTGGAAATTTTTCTTCTAACAATTATTATGGCACAGGCAATTGGGCTCTTTAACAATGGTAAATTTCATCCAAGCCCTGGGAGCCTATTATAGAAATTATCTACAATCAAGGAAAGCCGTTATGACTTGTTTCCAGAAAAGAGCTTATTCCAAAGAAACATGTTTGTAACATGGACTCTTCAAATCCCCATTCTTTGCTTCAAAAATGAATAGTTGAACAGTTTGTTCCTACTCATCAACCGAAACGAAATACTTATCAACCAAACTTTAGATAAAATTCTCCCTTTCCTCCAGGCCCCCGAACTTGACCCATCCTCAGCTTGAAAAATGAGTCAGCCCTCCTTAAATTCACAAGGAGAGGAAGCTAGCCTCACGGTAAATCATTCACTGGGCTGCTGTCTCACCTGGGCCCTGTTATTGATCTTACCTACCTCTCCACACTGCCTTCCTGTTTACTCTTTCCTATAAAACAAACAATTTTTGGCCTAACCATTGAGATATTTGCATCTTTTATGATACAAATGTGCATCCTGTTTTAATGATTCCCCCTTACCTATTGCCATGGCCCCTTCTGCCTCCCTGAATAATCCTTTCTTAAGTCTCTTCTTATTAAATCTTGCTTTATTTGACCGTTTCTATTAAAAACTGGTATATTACAATTCTGCTCATGTTTCATTGGGCAGAGCAATTCAAATGGTCATGCTTGACCTCAAGGTCACATAGATGCCATTCCTAATGACCCAAAGGTTACTTTCTTCATGGCTTTCACAATAACATGTGTGAACATATCTTCCATTAAGAATAGATGAAATATCATCATTATGACTCTCACAAAACTTTAATAATTTCTAAAGCAAAAAATTAAACTTAGTTTTTGGCCTCAAGACTTCTGTTCTAATATCATGGTGTTATTTTAAGCTTTATTTAGAGCTGCTTCAGTTTTCTTTCAAGTTTGACAGCTCTCTGTTACTCAACATCACATCATGATACTCTAAAACAAACAAACAAAAAAATGAAGTTTTGATGACTGTAATTTAAAAATTGTCTTTCATAAAGTCACTGACTACAGTTCATCTCAACAATGATTCTTCCAGACAATAACTAAATGAAAGACTAAGATTATGTCATTTTATCATTATTTGTTTAAAGAATCATAAAAATGCTTATATCCAAAATGTAACTAATGTAGACTATAATTAGCAAAATATAGCTTGGGGACAAAATCTGATCCATTGTCTGTCTTATATAATCCAAGAGCTAAAATTTAAAAACAAAATAGTTTATCTATTTTAAAGTGTTATAAAACAGTCGAAGAAAATATAAGTAACAGAGCTTATGGAACACAAATAAGTTACTGTTCGTAAAATAGTTTTACTGACCCCTGATTTAGATCATTAAACATGAGTCATAATATGATTAAGATAGTAATTAATTTAAATGTATTTTTATATTTTGTGGACAATGTAGTTTCCAAAAATGTTTAGTTTCATTCATTCTTAGATTTTTAAAAATTCTGTATAAATGTTATATATTACCCACTATCTTGATAATGAGTTTTGTTTTTTAATTTATTTAACTGCTAGTAGAAATATATGCTGCTCTTCTTAAAAACATTGAATACATATATAGTTTAAATGTTAGAATATTTTAAATAAAATATTAAGTGAAGTTAGATATATTTTGAAGATGCACTCTGCTTCTGAGCACTTTTATCTCAACATTAAACGTTATTGAGTACAGGAGATAAAAAGACTTACTATATTTCAAGTGTAATACATTTTGGCAGGGCTTAATTATGCCACTAGATGGAGCATTCAGCACTAGAGAGAGCTCTTGAATTAAATTCATGGATTTGTTTTGTTTTAGTTTGTTTTTTTAAATAGATTTTAAAGGGGTAGTATATAAAAACTCTGACAAAGAACATTTTCCTTCACTTTTGTTGACAAAATCATGTCAACAATGTATGATTATTTTACAGTCAAAAATAATTTTTAGGCTATCCAAATTAATATGCAAGGTAAAGATTACACTTTAATTTTTAAAAAAAATGGCAATGGTATTGTAAATTTACTTTTCAGTGGCATTCTTTAATTCCTCTGATTTGATACACGTTCTAAAATCACTGTGTGTTTGTGAGGTTTTGAGAATGAAGAAATACTGGAACTATTAACATTAGAAAATGACAACTTTTAACAATGATAATAGAGTCTGCATGAGTTGGCATTCATGAAAAGGGAAAAAAAAAAAAAGAAAGACAAAAAAGAGGAACAGTTGCACATCAATGGAAAGGAAGCAGCAGTGGATGTTCTCTGTCACTATATGGCTCTGAAAATAAGAAAAGGGTAGCACAGAGCTTTTTCAAGTGCCTGGCACTCCAGAGGTCAGCACAATGGCTGAAAGCCCATATAGGTCCAAGTCACACGGTCAAACAAAAGTATCTTGCACATGATTCATGAATCTCTTTTTTTAACCCATTGTCCTCATCCTAGGAAACAGGACAAAAAAGGGATCACATTTCTGAAAGTTGGCTTATGTCCAGGTTAATTTATACATCTCTAAACTTATGCTTCACTAACTTACTAAAGCCCATTATTTAGTCCTATTCCGATTTGCAGCTGATTAAATGAGGTTGGAAGCAATTTTACTACATGACATTGATGTCAGTTAAAAGCTGAGTAATAGCAGGCTGGAAAAACATCAGATGAGTATGTCTGATATATTGATCAGCATTCCCCAAATTCTAATGGATCTGATGGATAAAGGCTCAGCTCATTGGCCTAGGAAGTGAAATTCAGACATATTGACTATTGTAAACATGCATTTATATGAGGGGAAGCAGTTAAAGTAAAACAAAAATTAGTTTTGTTTTTTTTTTCTTCTTGGATAAAAGCCAGGAAAATTTTGAATGGAGACTTCAGCAAGGCAGAATGCAAAATTACCAAGTGTGAAAATAGTTACAAATGGCAGATTATGTGGAAAAACACTAACCAGAAAGGATTTCCCAGTTTCAGAACAATATTTTAAAATAACATGGCTACCCAAATAAAGTAGCATTCCAAAACAAAGGATGGTTATTGGTTCAATATTTATTTGTGAATGAAAATGATACATTCAAAAAGAATATTCCTGACACAAATATTTGCTTTCAAGGGTTCATTGAAAAATATTAGTTTAACAGAAATTAGTATATGGCAGGCCTTTATAGATGACAAATACTTATTTTGGGAATATATTTAGGTAAGTAATTTTTTTTTTTTAAACTGAACTTTGAGATCTATTTTGTGGTTTGTTCATCTCTTCAGCTTTAAACTATACTCAAGTTTTACAAATATTCTCAGCTGCTTTGCAGGACAGCCTTATAATCGGACAACTACCTGGAAATGGTTATCACTTTTTATTAAACTTGTTGATTCAGACCAATAATTAAGAGAAAATGGTAATGAATAAAGAAACATATTTTTATTCTTGAGAATGTATAAATAGTATTAAGTCATTTAGGAAAGAACTTATGGCTATATAGTATAGAAAAGCAGGTATATGTCCTAGACATGAACATTATACTCTAAACATATTTCAGCACTGAGTCTTGAGTTATTCTGTCAATTGTTATTTTACAAAGTTGATCTTGGAAAGATGAGAAAGGAAAAAAAAAATCCATGGACAATATTGTGACAAAAAGACTTCATCAGAGATAAAACTCACCCCATTACTTGGATGTGATAATTTAATTTAGATATTAGCATAAATTATTCAATTGAAAAGTTCTTGGTTGTTTGTCAGATTGAACATATTTAAGCATTTGGAAGTGAAAAGATTATGGCTGAAATGATGACCTCCTTCCTGGTGACTTGATGTGCATCATTTACCTCAACCCCGAGCTCTTCTTGTTGTACGACATGGAGATAATTGTGTCATGTCACACATTTATTGAGATTGTACCAGATGGATTACTTTAGTCTTCATTATTAGTAGCAACAGTGCATGCACGCTAAGTCGCTTAAGTCATATCTGACTCTTTGCAACCCTAGGCCAGGCTCCTCTGTCCATGTGATCCTCCTGACAAGAATACTGGAGTAGGTTTCCATACCCTCCTCCAGTGGATCTTTCCAACCCAGGAATGGAACTTTCATCTCTTAGGTCTCCTGCATTAACAAGTGGGTTCTTTACCACTAGCGCCTCCTGTGAACAATAAGTAGTAAAGGCGGATATCTTTACTTTGAAGATATATTTTTTAGTGATCTGTATGTTTTGTTTCTTGTGATTCAAATGGTAAAGAATCCTCCTGCAATGCAGAAGACCCAGGTTCCATCACTGGAGATACCCTGGAGAGGGAAATGAAAATTCTCTCTAGTATTCTTGCCTGGAAAAGCGCATGAACAGAAGAGCCTAGCAGGTCGCAAGGATTCTGTCGTGATTAAGCAAATACACACGTTTAGTTTTTAACATATCCGTGGCTAACATAATACAAGTATTTGAAAATTTCTAATATATAGAGTTATAAGAATTCTAAGATTCAGATTCAGCTGCCAAATATATATATGCAAATATGTTCATAATAAGAAAAGCTAAGTGAAGTGTTCAGTTCAGTTGCTCAGTCATGTCTGACTTTTTGTGACTCCATGAACTGTAACATGCCAGGCCTCCCTCACCAACTCCCAGAGTCCACCCAACCCATGTCCATCAAGTAGGTGATGCCATCCAACCATCTCATCCTCTATCAGCTCCTTCTCCTCCTGCCCTCAATCTTTCCCAGCATCAGGGTCTTTTCAAATGAGTCAGCTCTTTGCATCAGGTGGCCAAACTATTGGAGCTTCAGCTTCAACATCAGTGTAGTCTGCCTTATTTTTCTTCCAAATGCAGGACCCATATTTATGATGTGCTTTCCATAATATATACAGAAGTACTCTGGGTCCAGGGTGTTATTTTTAAGAAGTCTAAAAGTAGACACAANCTTCAGCTTCAACATCAGTGTAGTCTGCCTTATTTTTCTTCCAAATGCAGGACCCATATTTATGATGTGCTTTCCATAATATATACAGAAGTACTCTGGGTCCAGGGTGTTATTTTTAAGAAGTCTAAAAGTAGACACAAAATAAACATGTTTCCAACTATAGATCTATAAATACATTCATTCAATAGATATATTAATTTTGGAGGTCTCTTTGTGGCTTTAATATATGACTTGATTAAACATTGTTTTTGTATTGCTTCATCTTTATTAGTTTCTCATCAAATAGTACTTAAGTTATAAATTGCAGAAGCAAAGTAAAATAGATAACAGCTGTGATCATCTAAAATAGCAATGAAATGTTAATAAAACAACAGTTTTTGTCTTAGATAATAAACATTATTATTAATACATCTGGCATAACTAAATAACTAATGGTCTTTTCAGTTTATCTTTTCAAATTTAGATATTTTTCTATTTGAAAGCATCATTGAGAGTTGTCATGAAGAAACTGACATAATATATTCTACCAGATTAAGGCTTTAAAAATGTATATTATTGACTTCCTTTATATAATTTCCTCTTTGTAGCCATTACAATCATTCATGCAAATATGTATTTGGGGAAGCATCAAAAGTATATTATTTACCTAGTGAAGCATGACAGCCTCAGAGGATTTACTATGTTTATCACTGCATTTGTCACCAAAAACTGTTAATTCATAAGCACTGCTACCCAATTTTACATTTAAATGTCTATCATTCTCCTCATTAAATCAAAGAGAAGTCAAATTTGTATGGAACAAAATCTTAGACTTATTTTGAAAAGGTTAATAGAAGAGGAACAACATTCTTCAGTAATGACATTTCAAAAGTACATTTTAATTTAAATATCTTGCTTTTTAAGAAATAGGAGCAAATGTTCAGGATGCACTTAATATCTCAATTTTTAAAAAGAACATATAATTTGGAATAAGTGTTTGCATATATCTTCTAGTTAAAACTTCTATAATTCAGGCTCAAAAATATAAATGCAATATTTAATGAAAGAACCCTCAAATGCATATTGTCATTATATACCTGCTACATACATGGTATACTTTTTGAGTTAAAATGCTGTTGG
>SJYV01022764.1:0-11247 GCA_006410875.1 Neotragus pygmaeus
GGGAGTGAGAACTAAACACCAGTTTTTCCAAATTAATAGTTTTGTCTAAGATACTGATTTTCAACCTATCAAATTCAATATCCTTTATTTATAACAAACATTTGTCATGTTCATTTTAATATTCCAAAATGAAATTCATAGATAATGTAACTCTGGTATACACATAATTGGAAAAAATACCATGCTACCCTAACTAGAATATAAAAAAGAAAGAGACAGTAATAATAAAATAACATGTATCTTAGGGCTTCCCAGGTGGCACAGTTGGTAAAAATCTGCCTGCCAATGCAGGAGACACAAGAGATGCATGTTCGATCCCTAGGTGGGGAAGATACCCTAGAGGCAGGCATGGCAGCTCTCTCCAGTATTCTAGCCTGGAAAATTCCATGGACAGACGAGCCTGGGCGGCTAGAGTCCATGGGGTTGCAAGGAGTCAGAACTGACTGAGCACACTGACACGCACACACACACAACATGTGTCTTAATATGTAAATGTTTTGATGTGACTACACAGGGAGACATAATGAAACAGTCAGATTCTACTGTAAATATGACAGCTATATATACAGATTGATATGGGACTACTGTATTAGTGTTTCAAACACTAAAAGCACTATGTAAACCAGAAGACAATGGAGTGACATCTTTGAACTAGTGAAAGAAAGATGTCAAAACATAAGTCTATACCCAGCAAAATTATCTTTCAAAAATAAAAAATAAATAAAGACATCTTTAGACAAGAGTTGAGAGAATTCAGTGTCACTAGATCTGAAGTACAAGAAATGTTGAAGGGAGTTATTCAGGAGAAAGGAGAACAATATCAGATGGATACTTGGATATATGAAAAAAGTGATAAATACCAGAAATATTTTTTTGAAAAAGGTACAAACTACAAAAAATATTGGCATCAGTAACAATTATCCAGAACGGTGAGTGCAACTTGCTAAGGCTATGTGGCCTTGATCAAGCTATTTAACTTCTCTGTCTTAGTTTCTTCATCTGTAAAATGGGAATACTATTTACTTTTTAGGTGGTTTTCTGCAGATTAGATAAGTTAATATATAATATGCTTATAACAGTGTCTGGCACTTACTAAACTAGATGTGCTGTGCTGTGCTGTGCTTAGTCGCTCAGTCGTGTCTGACTCTTTGTGATCCCCTGGACTGTAGCCCACCAGGCTCCTCTGTCCATGGGGATTCTCCAGGCAAGAATACTGGAGTGGGTTGTCATGCCTTCCTACAGAGGATCTTCCCAACCCAACAATTGAACTCAGGTCTCCCGCATTGCAGGCAGATTCTTTACTGTCTCAGCCAGCAAGGAAGCCCAAGAATTCTAGAGTGGGTAGCCTAACCCTTCTCCAGGGGATCTTTCCAACCCAGAGATCGAACCAGGGTCTCCTGCATTGCAGGCGGATTCTTTACCAGCTGAGCTACCAGGGAAGCCCACTAAGCTAGATGAATGATAGCTATTATTGTTATTACTAGGGAAACCCCACTGTTACTAAAGTCTTAAAACAAAGTAAAATCTTTGTTCAATAAACAATTTCATTCCTAGAAAATTTCACATATATTAAAATTATGCAAAACATACTTTGTGATTACAAGTAAAACAGACTTGGGCTCTAGGCTTGGATAATTTAAAGTATATTTTACACCTAACTGAACACCTTGACTGACATGCAAAAGTCCTGTGGGACAAGGACAGAACAATTCTTCATTGTGTGGAAACCTAACACATTCTCATTGCAAAGCATTTAATATCCCTAACGCTTCCTCTTCCATAGTAGCACCCTCAACATGTGACAGCCAAGAAAACAACCCCTTCTAGCAATGTAATTCTATTGAGAATCCTAGCCCAGGAGCAGGTTTAGGGAACATTACCTAAAGGCAATGGAACCGACAGCTGGTTTCCCAAAAGGACAGTTTTGCTACATTCCAAATGCAGTTATACCTCATCCTGGGTTCAAATACTTAGTAGTTATGTGATCTTGGGATAATTTCTTAATCTCTCTGTGCCTCAATTTTTCATATGTAAAATGTGATTATAATGAGTCCTACCTTACATGGCTATGAGGATTAGCGATAATGTATGTACAGTAGTATCTAGCAAAATATTGGGTTGGCCAAAAAGTCCATTTCGGTTTTCCATAACAGCTTACAGAAAACACAAATAAACTTTTTGGCCATCCCAATATCTGACTCAAAATGAATAATAATAGTAGTTGTTGTTATTAACATCTTTGTAGGCTATTAGAGGAAGAATTAAGAATCGCCCATTGTGGCAGGACTACTAGTGCCCACCAAATATTCCAAATACTCCCTTATATTTCCCAGTGCCCTTTTCAGTTAGGGTAGGGCCTCGTGATTGGTTCTGCCCAAGGAACAACAAGCAGAAGGGATGTGTCATTCATTTAGAGGGCCGAGTGGATAAGAGCAGGTATGCTGTCTCCTTGTCTTTATTCTCCACATCAGCTTTGCATAAAAGAGAAATGAGAAATGAGCCCCTGATCAGTGCATCCCTATTTAACTGAGGTACAAATAATGGAACTGGCTTACATATGCAATGACCTTTAGTCTCCTGTGTACTGTATAAAAGGCCATTGACAGAAACAAAAATTGCTTCCAAATTCACCGCTGTATGTAATTTTTCTCATGAAATTGTATCTAATAAGTAGAAAAAAATAACCCTGTTGAGACAAAGGTGCTAGGTGGTTGGTTAGGTTCATTCACTAACTAGGTGACTCTCTCACACACTCTTATCATTTTACTAGGAAATTCAGTTTCATGTCTTAGCAAAAGGACACACTTATCCATAATGGACCTGAAGCATTAAAGTGTCAGTACAACAACGGTAAAACCATGTATGTTAAAGATCTACTATGTACAAGTCACAGATAGTTATAGATGAAAGTGGATATTAGAGGTCAGGTCATCTAATGCTTATACTTTATACATGAAGAAATTGAGGCCAAAGAATGGAAAAAGGATAACCCCAAGATGATCAAGGTAGATAATGACAGTCCTGGAGGCATAAACAAGGCCCCCTCCCTCCTAGATCAGCCATCTTTCCAGTAATGTCCATGATTTCTGACATATGACTATCTAAATATACGTGGCTTTGTTACCTGTACTTTCTGTGGTACGGGTACATGAAGTTCTCTAAGAGAACTATGAGAACTCTAAGAGAATATGGCTAGGGTTCAGAGTGACGCATACAAGGTGGGACAGTGTTAAAGAATCCACTTGCCAACGCAGGAGATTCAAGAGACCTCAGTTCCATCCCTGGGTGGGAAGATCCCCTGGAAGGGAAATGGCACCTAACTCTTATATTCTTGCCTGGAGAATCCCATGGACAGAGGAGCCTGGTGGGCTACAGTCCATAGGGTTGTAAAAAATTAGACACAACTGAGTATGCACACGAACATGCATACACACACACACACACACGCACACACACACACACACACACACACACACGGTCCAGAGTATGGCCTGTTAATCCACTGTGGGGATGCTAGCTGGTTTGCGGAAGGAATGGTCCAATGTCTTGGCTTCCTAAGCCTTCAGTCTGACCATGTGAGCAACCCAGCCTGACCATTTGGTTCCAGAAGCAGCAAAAACCAGAGGCTTTCTTTCACCCTTGAAGAGCTCACACCTCCAGCTAAGTCTCTCCATCTTCAGTGTCAGAACCATGAAGGAGGGAAAACATCATTGGAATGGAATATACTTCAATGTCAAAGTCCCTCTCAGTGGAAAAGCTTCTAGCTTTCTCTCCCCAGTACTACTGCCAGACTATGAACTAGTAAATCTCAGCACAAGCAGCTGAAGGCCACATGTGTAGCTGCCCTGCGTAGGCCTTGGGAGGAACATTTGTCATGTGTTTTACACACCAGGGGCTTAAATTACAGCATGCAGAGTTTAGGAGGATCCATTTACAACAACAAAAAAAAGTTGTTTTTTTTTTTTTTTTCCAAAAAGTTTCTTCTGTTAACTCTGGCTATCATCTACACCTATAAGTGGAATCTTCTTGCTTCTTCCTTCTTCCTTTGGTGGGAGGAGAGTGGTAGGCAGACAGGGTCTAGTGAATATACCTGCCAGAATGCCACCATTATTCAGAACGCTGACAAGGCAAATCGTGGTGCATACCCAAGTGGGTTCTATCAAGTTTTCCAGTTGTCAGTGGCTTAAAGAAATCATTCGTGAATTCCACCAAAACCCAAGAATACATATCATCTGGAACTGCTGATTAGGATATATTTCAAGTTTGTTCATTTGCCTGCATTTTTTATCAATTACTATTGCTGAGATTTTTCATACTGCCTAAAAGTCTCCACTCTTTGTTCTTTTTCCTAAAGAAAAATATATATATATACACACACAATAGATATGTATTATGTGTTTCTACCTGTGTTTGTGTGCATATTTATACATTCAGGCATGTACACATATACACATGTGGTTAAATGTTGGCATTGAGTGTATACATAGTATTTATAGTCACTTTCAGAAGAGTTGCTATTTAACGATCTGATCTACCTCAAGCACAAAAACACTAAATAAGACCATAACTATTCATTCCACATTTCAATGCCCATGTTTTTCTGCACAAAACAACTCTCCATTTCATGTTCCAGCAGCCCCAAGATTTAGAGAGAATGCAGTTTAGGGGTAGATAATGCTTTAGGACAGTGTTTCTCCAGCTTCTGAATCAAAAACCCCTGGTGAGTTTGTTAAAACACAGATCGCTAAACACACCCTAGTTTGATTCAGTAGGTCTAGTGGGAAGGAGGGCGCTAAGAGTTTGCATTTCTAACAAACTTTCAGGTGGCATTGATGCTGCTGGTCCAAGGACCACACTTTGAAAAGCTAGGCTTTGGGATCTGCGGTGAAGAGGCTTGACATTTTTTGATGCAAGCCTGCATGATTCTGACTCCATAGATCAAAAATGGCTCCCAGGGCACAGGACAAGAGAGAAAAATAAGACTTCTGTTTATGTGTGCCAATCTAAGGGAAAGGACTGTACAATTTTATACCATCTCTCTCCTACAATTCTGTGAGTTTGCACAGAATGGGGTAGCCTGCACTTGTGAAAAATGAAGGGGAAAATAAGGAATAACATGTAGTTAGGCAATCCATGTTTGCTAGACAATGATCTTTTGATTATGACAAAGGAGATGAAGAAGCAAAACGAGGAATTTACCAGTTCACCTCACCCTAGAAAAAAATTGATCCTGTAGGTCTCAAACTTTAGTGTGAAAATTTAGATTTAAGAGGCTTCATCAGACCTTCTTGATGTGAATCTTGGTGCACTGGCGTAGGAATTATCACTTGAATGAGTGATTCTGGGCCATGTGGCATAAAGATCACACTTGGAAAAGAAATAATCTAACAGTAAAAAAGCAAAACACATAGGAAAGAGAACATAATCATGCTTAAAGAAAATCTAGAGGCAAGTGTCACTTCGTATAGTACAGACCACATACTCAGAGATAGCTAACAAATTAAGTGATCAGAGTGATTTTTTTCCCTGCAAATGGCATTTAGGATTTTTAGAAAATGGGGTTTTGGTTAGTAAAGAAACTACCTTCAGCACTAAATGAGACAGTGATAAATGGGTGAATTATCCAATGCTTTTATATAAAGATTTACACATTTTCTTCACAGTACTTGTATTAACTAAGTACATCCACAATGAGTGCCACTGTTTACTCACTTTGCCCAATTTGAAAGATGAATAACTAGAAACCTAGAGACCACTTTGCACACAGTTGCACAAGATAAGTGACTGAACTAAGATGAGAACTCAGGACTCAGTGCTGACGGAGACATGTCAGTGGTGGCAGGCTGAAGTCACAGGAAGAGACATGCGAAAAACACACTTCATGGTCTACTAAGTTCGCATCATTTGGGTTGCCACACCATGTTTTTGTGCTGGAAGCTCAAAAAACATGGTGTTGGTTACTAAGGACAAGAATAAACAAGTAGATTGCCTCTTGCACTTGTAGCCACGCATTCCGGGAAACAAGTTCACTCACAAGGACAGTGCAGATAGCGCAGTGCAGTTTATTACACCGCGGGCCCAAGGCAGAGTCTCCTCTTAGCCAAGGACTCTGACCAACTTTTGTGAAAACCTTATATACCCTAAGTGTACGTGCCCAGACCCACCTCCCCAAATTCCCTGAAACTAGTCTGAACAAAGGAAAAGAAAGATACAAAGTTAACCCATGATTCATATGCCTTAAGCCTAGGTAGTTAACAGTAGACAATCATCAATAGGCCTGTGGTCATACCCCAAAAAGCATAACAGAATGTATGATTCTGTTCTGTTACACAGATAATTATGGTATTCTTTTAGGTGACGGAGAGTCTAGGTATGAGCCCTGGGACTCCTCCATCCGGGGGTCGGGGGGCTGGTTTTCCAGTTGGTATGTCATTTTCATAGATACTGGGCATACAGCTCAAAGTCCACAGTCCTACCAAGATGGAGTTCTGCTTTCAAGATGGAGCCTGTTCTGTCTGTTTCCTCCTTCACACCAAGGTGTGTATTGCCTTCTGGACTATCCTTCAAAATTTTCCAAGACTGTAGTTATAAAAGCAATAAGGTAGAGTGGGGAGGGAGGAGGGACAAGACACCACCCAGGACTGTTACTCTTGCTACTTGCGGTATTATTATTGTCTTAGGGACACAATAGAAGACTCTGCTTTGCTATGAGCTTTTTTAAAAAAAAATCAGTTATTTGGGGGAAATTAGCATAATCTGGTGTTCCCTTTCCTTTTTGCAAACTGCATTTACCTGAAGCAGCTGTCCCTAATTATTACACACCCTCATGTATCTGAGATGGCCCCATCTATCTATATACAGTGAAGAGCTTTTGCTAAGTGAAAAAGCGTTGAGGCAAGGTAGACCAATCAAGGACCATATTTAAAGTGCTAGGACACAGTTGCTCTCTTGGTTAAAACATGCAGGACCCTCTAAATTTAAGACCATGACACTGAGAGCTGGTCTCAAAGACCAGCCAGCCATAGGAATTAGAATGCACAAAGGCACTGGCCAGAAGAATAGAATGGTATAAATACCAAATGTCAGCCAGAGCTTATAAATCTAACTGGATCCTTCCTATCCTACAGATCAGGTCAAATGGCATTGATTTCATCCCTGTCTGCCCTCATGACACCTAAATCTCATTAGATGTGGAAAAAAAAAAACCCTGTTCTCCAATTTCTTACCTAATTATTGGGGAGAGAGAGACATTTTGGAATGGGTTCTCGTTGGTTGGCTTTTTGTATAATATATTAGCATTCCAACTTGTCAGAATACTTGTTGTTCTGTAGCATTTGGGTGAGGGGGGAGCTATAAATAAACAGAACTGTGAGAGTACAACCCGCTGTCAGCATGACTTGCAAGCCATCCCACTATAACAACACACTCTGAATTTTGTCTTATTACCTTCCATGTTGAGTAGCTGGCCTCTGCCCAAGGTTAGACTGAAATACCTTAGGTAATTGACATTTCACCTTTCATTTCTTTCAGCTCTTCTTATATTTCCATCTACAGCAAGGAAAGGAGAGATGAGCATCACTTCACAGGATACAAACACAATTTTAATGAAAATAAGAGTGTTGGATTTTTTTAAAAAAAGATGCAGACACTATATTTTGCCTATTGTAAAATAATGCTCAGTGTCAAAGACACAAGCAAAGCAGTATGTAAGTAACAAACTTTCAACAGAGTCCAATCTTTTAAAGCCAGTTATTCCTTCCCTTTCAAGATACATAAGTAATGAAACAGATCAAATTATGAGTTTC
Organism: Neotragus pygmaeus; assembly: GCA_006410875.1. Classification (NCBI taxonomy): domain Eukaryota; kingdom Metazoa; phylum Chordata; class Mammalia; order Artiodactyla; family Bovidae; genus Neotragus; species Neotragus pygmaeus. The sequence goes on from SJYV01022764.1 coordinate 7,806, forward strand.
TTCTTTCCTGACATACCTCAAACCTCTCCCTGGGCAAACAGTTCTTTGCAAACCAACATCAAACATTCCCTTCATTTCTGTCACACTCCTATATGTAGCCATGTGCAACTGTCTTGTTTGAACTTTTTGTTGTCTACAGACTCCAGTTAGCTTTGATTTTAAGCAAAAATCACAGTGGTCTTCCCCAGTCATTGTAGTACCAGGATGCAGAGAAGTTGTTTTGGGAGGAGAAATGTATACTGTGTTCTCGATTGATTTCCAAGGAAAAGCCACTCTGCATTGCCTCCTCTTCCTTAATTTTCTCCTTCCAGCTTGCCCTTTCTACCATCATGGCAGGTGACATGAGTTTTAGACTAGAGAAAAAAATGAGAAAACCCCCTTTTTCTGATTTATTCCTACTACCTCAAGTCTTACATGGAAATTACATGGCACAACTTCTCATACACTTCTTTGAGAACAAATGAATTTGGGTTGACATGCCAGGATCAGATCTTGAGATAGTGATCCTTCACCAGAATCTAGCTCAATTGTTCAATGGGTTTACTATTATTGCAAACAATAAAAAACACCTATCATTATTCATTACTTAACTGCTGCAAAGCACTTTACATGTTTGATCTCATGTCATCTTCATTAACTGCTATCATCATCTGCATTTTGCATTTTCAAAAACTAAGGCATTGAGAAGCTGTTTAATTTCTAATAGTGGAACTGAAACTTAAGAGCTGATATGTATGAATACAAAGCCTGTGCTTTTGATCACTACATTTTATTGCTACATATATTCAAATCAACTCTGCCAAGAGGTATTTTCCATTTAAAAGAGGAAACAGTTTTAAAATTATTATTGTGCTTTTCTCCTTTGTCTTCTTGAGTACTTAACTTTCACCCTAGTCTGCCTGAGGTAATCATCTGCGGAGTTGATGGGTGTGGACAGCACAGACATTATTAGTATCTATGACAGAAAGAGAAGAAAAGAAGAGAAAGACAGGGCAATATTCACTTTTTACATACAAAATAGAATCATGCAGTAGGGCAACAGCCTTCAAGCCAGNTGCGGAGTTGATGGGTGTGGACAGCACAGACATTATTAGTATCTATGACAGAAAGAGAAGAAAAGAAGAGAAAGACAGGGCAATATTCACTTTTTACATACAAAATAGAATCATGCAGTAGGGCAACAGCCTTCAAGCCAGGCTTTTTGTCTTATGACAATAATAGTGCAATTAATAAGATTTTTACTAGAGCCTAAATGTCTCTACTCTTCTTAATATCTTGTTAGGAATTATCCACATACACACACAAATTGCATGGAATTCTATGTAAAAAAGTACATATATCCTAATTCCTTTATTTTTCCCTTTATAAAGTCAAGGGTTAAGTTGAAAGGAACCAGATCATAGAGTGTCCCAGAAAAATAATCCATTTTCCTGTGACAGCTAAGCCAATTCTATGAGAGAAGCAGAATGTAGTCTGGTGGGGGTGAAAGAACCTCTCCAGTCCTGGAAAATTGTGAGAGGAAGACAGGCAGAAAAGACAGATGAGTCTATAGGGAGAATCACAGTAACATAAGTAAGAGTAATACTACTCCTCAACTGAAACTGGGAGGAGGCAATCTCACAGATAGAACATGAGCTCAGGTATTTTAATTGCATGTCTACTGTGCTTCCCACTTTACCACAGCCAAATCACTAGGAGTATCAATTCCCACTAAACCAAAGGAGCATCAGTATGTTCCTATAAACTTAGAAACTGGTTTTCCAGCTTTTCTTTAAGTTGTCACAGCAGAGAATTTAAGCCTGAATGTCAAATCAATACTTTCTAAGGATATGCTGTATTATTTATTTGCTATATGACAAATTGAAGAGTTTGCCATCTGCTTTACTTGGAATCCTTTTCCAAAGGAGTAGGTAGGATAGTGTCATTGTTAAGAGAACATATAGGCTCTGGAATCAGACTGGCTTGTGATCAAGTCCAACTTTGCCACTCCCCAGCAGTGTGACCTTGAAAACATTACTTCACCTCCTTGGGCCTCAATTTCCTCATATGTTAAAATGGAGGGGTTTTTTGAGGACTAAATTAGATGATGCATGTTAAGTACCTAGCAGAGGACCTATAAAATGTTGTTAAAAAAAGAAACGACTGGCCCAGAATGGAGTCACCAGTGCTATGCCCCGCATCAATCAACAAAGGCTTAATATCTAACTTAATTGCAGTTAAAACCACTCCCAAGAATGCAGTCTTAATCAATCAGTCTGGAATTTTCTGGTCAGTACCAATGCGGTAATCTTCCACATAGCCCACTTTTGGCTCCCATAAGTGAGTTGCTGTTGTTGTTCAACTGCTAAGTCATATCCGACTCTTTGTGACCCCATGGACTGCAGCATACCAGACTCCTCTGTCCTTCACTATCTCCCAGAGTTTGCTCAAATTCATGCCATCCAACCATCTCATCTTCTGTCACCCCCTTATCCTTCTGCCCTCAATCTTTCCCACCATTAGGGTCTTTTCCAGTGAGTTGACTCTTTGAATCAGATGGCCAAAGTATTGGAGCTTCAGTATTCTTGTTCTGGAGACTTCCATGGACAAAGGAGCCTGGTAGGCTACAGTCCATGGGGTCACAAAGAGTCAGACATGACTGAGCGCCTAACACTTTACTTTCATAATTAGGTTACCTAAGCCTGAAAAAAAAATCCGCTCTTTCTCCCCTTTCACCTATAAATGTCTTCCTTTTTATATAGCCCCTCTGAGCTTCTTTCTACTGGCTAGATGGGATGCGGTCCAATTCATGAATCATTCAATAAAGCCAATTAGATGTTTACATTTTACTTGGCTGAATTTTTGTTATGTAACAAATTTGGTGGTAGTGACAGGAACTGAAGTAAACTTTTGATGGCATTTGGAGGCAACTAAAAACACTGGTGTGGTGCCTTTTTTAAATTCACTCTCTCACCTTCTATGAGAGCCATGAGGAAGTTCCTGACAGTTTTGAGCTCCACTCTCTTTGCACTGAACTCCAAATCTAATTGGTTTTGCTGTGCAGGGTGGGTTGGCTTGAGCTGGCAGATGGCTTTCTCCAGAGCCCAACTGAGTTCTGCCCAGAGCCAAGCCCCTAGCCTTTTAGAATGCAATTCCCAAGATTCTGAGTGCAAAACACCCAGCTCTTGATTCTGTCTTAAGATCCATGTGGAACTGTTAGTTAGGCAGTGTTCCCTATCCATGTGGAACACCCACTCCACAGTTCCCATTTGTTGAGATCTGCTTGTTCAATCCTTTCCCCAGTCCAAGGTTTCACAGGAAGCATTGGTGTTGTACCTAGGACCTTCTCTTGGCCAAGACCCAGTAACATCTCTCGGTTACTGCCAATGTATTGAGATGCACAAGTTTGTCTTATTCTGTGTAAATTTATCAGAGATGGGATTTTTCATTTCTAAAGAGTCAA
>SJYV01022765.1:0-78199 GCA_006410875.1 Neotragus pygmaeus
TCTCTCTTCACATAAAGACAGGTTGCTGTATTATAGAAGACTGAATTTAACAATTTCCTAACAATAAAATAAAATTTTGCCCTCAAAATGTTTTAACAACTTAAACTTTTAAAATGCAAATTGTCTCTAGTTACTTTTTATTTTCTTGGAACTGATAAAAATTTGGTTTACTATTAAGATAAACAAATACCTATGACTCAAAGACATAGAAAACAAACTTACAATTAGCAGAGGGGATAGAGAAGGGTGGAGGCAGAAGATGAATTAGGAGGTTGGGATTAATGTATACACACTGCTATGCATACAATAGATAAACAACAAGACCCCTACTGTATAGCAGAGGGAACTATATTCATGTCTGGTAATAACCTACAATGAAAAAGAATCTTAAAAAGAATATATATGTGTGTATATATTCCCTGGCGATTCAGTGGTAAAGAATCCACCTGCCAGAGCAGGAGACGCAGGTTCAATCCCTGAGTGGGGAAGATCCCCTCAAGCAGGAAACGGCAACCCATTCCAGTATTCTTGCCTGGAAAATTCCATGGACAGAGGATCCTGGCCATGGGGTCACAGAAGAGTCACACGCAACTTAGCAACTGAAAAACACAACATATATCCATGTATAACCAAACCACTTCGTTGTACACCTGAGGCTAACACAACATCATAAATTAACTATACATCTATTAAAAATCGATAAAATACCAACAAATTCTGAAAAAAAGATAAATACTTATGAAAAACAATTATCTTGCATAGCAGTTATAGAAGATACCCAAACGTTCCTTTGATTAAAAGACAAAATATCTGAGTATTTGCATATTAAAAAAAGAGGTTATAAAACTTAATTGTGGCTGGAAATCTTACATTAGGTTTTTTCACCCAAATAAGCACCTCTGAAATCCAGAAAAAGATCCTTATAGACTTTTCCCAGCAGTAATCTCCTGTCCATCACCAAACTCAGTCCCAAGGCTTAGTCACATTTATTCCCAATGAGAAACAAAGACGATGGCCCTGTCCTCAGGCTACTGGGCACTAAGCAATCCATAAAAGAGCCATCAGTAATGTTAAGATATGAGTTGGGAAGGGAAAAGAAAGTAAAAATGAAGAAAAGGGGAAGATGTAAGTGGAGCCATGGAGTAGGGCAAAAGGTGAGAAAGAAATGTTTGAGGGCCACCAACCTCCAGCTCCTCCAGCTCCTAACAGAGTCACCTATCACCATGGTTACCAACCTCATCATATGACGTCACCATTTGCTTTGTACTTTCTGTGTACTGAGCACTCTATTTGGTGCCTTACATGCCTCCTCTCACTTTAGTCTTATAACAACCTCATAAGGTAGCTGTTGCCACTTAAAACCATAATTGGTTTGTAAATGAGTGTTCATGGCAGGATTATTCATACTAGCCAGAAAGTGAAAACGGCCCAAATGTCCATCAACTGAGGAACAGATAAACAAAATTTGGCATATTATTCAGCAGTAAAAAGAAATAAAGTGTTAATACATGCTACAGCATGGATGAACCTTGAAAACGTGCTAAGTGACAGAAGCCAGTCACAAAAGACCATGTAGTGTGTGATCCCATTTCTGTGACCATTCCAGAATAGGCAAGTCTATAGAAACAAAGTCGATTAGCAGCTGCCTAGGGCTGGCTGTGGGGGCAGAGGAAGAATTGAGAGTTACTGCCAATGGGAATAAGGTTTCTTTTGGGGGGGATGAAAGTGTTCCGACATTGATCGTAGTGACGCCTGCACATATATTAAAACCACTGAACTGTACACTTTAAATGAGTGAATTGCACAGTATGTGGATCATACCTTCACAAAGCTGTTATTTAAAAATTATAGATTATAAAAAATCACAGATTGAACTGGTATACAGTCACTCCTTGAGGAAGGAAACCCAAAACGGTTTGTTCAAGAATAACAATTGGCCTATTTCTGAGATATTTAAGAGGCCCTAAGAATATGGTAGAAAAGAACTCCCCACCTGGGCTGGGAGCCAGGGATCTGAGGTCTAGTGTTCTCCACTAACCTGCTGGTGACTTTGAATAAGCAAAATCTTAAAATATGGGGAGGCACAAAAGCTGCTGTTATTAAAGAAAATACCATGTGTGTCCTGCTTTGTATGTGGCTTTAGTTTGTAAATTCAGCCGCCACCTAGTCATCAAATACTGGAGACCCTGCCTCCTAACCTCCTCTCCCATCTATTCCCTTTTCTCCATTTCCACCACCCGCTGTCTTGACTTAGGCCTTCCTCTTTTCTGGGTTACTGTAATCACTCCTGACAGGGTCTATCTGCCTCTATCAATGTCCTTTGCATTTCCCAAGAAAACTGGACACCAAGATGATCTCTTTAAAATTAAGGTCTTCATCATTAGGGAAATGCAAATCAAAACTATGTGGAGTTCCCACTGCACACCCATTAGGATGACCACTATCCAAAAAAGAGGAAACACCGCGTGTTGGCAAAGATGTGGAGAAACTGGAACCCCTGTGCACTACTGATGGGAATGCAAAATGGCACAGCTGTTGTGGAAAACAGCATGATGATTCCTCAGAGAATTACACAAAGTATTGCCACATGATCCAGCCGTTCCATTTCTCAGTATATACCAAAAAGAATTATGAGAGTCTGAAACAGATATTTGTACACCCAATTTCATAGCAGCATTATTCACAAAAGCTAAAGTGTAGAAGCAACCCAAAGGTCCATCAACAGATGAATGGATAAGCAAAACACACTTACACAAAATGCTGAATACATACAAAGAATCCAGCCTTAAAAAGGGAGGAAATTCTGACATGTGCTACAACATAGATCAAGTTGGGGACATTATGCTAAGGGAAATCAGCCAGCCACAAAAAGACAAACACTATTTGATTGCACTTGTGTGAGGCACCTGAAGTAGTCAAAATCATATGGCAGAAAGTTAGGACGAGGCTTGCCATAGACCAGAGGAGGGGAGAATGGGCAGTTACTGTTTAGTGGGTAGAGTTTCAGTTTTGCAACATGAAAAGAGTTCTGCAGATGGACGGTGGAGATGGTTGTACAACAGTGTTAACGTGTTTACTACCACTGAACTGTACACTTCAAACTGGCTCAGATGGTAAATTTCATGTTGTTTATTTTACCTCAATGAAAAGACTGGAATTGTTAATTAGCAAAAAAAGCAAAATAAATTAAGTGCACTGGTCTTTGTACCACTACCACTACCCTGCCTGAATCCCATCCATACTCCTGCTGTTTAATAAGATGAAAGTCAAGTTTCGACTGCCCATCCTTTAGTGACCTGACTCCTAGCCTCCCCTTTGACAAACCACCATCCAACAGAGATGACATTCCTATAGCTCCAGAGGTACAATGACGAGAGGGAATGACCAGGGGTCCCTTACACGCATCACAATTTCTCACCCGTCCATGCCTTTGCACACCAGAATTGCCCTTCCTCCTCCCTTCCTGTTGTAAAGGTCTACACCAAGGCCCATTCACCTGGTTGCCTCTGAGGTGGTGACTGGGGGGGTGGGGTACTGGCTGGAAAGGAGCACAGAGGAACTCTCTGTGGTGCTGAAAATTGTTAGTATCTTGATTGGGGTGGTATTTCCACGGATGGAGGCATTTGTCAAAATTCACTGAACTATATTACAATGTATGCATTTTATTTAATTGGTTTATAATGAGAAGCAATAAGAAAAGAGTCAATCCAAAGCATCATTTCCCATGAGAAGTTTGCCCTGAGCCCCATGCACTGATTGAGACACGCCTCCTCTGTGCCCCCTTAACACTCTGCAGACACTTCTATTGCAGGCCTTACTCTATCCCACTGTATGTCCATGACTGTTCAATTGTTGACCTTGCCAGACCAAAAGCTTTAGCGGGCAGACCATGTCTTAACAGCTTGATTTCCCTACTGCCAACTGTAATTTTGTGACATCTCCTGCCTCCCCAAAAGCAGTCAGCACACAAACATCTATTGGATGGATCTGAATGAAACATGATGAGGAGCAGAAGATGGTGGAAGTGGCAAGAGGGAGACAGAAAAAGATCTCTGAGGTCGTAATCAAAAAAATATCACATCACAGTAAGATGTAACCACCCATTACAACTAGAATCCACTTACAAACCACCCCCACCAGCAGTGACTATCCTCTTTTTTTTATTTATTTTTTAATTGAAGGATAATTGCTTTACAGAATTTTGTTGTTTTCTGCCAAATGTCAACATGAATCAATCACAGGTATACATATGTCCCCTCCCTCTTGAACCTGCCTCCCATCTGCCTCCCCACCCCACCCATCTAAGTTTGACACAGAGCCCCTGTTTGAGTTCCCTGAGCCATACAGCAAATTCCCATTGGCTATCTATTTCACACATGGTAATGTACGTTTCCATGTTACTCTTTCCATACATCTCACCCTCTCCTCCCTTCTCCCTGTGTCCATAAGTCTGTTTCTCCATTCATCATCCCTTTCTTTATCGTTCCTTTTAAACAGTTTACACCAAAATTAGTGAATTTGGGGATCACAGGGGACATTTTCCCAAGGTGATGTGAGGCTTGTCTGTTTATTCCCCCTCCAATCTCTATCAAAATTCCTGTAGAAAGACATTTAGAAGCCATTCCTGGTGGCTCAGATGGTAAAGAATCTGCCTGCAATGCAGGAGACCCAGGTTCAATCCTCGGGTCAGGAAGATTCCCTGGAGAAGGGAAGGGCTGCCCAACCCAGTATTCTCGCCTGGAGAGAGCCTGATGGGCTACAAGCCAGGGGGTCACACAGAGTCAGACAGGCCTGAGTGACTAACACTTTCGCTTTCACTTCACCGACAGTGAACTTACACTCTGCTGGGGGATCAACAGGAATGGTGGCAAGTCAGTTTTCCGGAAAAGGCTCCTGTGAAGGGAATTCAACTCTAATCTCCTCACAACACCTGTGTAAGTGAGTTTTATCATCCCTATAATTAACTTAATTTAGAGAAATATTAGTCTCCAGAAATTTTACATCATAAGCCTGGCTACAGCTGACTGCTCCCGGAGGCCCCTGTGTGCTGCAGGAATCAGTGAAAGGTTAACCAGCCCTGACAGCTCAGCAGGGGCACGGAACGGGGGAGAATCGGAAGAGGGCTGTGCTCCGCCAGGCATCTCTGCCCCCCCACATCAAGGGGACCTTCCGGCCACTCGCCCACCTCCACTCACTGACCCAGAGGTACAGCCTCGGCCTGAGCAGCCGGTGACACTCCTCCTCGTTCCACGTCCTTCCCTACTCCCGGGCCCACTCAGCCCCTCCGCCCACAGAAACCTCCATCAGGAAAGAACTGGGGCTCATTTGCTCAATGGAAAATTCACTGATACAGTTCCATGTTCTCTCAGGAGCAATTCCAAATCCCCAAACTCTAAAAACAAAACAAAAAAAAAACCTTTTGAGATTTGATGCAAACTCATATAGCAGCATGCCCTGACCTAAAATGACATGAGGCCATTTGTAGTCTTTATCCCACCTGGTCTAAACATTCATCTTTCATTACAGACAGGACAGTTGCTCCAGGTCATGTTGGCAGTACTACATTATATAAGGCATAGGCAACAAAAACCCCAAAATGTCTGGATGCTAAAATACATCTGGCACCAAATGCCTCAGATATGAGACTGTGGGCCCCAACCCATAAAGAGACCAACCAGATCTGTTTGCAGGGGGTACCCATAAGGACACGTCTGGGCCCAGGTGAAAAAGAAAGCACCATGGTAGGTGGTTTTTGGACATCTGATGTTGGTGACAGATCAGCAGCGGGGCAGGCAGGTCTGGCAGCTCCATCCCTGACTGCGAGCATCACCACATCCATGGGTTTACACTCCAGCAGCCTCAAGTCACAGGAGCTCCACAATGCCATGCCCTTTAGGAGATGATGAAGACCCACTGACCGCCCCAGAGACAGTGCCCCGAGGCCGAGCTCAGACAGAACCTATGAAGTTTGAAAACAAACTTGCAGAACTACCATGCCTAGGTCTCATCTCCATGGCAGCAGGTCAGTTCAGTGGATCCCAGTCCCATCCATCATGCCAGTTTGTTGATAGCATAAATACACACACGGAGGTTGAACTGAATTGCTTTCTTGTTATTGAAATTGACAAACATGCAGAACAGTGCACACATCATAAGCATATCAGGGGATGAATTTTCGCAAACTGAACATACCCATGAAGCAGTGTCCATATCAAAATATACAGTATATCCAGCACCCAGCACTGCGGAACTTCCTCCATGTCTCCTTCCAAGTCACAACCATGCCTTTCCCCACCGAGGGCAACTGCAACGCTAACATCTCAGAGTCTACTTTTCTAGTTTGATTTTTTAGATTAAACTCATCAAGTGTTTCCCACTATGCAGACCCAATTTTGGAGTTGACCAGGTCTCTTCCCACCTTCCAAAGGTAGTACTATAAAATTAGCTGAACAGGAGTTGAAGAAAAGCAACCATAGTAAATTCTGATACAGTGCGAGAGGCATATGCCCTACTCCTAGCCTGGTGTTGCCTCAAGATCAAACTCTGACAAAGACCATCATTAAAAGAAAATCTACAAACAATAAATTGCTGGAAAGGGTATGGAGAAAAGGGAATCCTCTTATACTGTTGGTGGGAATGTAATTTGATACAGTCACTCTACAGAACAGTACGGAGGTTCCTTAAAAACCTAAAAAATAGAATGGCCATATGACCCACAATCCCACTCCTGGACATATACCCAGAGAAGACTTTAATTCAAAAAGATACATGCTCCCCAACATTCATTGCAGCACTATTTACAATAGCCAGGACGTGGAAGCAGCCTAAATGTCCATCACAGAGGAATGGATAAAGATGTGGCACATATATACACTGGATTATTACTCAGCCATAAAAAGGGGTAAAACTGTGTCATTTGCAGAAACGTGGATAGACCTGGAGACTGTCACACGGAGTGAGTTAAGTCAGAAGGAGGAAAATTAGTATCACATAATATCACTTATATGTGAAATCTTGAAAAATGATGCAGATGAACTTATTTGCAAAGCAGACACACAGATGTAGAGAACATATGGACACCAAAGGGGACAAAGGATGGGGTAAATTGGAAGGCTGGGATTACTATGTATAAACTTTAGACAACTAATAAGCACCTACCATAGAGCACAGGGAACTCTCCTCAGTGTTCTGCGGTGACCAAAACAGAAAGGAAATCCAAAAAAGAGGGGATACGTGTATGCATATAACTGACTCACTTTCAGTTCAGTTCAGTTCAGTCACTCAGTTGTGTCCGACTCTTTGGGACCCTATGAATCGCAACACGCCAGGCCTCCCTGTCCATCACCAACTCCCAGAATTCACTCAAACTCACGTCCATTGAGTTGGTGATGCCATCCAGCCATCTCATCCTCTGTCNGTTTGTTGATAGCATAAATACACACACGGAGGTTGAACTGAATTGCTTTCTTGTTATTGAAATTGACAAACATGCAGAACAGTGCACACATCATAAGCATATCAGGGGATGAATTTTCGCAAACTGAACATACCCATGAAGCAGTGTCCATATCAAAATATACAGTATATCCAGCACCCAGCACTGCGGAACTTCCTCCATGTCTCCTTCCAAGTCACAACCATGCCTTTCCCCACCGAGGGCAACTGCAACGCTAACATCTCAGAGTCTACTTTTCTAGTTTGATTTTTTAGATTAAACTCATCAAGTGTTTCCCACTATGCAGACCCAATTTTGGAGTTGACCAGGTCTCTTCCCACCTTCCAAAGGTAGTACTATAAAATTAGCTGAACAGGAGTTGAAGAAAAGCAACCATAGTAAATTCTGATACAGTGCGAGAGGCATATGCCCTACTCCTAGCCTGGTGTTGCCTCAAGATCAAACTCTGACAAAGACCATCATTAAAAGAAAATCTACAAACAATAAATTGCTGGAAAGGGTATGGAGAAAAGGGAATCCTCTTATACTGTTGGTGGGAATGTAATTTGATACAGTCACTCTACAGAACAGTACGGAGGTTCCTTAAAAACCTAAAAAATAGAATGGCCATATGACCCACAATCCCACTCCTGGACATATACCCAGAGAAGACTTTAATTCAAAAAGATACATGCTCCCCAACATTCATTGCAGCACTATTTACAATAGCCAGGACGTGGAAGCAGCCTAAATGTCCATCACAGAGGAATGGATAAAGATGTGGCACATATATACACTGGATTATTACTCAGCCATAAAAAGGGGTAAAACTGTGTCATTTGCAGAAACGTGGATAGACCTGGAGACTGTCACACGGAGTGAGTTAAGTCAGAAGGAGGAAAATTAGTATCACATAATATCACTTATATGTGAAATCTTGAAAAATGATGCAGATGAACTTATTTGCAAAGCAGACACACAGATGTAGAGAACATATGGACACCAAAGGGGACAAAGGATGGGGTAAATTGGAAGGTTGGGATTACTATGTATAAACTTTAGACAACTAATAAGCACCTACCATAGAGCACAGGGAACTCTCCTCAGTGTTCTGCGGTGACCAAAACAGAAAGGAAATCCAAAAAAGAGGGGATACGTGTATGCATATAACTGACTCACTTTCAGTTCAGTTCAGTTCAGTCACTCAGTTGTGTCCGACTCTTTGGGACCCTATGAATCGCAACACGCCAGGCCTCCCTGTCCATCACCAACTCCCAGAATTCACTCAAACTCACGTCCATTGAGTTGGTGATGCCATCCAGCCATCTCATCCTCTGTCGTCCCCTTCTCCTCTGCCCCCAATCCCTCCAGCATCAGAGTCTTTTCCAGTGAGTCAACTCTTCACATGAAGTGGCACTTTGCTGTGCAGCAAAAACTAACATAACATTATAAAGCAACTATACTCCTGTGAAAACTAATAAAAGACAAAATCAAAGTCTGACAGATATAAAAAGAGGCAAAGCTTGCTTGCAATAAACAGCACAGAAAACTAATTTAAGTAAGATGATTCAAATATACGCATGACTTCAAGTTTGTAAAATGCCACTTCTTTAAATTGAGATAAAATTCACTTAACATAAAATTCACCCTGTTGGCCATTTTTAAACGTATAATATAGTGGTATGTTCCCAGAATTGTACAACCATCATCACTGTCTAACTGCGGAACATTCCAGCACACCAAAAAGAAGCCTCATTTCTATTAGCAGTTACTCCCAGTTTCCCCATTCCCCCCACCCCTTGGCAACCACCAATCTACTTGTGGTCTCTATGGATTTGCCTAATCTAGACACTTCATGTATATGGAATCGCACAATATGTGGCCTTTTCTGTCTGGCACCTCTCACTTAGCATCGTGTTTTCAAGATTCACCCATGGTGTAGCATGTGTTAGTATCCTGTTCCTTTTTACAGCTGAATAATTGCATTGTACAGATACACCACATTTTTTTAAATCCAGTGATCATTTGGTGAACATTTGGGGTGGTTTCCTCCTTTTGGCTATTGATGCTGCTATGAGCATTCATGCACAAGTTCTTATGCACTTGTTTTCAAAAGAAAACATATGCTTTCAACCCTTTTGGGTGTATACCTGGGAATGAAATTGCTGAGTCATAGAATAACTCTAACATTTTTAAGAAATGCCAGTCTGTCTTACCAAATGGCTGTTGCATTCTACATCCCAGCAATGTTTGAAGGCTCCAATTTCTCCACATCCTCACCAACACTTGTTATTTTCCATTGTTATTATTTTAATTATCATCATAGCCATTGTAGTAGGTATAAAGTAGCATCTCATTGTGGCTTTGACTTCCTTCCCTAAGTACTAATGATGCTGAGCATCTTTTCATGTTCCTACTTGCCGTTTGTGTATCTACTTTGGAGAAATGTCTGTTCAGATCTTTTGCTTATTTTTATTAATTTTTTTCTTCAAGCTTTGTTGCAATGTAATTGACAGTCAGCCCTGTATACAGTATAGTGATTTCACTTACATGCATCATGAAATGATTATCTCAATAAGTTATTTAACACTTATCATCTCATACAGATACAACCTTAAAGAAATAGAAAAACAAACATTTTGTAATGAGATCTCTTAGGAATTACTCTCTTAATGATTTTCATATATGACATACAGCAGTGTTAATTATATTTATCATGTTGTACATTACATTCCTACTTCTTATTTATCTTATGACTGGAAGTTTGTACCTTTTGGCTGCCTTCATCCAGCTCCCTCCCCTTCACCTTCTACCTATGGTGACTACCAATCTGACCTCTTTTGCTATGAGTTTGATTGTTTGTTTTTGAATTATAATTGGCCTACAACATTGCTAGTTCCTGTTACACAACATAATTGTTTGGTATTTCTATATATTTCAAAATGATCATCATGTTGTCTAGTTACAGTATGTCACCGTATAGATACTATATTGACTGTGTTCCCACTGTACATTTCATACAGGTGACTCATGTATCTGAAACTGTAAGTTTATACCTCTTAATCTCCATCACCTATTTTTCCTTTGCTTATTTTTAAATTGGATTTTTTGTCTTTATATTGTTAAGTTATAAATATTGCTTAAAAGTCTATATACTAGACCCTTATCAGAGACAAGATTTCCAAATGTTCTCCCATTCTGTAGCTGTCTTCTCACTTTCATGATGGTATTCTTTGATGAACAAAAGTTTTTAATTTTGCAAAATTTCAATTTGTCTATTTATTCTTTTGTTGTTTATGCCTTTGGTGTCATATTTAAGAAACCAATTCCTACTCCACAATCATGAAGATTTATACCTATATTTTCTGCTAAGAGTTTTATATCTTTGTAAAATATCATTTTATTAAATTCTGTTTTGCTTTATGTGAGACAACTATCATATCAAACTTCTCTTATNTGGTGTCATATTTAAGAAACCAATTCCTACTCCACAATCATGAAGATTTATACCTATATTTTCTGCTAAGAGTTTTATATCTTTGTAAAATATCATTTTATTAAATTCTGTTTTGCTTTATGTGAGACAACTATCATATCAAACCTCTCTTATTGTGAGTTACAAAAATATAAAGAAAACATTAAAAATATACTTTAGTTTTATCTTCCACAGCATAAGAGTTTAAAACATAGTCACCGGAGTCCAATCCTAGATTCAAGATGTCCAAGAAGCTCCTTTGAAAAACCCATGTGTCTTGAATTGGAATGGCTGTTTTAAATTATATATGTGGCCTATATATTTTTCTACAATTATCTATATGTTCAAATCTATGTAAATATAATACACAGTCTTACGACTAGAAACAATTACAGGAGACAGGGATCAAGATCATCCCCAAGAAAAAGAAATGCAATAAAGCAAAATGGCTGTCTGAGGAGGCCTTACAAACAGCCGTGAAAAGAAGGAAGTGAAAAGCAAAGGAGAAAAGGAAAGATATACCCATCTGAATGTAGAGTTCCAAAGAATAGCAAGGAGAGATAAGAAAGCCTTCCTCAGGCATCAGTGCAAAGAAATAGAGGAAAACAATAGAATAGTAAAGACTAGAGATCTCTTCAAGAAAATTAGAGATACCAAGGGAATATTTCATGCAAAGATGGGCACAATAAAGGACAGAAATGGTAGGGACCTAACAGAACCAGAAGATATTAAGAAGAGGTGGCAAGAATACACAGAAGNTTCTGTGTATTCACCACCTCTTCTTAATATACTTCTGCTAGGTCCATACCATTTCTCTCGTTTATTGTGTCCATCTTTGCATGAAATGTTCCCGTGGTATCTCTAATTTTCTTGAAAACATCTCCAGTCTTTCTCATTCTATTATCTATAGTCACTCCTAACTGTGCACTCAGAGGGGATTCAGAATAGAGAAGAGCGTGAGACTGGCCCTAGATAAAGTGCATATGAAAGGGTTGATATCAGTGAGTGTAGACTTTTGTATCTTCCCATATGTAGAAATGGGAGCTGTTTGCGAGGCTGTCTCCAAGGCTTAAGTCCTTAGAAAGTTTGCCAGATAAAACACAATTCTCAAATTTTAGGTTGTGCATTTTTTTCTCAGTCAACAGTGACTAGTATTTGGGGAGCATTCTTACAAGCATAGAAGATTTAGTCACCATTAATAATGCATTTAATGAAGTTCTGATGTTACTTGGCAATTCTCTGCATATTCATTTTAGAATTAGTAGAACTTTGAATCAGCACATAAGCAACCAATAATCAGCTTGGTTGATCTCTGGGCCCCAGATCTTACAGGAGCTGCCTAGGAAGTAGCTGTTTCTGTAAAGTTAGGGAAGCTTGGTAGTAAATGACACCATTCTCACACATCATCTTTCTCTTTCTAATTCCTTGAGTGTGTATGTGTGTCAGAGGAGGGTTGTATGTGCGACTAGAAACAATCTCCAATATTATAATAGTTGGGATCAATAGTTCCACTGAACCCGAAGAAAAGTGTCTTTGTTGCTGATTCATGAACTTCATTCACAAATCAAATAGTGAGAATGATTGTATAAAGTTCTAACAATGGAACAAAGTCAATGTGAAAATGAGCACTGAGAAAAAATTTTAGAAGATGCAGTATTTTGGCAGTTGTTAAAATAATTTTACCATACAATAATGCCATCCAACAGAGGATGAGATGGTTGGATAGCATCACTGACTCGATAGACATGAGTTTGAACAAGCTCTGAGAGTTACTAATGGACAGGGAAGCCTGGTGTGCTGCAGTCCATGGGGTTGCAAAAAGTTGGACACAACTGAGCGACTGAACTGAACTGACTGAAAATAATTTTATCGCTTTGGTGGTGGCCTTTGGGATCTGGGGCTTCCCTGATAGCTCAGTTGGTAAATAATCTGCCTGCAATGCAGTAGACTCCAGTTTGATTCCTGGATCAGGAAGATCCCCTGGAGAAGGGATAGGCTACCCACTCCAGTGTTCTTGGTCTTCCCTTGTGGCTCAGCTGGTAAAGAATCCACCTGCAATGTGGGAGACCTAGGTTCAATCCCTGGGTTGGGAAGATCCCCCGGAGAAGGGAAAGGCTACCAGCCCAGTATTCTGGACTGGAGAATTCCATGGACAGTCCATGGGGTCACAAAGAATCAAACATGACTGAGAGACTTTCACTTCATTTCACTTTGGGATCTGGAATCTGCTCCCTTCCCTACTTCCCACCTTTACATGCAAACAAAGATTTGTTGAAGTAGTACTATGAGGAGGGTTTTGATTTTTGAAGAATAGGGGTGTTTATTTTTTCTTTCATTTGCAAAGCATCACATGATGCTTTTTCATACAGCACGGATATAAGAAATGGTTCAAATACCCATTTGATCTGTCCCTGACACACACACTTACATGCACATACACATACTTACTGGTAATAAGTTCAAGTAAACATGATTTCCTCTCACATTAGAAATATAATTTATAAGAGACATTTATCATTTTAGCATTCATACCTAAAATATGGTATTTTGTTGTTTAATTGCTAAGTCATGTCTGACTCTTTAGCAGGACACAAAAACCTCGCTTGCTAGTGTTCTCTCTCTGTCTCTGTCTCTCTCTCTCTCTCACACACAAACACACACAAACACCTTTGGAAAGAAGAGAAACTTAAGAAGCTTAAAAGTTTCACTGGTGTACAACCTAGAATAGTACATTTAGAATATTTTACATCTAAGATCTATGATTGAATTCTATCTCCCCCACCCCCAAAATATGGGTAGGTGTTTTCTTTTTAATGAAAGACTCTCTTATCTTTTCTCACTTGAGGAATATAGGGCCTGAATATCTCAGAGATATTTCATTTGTAGATACAGAAAATAGAGTGAGATTGTAGGCAAGCAAATCTTTCAAGTACAAAAATGGAAAATGAAAGTAAGATAGCATGGTAATTAACACAGATGAAAATAGCTTGCATTCTTCCCTAGATTTCTTATGGGTGATAAATTGCCTTAGCTGGAAACTATATTTTCAAGTTGTAAATCTTTGTATGACTAATGACTTCCTTATATTTTGCAGTGAAATTAGAGAACAAATATTAAGATGTAGTTTTGATTTGTCTGTAAAATTATAATACCAGAGCAACAGCATGAAGCTGTATGTGAAATTATGACCACACATTATTACTTGATGGCGATTTTCCCCTGTTAAATTATACAGGTAGCAATAGGTAGATAGAAATGCAAGATACATAAAGTTCATAGCCAGCATCTTGTCAACTGCTTAAAAGATTTCCATTGAAAAGATCAATTCATGTTGGAAATATTTATTTTAATTTGAATCTCTTGTGTATTAAAAACTTAGTTGACTGAAAAGGAAGATCAGAGCTGTCTTGCAAACATCTTTGAAGAGTGTGTTTGCCACACCTTCATTGGTATGTTTATTGTAGAATATTTTTATAAGTGCATATCTCTGGCTTCCCAGAAATGACAACACACTCCAGTATTCTTGCCTGGCAAATCCCATGGACAGAGGGGCCTAGTGGGCTATAGTCTATGGGGTCAGGAAAGAGTCAGACGTGACTTAGTGATGAAGCAGCAACATTATCTGGCTTCCTACATGTCACAGTGCTTCTGCTGGCTATTACACTGGAGAAAGTCACATCTGAAACATAGTCGCCTTCCCTGGTTATCCAGTGTGAGTTGCTTCCTCAGTCTCAAGATTAACTGAAGGGATTTAACTAAGAATTTAGAACAACCTTCAAACATGTCCATAAATTTCTAGATACAATTCACATTTTTTAAGCTGTCTCCATAATCCATACTACATAATCAATCCTTTGGCCACCTGATGCAAAAAAATGACTCATTGGAAAAGACCCTGATGCTGGGAAAGATTGAAGGCAGGAGGAGAAGGGGATGACAGAGGATGAGATGGTTGGATGGCATCACTGACTTGATGGACCTGAGTTTGAGCAAGCTCCAGGAGCTGGTGATGGACAAGGAATCCTGGCATGCTGCAGACCATGGGGCCACAAAGAGTTCGACATGACCGAGCGATTGAACTGAACGATAATCCATGAATGAGAATTAACCCAACTGCAATAGAGGTGGGAAAACCCTGACTTTGATACATAAGACAGCAGTTATCAAACTTGAGCCTAAATTACATAAGCTACCTCATGATGTGGATGAAAGAAGTATTTGAAATCAAAAGGCATTGATATATTCTAGAAAATATGAAAAATATAATGCTTTTACTTGGAGTTTAACCAGAGTCTGAATGCCCACCTATCTGGGACGTTGTGAGGGAGATTTCTATATTGAGTGAATCCTTTAAGGTCCTTTACAATGTTCTGATTCTATGACTAGGAGGTAGAATTATTAAATATGAATATTTGGGGCATAGTCTCATCCTGAAGAATTTAATCATTTTCTTACATAAATCTTTGTGCAAATTAGAAGATGCTCCTTTTGGTAAGGTGATAAGGAGCCAAAAACTCTGTAATAAAACATCTGGGTAAATAAACTGAGTATTAATGTCCATCAATTTTCCCTTTTGATCATCATTGTATTATAATTCATATTCTATTAAAATGATTCTGGAAAGTTCTACTGATGGAAGAATGACTTATATCAACTAAAATTACCACAGATAACACTCATCAGTTCAGTTCAGTTCAGTCACTCAGTGATGTCCGACACTTTGTGACCCTATGAATCGCAGCACGCCAGGCCTCCCTGTTCATCACCATCTCCCGTCCATCGACTCTGTGATGCCATCCAGCCATCTCATCCTCTGTCGTCCTCTTCTCTTCCTGCCCCCATTCCCTCCCAGCATCAGAGTCTTTTCCAATGAGTCAACTCTTCGCATGAGGTGGCCAAAGTACTGGAGTTTCAGCTTTAGCATCATTCCTTCCAAAGAAATCCCAGGGCTGATCTCCTTCAGAATGGACTGGTTGGATCTCCTTGCAGTCCAAGGGACTCTCAAGAGTCTTCTCCAACACCACAGTTCAAAAGCATCAATTTTTCGGCGCTCAGCCTTCTTCACAGTCCAACTCTCACATCCATACATGACCACAGGAAAAACCATAGCCTTGACTAGACGGACCTTAGTCGGCAAAGTAATGTCTCTGCTTTTGAATATACTATCTAGGTTGGTCATAACTTTTCTTCCAAGGAGTAAGCGTCTTTTAATTTCATGGCTGCAGTCACCATCTGCAGTGATTTTGGAGCCCCCCAAAATAAAGTCTGACACTGTTTCCACTGTTTCCCCATCTATTTCCCATGAAGTGATGGGACCAGATGCCATGATCTTCGTTTTCTGAATGTTGAGCTTTAAGCCAACTTTTTCACTCTCCTCTTTCACTTTCATCAAGAGGCTTTTTAGCTCCTCTTCACTTTCTGCCATAAGGGTGGTGTCATCTGCATATCTGAGGTTATTGATATTTCTCCCGGCAATCTTGATTCCAGCTTGTGTTTCTTCCAGTCCAGCGTTTCTCATGATGTACTCTGCATAGAAGTTAAATAAGCAGGGTGACAATATACAGCCTTGACGTACTCCTTTTCCTATTTGGAACCAGTCTGTTGTTCCATGTCCAGTTCTAACTGTTGCTTCCTGACCTGCATACAGATTTCTCAAGAGGCAGGTCAGGTGGTCTGGTATTCCCATCTCTTTCAGAATTTTCCACAGTTTATTGTGATCCACACAGTCAAAGGCTTTGGCATAGTCAATAAAGCAGAAATAGATGTTTTTCTGGAACTCTCTTGCTTTTTCAATGTTCTAACAGATGTTGACAATTTGCTCTCTGGTTAGCTAGTATTATTTTTATTATGCTTAATGTACATTAAAATTGTTTTGTAGTAGGGAATTTCCTAGCAGTTCAGTGGTTAGGACTTCACGCCCTCACTGCTGAGGGTCTGGGTTCTATCCCTAAGATCCTGCAAGCCGCATAGCACAACCTAAAAAAATTTTAATTGTTTTGGAATAATTTTTTTTAATAGCTCACTTTCTTTGCAACTCTCTCTGTTCTCTTTTGCCCACAGAAAGATACAAACTCTATGCAAGCAAATGATGAAATAATTATTTAAGCTGAAGATAAACAACCTTGGGAGAAATCTACAAGATTTGAGGGGTACACTGGAAACTTTAGAGTGGTTAAAGGCATAGAAATGTTCATTTGTCAGTCTCTTGGATGGACTCTAATTTCTTGTCTACTGGCACTGAGCCTTTTGAGAACTAAGAAGTTAACCTCCCCCAACAAAGTTGAGCATCTTCCGGACTATTTCCTTGTTTACTGGGAAGGCAGTATAATATATTCCAAAGAGTGAGAATTAGGAATCCTGAGTTTGTGTTCTGACTCTGCCATTAACTCTGGGAGCCTGGAGATCTGCCTCATTTCTCTGGCTTTTGGTATCTGAGAAGGAAAGAAAAAGAAAGGAAGGAGGGAGGGAAAGAAACTCCCTCTTGATTCTAAAAGTCTGACTACTTGGAAAATTCTACATTTAAAATTTCTTCTCTCCTTTAACCGGAGCAAGCAGAATTGCTCAAGCCAGTTTTTCAAGCTACTCGTGTACGCTAGCCTTTGTGATAGCATTTCCATTACATTTACTTTTGGAAGTAAGCCATAGCCCCAGAGATAATCTTCCCTTCTTTGTTTAGCATTTCTACCTAAGAGCCAGGCATCCATACATTTGTAGGAAAGGAGGGCTGAGTGCCAGGCTCAAAGATGGGCCTAAATGTTGACTCCCTAAGGACTTCGGGAGATCAAAGGGGAAGACGAGCTGACCCAATGGCCAGGAGGACTCGCTGTGAGCCCAGAGCTCATTCCTGACCAGCCTGAGTTTTAGAAAGGAAACACAAGGCCTCTGGCATTTCACAACAAGCAGAAGGCAACCAAATTAATGCTTCAAAGTTCCTGCTCTTGCCTCTGTGGGGGAAAGAAGTGTTCAGGCAATTCATTGACTTATTACATAAAAATACATTGACACCCTAAGATTTGCCAAGTCCTATTCTAGGTGCCAGGAATATAGCAGGAACAAAATCGTGTTCCTGTACCCACTAAACTTACCTTTTAGTGGGGAAGACAGGCAATAGACAAATAAAGAAGTAAATGAGTAGGTGTACATGTGTGCATGTAGGCTGGCATAGGTAGAGAACGTGTGCACAGGTGGATGCCTGTACTCATGGGTGCAAGTATGTGTCAGTAGGTAAGTGCTTTGGAAAAAGAAAGTCAGAGAAAGCTACATGGGGAATAGGAAGGGGGGTGGTGCTTTTTTTTTTTTTTGGTCTGTGCGACATGGCATGTAAGATCTTATTTAGTTCCCTGATAAGGGATCAAGCCTGTGTCCCCTGCAATGAACACAAGAGTACTAACCACTGGACCGCCAGGGAAGTTCCCATGTTATTATCTTCAATAGAATGGTCTTCATCAATTAGGTGACGAATAAACACAGAACTGAAAGATGAGGAACTGAGACATCTGGAGGAACAGCATTCCAGCAGAAAAACAGTATGTGCAAAGGCCCAGAGGTGAGCACAGGTGAGCTGTCTATGAGGAATCCAGTGAGGATGACTCAGAGAAACGCAGGCAGAGAGCAGCTGGAAGTGAGTGGGATGGGGTTGGGAGGAGGCCGCATTTAATAGACTTGTTAGACACTGTAAGAACTTCAGCTTTTATCCTGACCAACACGGGGATCCATCGAACAATTCTGAACAGAAGAGACAAGTGACCTGACTTAGGCTTTAAAATGATCCCTTGAGCTGCTAAGAATATACCTTAGGAGGATGGCCGCAGGGACATCAATGTATTGCCTGTGAGAGGTAATGAGGGCTTAGACAAGAGGGTTTAGCCATGAGGGTTGAGAGGAGGAGTTGGGTTCGGGATGTGTTTTGAAGGAAAGGCCAGGTTGATAGATGTGATGTGGAGAGTAAGGAAACCAGTCAAGCATGGCTACAAAGTTATTGGTCTAAGAATGTAGAGGGAAAATTTGTGGGAGGAACAAATTGGAAAGCAGGACAGTGTGGTGGCTTAGGAGCTCGATTTTGGACATGTTTTGCAACGAACATGAGACATCCTAGAAGAGATGAAGATTTAGCTCTGGAATTCAGAGAAAGGGTCCTGGCTAGGGACACACGTTCAGGAGTCGGTGGTATAGGTGTGACTCAGGTAGGACGTACACCCTTGAGACTGGACGACAGCCCCCGGGGCATGAACATAAATAAGTCTGGTGTCTGAGCCCCGGGCTCACCAACAGTAAGAGGACTGGACAATTAGGAGGAAGCAGCTAAGACTGACAGACACAGCCAAAGTCGTGAGAAGAACGCAAGAGACAGGGTGCTCCAGAAATCAAAAGAACGCAGAACAGGGATCAGTCACGTCAAATGCTGCTGATTCGTCAGGATGAGGACTCGGCACTCACGCGACAATGCGAAGGACCCTTGAAAACATTACAGTAAGTAAAAACAAGCTAGACGCAGAAGGCCACATGCTGTACAACTCCATCTATGGAAAACGTCCAGAATACACACATCCACTGAGACAGAAAGTAGATCGGAGGTCACCAGAAGCTGGGGGACGGAGAGACAGGGAATACCTACTAATGGGTGTGAGGTTTCTATCGGGAGGGGGTGAAATGTTCTGGGATTAGAAATGGTGATGGTTGCACAACTTTGTGAATAAAGTTCAAAATCCACTGAACCACTTATATCCAAAGAGTGAACATCATGGTATGTGGATTATATCTCCATCTAAAAAATCTTTTAAAAAGAGACGTCAACGTTAACTGTTGGATTTTGTGGCATGTAGGCCAATGGTGACATTGGCAAGAATGGAGGGAATTATTAGAGTTTAAGAGAGAGAGGGAATAGAAAAATTTGAGCATCATATGAATAATGGCTCCCCCCCCACTCCAATGTTCTTGTCTGGCAAATCCCAGGAACGGGGGAGCCTGGTGGGCTGCCGTCTATGGGGTCACACAGAGTGAGACACGACTGAAGCGACTTAGCAGCAGCAGCAGCATATGAATAACAACTGTAATGAACTGAGACATATCTAATATGTTTAAAACATGAGTTCATAATGATACTTGAAAAAAAATCATCCCCAAACCCAAATTCAGATGCTAGGGAATCAATTCATTATTCTGAAAGTCAATTTTTAATAATCAAAATTTATCTTGTTTTTCTTATATAAACTGTACCATTGGATATCCAAATAGTAAATGAAGGTAAATTTCTCTTTTAAAACATGTTTCAGCTAATAAACATATGAAAAAGGAAAGATAAAATTAGAATATCACCTAATATATTTTGAAGCCTCTGATGAATTAATGGAAATAAGCATTAATCATCAAGAAGGACTAGCATCTTAAGGAGAGAAACAGACTTTCATAAGCCTCCTGATGGAAGAACATACCAGCACCTATGAAGCTGGCCTGGCCCCACACCCCAAACATCAAACCTGAATCTGCAAGGGTCTTTTATTTCCTTTTTAAAAATTATTTTTAGCTTTTTAAGAGAAAATAATAATTAAAACAACAGCCAAAAATGCCACTGCCCAAATGTCCCCTGTTAATATTTCTTTTTTGTTTTGTTTTCCCCCCATGTTAATATTTCTAATAGAAATAATAATAAAGTGAAAAAGAGAAACCTCCCTCCCCACTCCTAGTTCTATTCCCCCAACAACCATAGTTTTTTATTTTTCTAGTAAATAATAACAACGATGTCATATATTATAAGCATATACATGTTAGAATAAAAATTCATACACAAAGCCATCGTACTGTAACTAACCTGCACCTTACTCTTGATCCTCATAATTATCTTGGCAATCCCTCTCAACAGTGTTATTTTAATGACCACAGGGCCCGTTTTTAAAAGTGCTTTGTGGTTTATCACACCTTAGTCTCATTGAAATACGTTGAAACAGAATATCGCTACTTTGCAGGTAACGAAACAGACCCAGGGTGAGATTAAAGGACCTGTCCACCAATGGCACCCCACTCCAGGACTCCTGTCTGGAAAATCTCATGGATGGAGGAGCCTGGTGGGCTGCAGTCCATGGGGTCACAAAGAGTCGGACACTGAGCGACTTCCCTTTCACTTTTCACTTTCATCCATTGGAGAAGGAAATGGCAACCCACTCCAGTGTTCTTGCCTGGAGAATCCCAGGGACGGGGGAGCCTGGTGGGCTGTAGTCTATGGGGTCGTACAGAGTCGGACACGACTGAAATGACTTAGCCGCAGCCACCAATTTCATTTGAGTTGGAAGCTGACGCCGGTTTAGACATGGGTTCCCTTCATTTCCTAAACCACAGCGCCTCCCAGTGGTAATCAGGTGAAATTTTCCGCCCGCAGCCCCAGGGTGGCCATCTTTTCAGTTTCTAGGAAATTTTCCACTTGAATGCATTAAGGCCATCTCACACCTTAAGACAGGTGTCTTTTTTTTGACCGAGCTTCTCTGTTTGTGAAATCATTTCTATAATCATTACATTGGGATTTAAAATTCATACTAGAACATTAGGTTGTATATCCTATAATATCTAATATTCCTGACAATGCAAAAGAACCAGAAACATTAAAAAATACTCTGTACATTGGATTAAATTTTTTAAATTGATAAAAAGGAACTTTTCTGGGGAATCTATTCATTCTCTTTCTACATGAAAGACTGGAACATTAGATATTATAGTATCTAATATTTATAATATAGAGAATATCTAAGTGAGTTCACTTTCACTTTTTGCCTTCATGCATTGGAGAAGGAAATGGCAACCCATTCCTGTGTTCTTGCCTGGAGAATCCCAGGGACGGAGGAGCCTGGTGGGTTGCCATCTATGAGGTTGCACAGATTTGGACATGACTGAAGTGACTTAGCAGCAGTAGCAACATCTATTTTATAACATTTAATATCTATATTACAGAGAATCTACATATATTATCTAATATCTATATAGATATCTTATATCTATGTTATATATTATACATAATATACATAATTATATATAATATATAAATATATTATGATGTTATATTTATGTTTTTATATATTTTAGCTATATAATATATAACTATATATTATACATAATGCATATATATAATATATTATGTAGTATATATAATTTACATTATATATTAATATATGATATAATTACAACATATAATTATATATAATATATTACTGTATATATAATATAGTATAGTATAGTATAATNAAGAGAGCGGAGATTCATTCACTTTGCTGCATAGCAGAAACTAGAACAGCATTGTAAATCAACTACACTCCAATAAAAATCTATTTAAAAGCACTCAGGTTTCATTAACCATTTCTTTGGGTCTGCATTTCATGACGGTTCTCTTATGTCACGTAACAAATAAACGTGCGTGCTTTTCTCTCATCAATCTTCAGCAGTTTAATCTTCAGACCCAGCCATGGACCCTACAAAGGTTGAGGAAAACTTCCTCCCCTACGGCAAGGAGCCTATTAAAAGATCAAAGCACCAGAACGCGATGCCCTGTCATCATGGCAGAGTTCGCATGTGGTTTATCAGTGTTCTCATCCCGGAACTGTCAGATCAAGATTGGTCAATTAATTCTAAACAAAAACAAGCTTATTTATTGGAAGAATGCTACCAAGTCCTTACCAGTTTGTTGCTTATATTTTTGGCTTAAAGTTAAAAGTCAAGGGCCTTCCCAGGCGGTCCAGGGGTTAAGACTCAGTGTTTCCACTGCAGGGGGTGAGGGTTCGATTCCTGGTCAGGAAATGAAGATCCCACGTGCCATATGGTGTGGCCAAAAAAAATTTTTTTTTCAACAAAAAGCAAAGTTAAAAGTCAAGTATTTTAGTGTACATAAATCTGATGGCAGTGGTTTTCAATAAAACTGGGTTTGAAAGCTGGATAGAAGATCTGTGTTTTTCCCCCAGCTTTCAAAATGCTCTTTCACCCCATCCGCACCTTGGAGGAGAACTGAGTCTCCAGCAGAAGGCCTGGCCACCACGAGACCTCACGATGAGCAGCTGGCTTTGTCCTGCTCAGGCCTGTGAAGTACATGTGAGCCTAACCCATGCTTCATAAGAGGTCAGTTCTCGTCTGTTTCACAATGTGACATTTACCCTCTGCCAGTCTTACGGATGACATACACTCTTGGCTTTGCCTCTGAAACCTCTTTGGCATTACCCATCTCCAGTCTGAAGGACAGAAATCCCAAGACTGCTCTTTTTACTTAACATCAATGATACATTCTCAAAAGACCTTTCCAGCTCACACCAGGAAAGATCGCTGCTATTCCAAACTCTTTAAAAATTAGTCAGCTTCTTTTGGGGGAAGAAAACACTCCTTGCTTATTCTGAGAAGGCATGCCAAAATATGACACTGAGATTATCTGTCAGTTCGGTTCAGCTGATGTATTTCTATCGATTGCAGACTACACGGCTCATTTCTTTGATGCGATATGCCTTTCATCAGATCTCTTGGCGTCTTTCTATAGAGGATGTACCTCAATCCTCAGGGACTGACTAAAAAAAAAAAATGGAGATTTTTATTCACACATATTCTATTATAGTATAAACTATAGATGGGCATTTTTTTCCTCCCAAGCCCTTGTTTTCTGTAGATTTCTTTAAATGATGGAATCTGTGGAAAGCAGAAAGTGTCTGCACAGTAATGTTTTACCCAATTTATCATATTTCCACTGCCTTTGCTAAACCATGAGGCAGTTTAGCTCAGAATCTGTGGAATGGTTGAAAACTGTGAATGTTCTCATGGGTTTCATTATTGAAGAATAAAGGGCCATCAAAGGAAAACAAAAATAGGGGAAAATAATCTCTGAGTAACAAAAACACTTTCTATATGAAAACATCCATCAATAAGAAATAAATGACTTTAAAATATTTACAAATAAAATGCCCCAACTTTCCCCCAAGTCTCTTAAAATTAAGTTACTTCTGTGATGAAGCAGGTCCACCTACATTATTTTCCAGTATTAAATATTATACAAATACACGTGCTAAAATACTCTTTACAAACAACAGCAAAGACTTAGAAATGTCTAAAACATTAAAGGACCATTAATAAATTACTTCTCCAAACTAAATATAGCTCTTTTAAGTAGTAACTTTGCCAGCTTTTACTCTGAAAGATTTTACATAAAAATAACAATACAGTATTTTTTGAGATGTGTATAAGAGACAGTAATAATATATATTATGATATTGTAAATAATATTGTAAACATAATATTGTTTACAACATTCTAATATATTTTAAAATATATATAGCATATACAGTATATATAGTGTATATATGGTGTATATATATACACATATATATGTTACACTATACTATATATATACTTATATACTATATATGATATAGTATAGTAGATATATAGAGAGCTATAGATAGACATGTATAGGCTTATATAGAGATAGACTTTCACGTAGAAAGAGAAGGTACAGATCCCCAGAGAAGTTCCTTGTCACCAGTTTCTAAAATGTAAGCCAAGGCGCAGAGCGCTAAACGTTTATGGTTCCTGTGCATTGGCAGGCGGGTTCTGGGAGGTCACGCGCGCTCTGCTGTATTTGATGCGTAACCAACAAGGACCCACTCTGGAGCACAGGGTGCTCTGCTCAGTGTTGCGTGGCAGCCTGGGTTGGGGGGGAGATTGGATGCATGTAAACACATGGCTGAGTCCCTTAGCTGTTCACCTGAAACCACCCAACACTCTTAATCGACTACACTCCGACACAAAATGAAAAGTTTTTTTACAATGTCTGTGGTTCTTCACCTTTTGGGGGCACATGGACCCTTTTGAGAATCGGAGGAAGGCCACCCATTCTGTCCTGAGACAAAAGCCACAGAATTGCTAACGACCCTCCGCAGGCCCAGGTTAAAACCCACCGCAATCATGATTCCGTCTTCCGAGTTTTCTACAGCCAGGCATGTCTACGTTTTAATGTGTCACAATATGCTTTTAATTCACTCTAACTTTAAACACATCAGCCAAACCTTCTCAGCCTACTGTATATTTATAGATATCTCAGTATAAACTCATCTATCTCTGGCAACCAGAACACCCTAAAATATTTTGTTTCAAATGTTTTTAAAAGTACAGAATTAAATTTCAATTTCCATTGAAATATTCAACAACGGAAAAAGCTATTGAAATTAATGTCTGACCTAGATTATACAGTGATACCTAGATGCTCAGGCCTTACACTGAAAACCAAACCAAACAAAAATCTAGGCTTTGATTATGGTAGAGAGGGAAGGGGACTAGAACTCACCACAACATCAATTAATCAGTAATTTCAGAAATAAAATGACCCTCGGGGGCAGAGAAAGTTTACTCTATTGGCTTTGGGGTGGTAAAAACCACCCCCTGAAGAAAATTCTCCTTCTATCACCTTTCGAATCCTCCGCTCTAGTTAACTGGGTCCCTCTTCTGAGGTGTCCTAGGACGTCACCCTTCAAAGGCTCAGATTCCCATCAAGATGGAATCTGCATATAGCATCATCAATAAATAACGATGAAGAGCTGTACCTACTTTTTCTTCACACAGTTAAAACTACCAGTAATTTTCCTTTATCACAGCGTCCATCCAACTTTCCGGTCTGTAGGCCACCCCGAACAAGAGCTGTCAGCTGCCTAGAGTGTGAAAAGGCTATTTTCTAGCATTCCAAAAACTGACCCTTTTTTCACTGTTTATAAGGCGAGAAAAAGCAGGAAAGAGGGTAGTAACAATAGCATCATTTTCTCACCTCTAAGAGCTTCTCTAAGGCCCTGACCCAGCACCAACCCCAACTTCATCTCCCACAGAATAAACACTTTCTTAAACATGAATCCAGTCCCTCTTGACTGACTCTCTGAGTGTTCAGGGGAAAAAACAGCACAGAGGCCCCTGCAGACGTGGAAGGCGGGGGCCGAGCTGAGCCAGACTGGCTGCCCAGTAGAACCAGTTCCTCGGAGCCCCACAAAAGGGGCACCCTTCCCGTGTTAGCAGCAAATGTTAAAACAGGTTAGTTTTACCTTCTGAGGTTTTCAGGGCGTTTGGACTTGGAACCGTTTCTCTGACTGGCAGTATTTTGTCATCTGTGGTTATTGTTCTTATTATTATTAATTCAACAGAACCCCTAGAGCTTAAGGACACAGGACTTATGGGTATGATCCTGATTCAGTCTGAAATCACCCTTGGCTTTCAAAGGGATGCTATTTAGCTTGCTAGGGGCTTTCCTGGTGCCTTAGCTGGTAAAGAATCCAACTGCAATGCAGGAGACCTGGGTTCGATCCCTGGGTCGGGAAGATCCCCTGCAGAAGGGAATGCCTACCCTCTCCAGTACTCTGGCTGGAGCATTCCATGGCCTGTACAGTATACGGGGTCACAAAGAGCCAGGCATGACCGAGTGACCTTCACTTCACGGGGGACCTATGATAATGCAACCCCCACACACACCTTTCTTCAATTTCTAGACTTAGAATGAGCTCCCTAACCAGATTCTCCTGTCAGAAGCGACTTTCCCAGGAAGAAGAAAACATTTTCCCCCTTTCATCTGCCAGCAGAGAGCCAGTCTAACCACAGCATGTCTGCCACATCCGACTGCATTACCATTGGATTCTACAAGGCCATCCAGAAAAATAAACGCAAGAAAAATGACTGTAGCTCCGTGCTGGGCTAGCTCCCTGGGAAACTTCTGATTACCTGGCGATATGCACTTGTCCTTGGCTAACGAATGTCTTCGCTTAACACATGTGCCTGGCCTCAGCACTTTTCAGTCCTGAACTCTGCTGCCCCTTAATCCTCTTGACAGCGTGCATGTGTTCCGGGGCTCATAAGGCATGTGGATGGCAATGTACTGGGAATTGCGACCCCCAGGGTTCCCATTCATTCTCCAGACAGGGAAGAGCGTCTGTGGGCAGCCACCGGCGAGAGGTCAGGCTTAGGTTTCCGGGAAAGCTGTCCACAATTCCAGAGACCAGCACTTCGACAGAGGTACCCCCTCGTTCACGTGCTGTCAGGAGCCACGCTGCGTGTCCCCAACTCAAAAAACAAGCCCATCATTTGTGGCCCATGAAACGGGAAGAGAACCAATCATCGACTGAGCCCTTCCTATGTCGTAGGCATTATCTTAATTAATTTGCCAACATTTTCTCAATGTGGGCAAATTTCTCAATCTCTAGAAGCCTTGGCAGTGGAAAGCATTAACCCTGTTTTTTCAGATAAGAAAACAGACCCAGAGAAGTTCAACGACTTCTCCAGGTGGTGGAGCCAAGCTGGAGTTCTTGTTTGACTTTCTGACCTCAAATGCTCAGATGTTGGGTGTCTTACAGCTACTGGTGAGATACTGCTTTAGTCCAGCAAACAGGAGAACAAAAGAACATTCTTCCTAAGAGCGGTCCAAGAAATAGAACTCAAGATTGTAGCCCCTGCTGACCACCTGAAACTATCACAACACTGTTAATCAGCTATTACTCCAGTAAAAAAGTTTAAAAAAAAGCAACTCCAAAGAGAATCCATATGGTTTTCTATGGAATAAAACACAGAAAAGCAAGGGACTTGCCATCCTCTCCCCTCCTCTCAGCCTGTCCTAACCCTGCCCACTGCCAGGGCACAGGCCCCGGCCTCCTCCATCCACCTGGAACACTGCCCTGGGGAGCAGGCCCACTCAGTCGATACTTAACCACATCCGGCTGTATGTTGCTACTTTCTTTTGGCTAACCCTCTGGACTCCTAGTTGTCTTGCTAAGTAGGGAAATACTAAGAAAAAAAAGTAAGTATATACTGATGGATGAATGAATAAAGAAAAGATGGTATGTATACATACATAAATATAGTAGGTTATACACAAATACCCATACAATAGAGTATTTTTCAGCCAGAATAAAGAAGAATATCTTGCTGTTTGAGATGTGTCTGGAACTTGAGGGCACTACACAAAGTGAAATATCACACATAGAAAGACAAATATTGTATGATCTCGCTATATGTGGTATCTAAAAAAATTAAAAGCAAACTTATGGATACAGAAGACAGATTGATGGTTGCCAGAGGCAAGGTGTGCAGGGCAAGACGAGGTGAAGAGCGTCAAACAGTACAAACTTCCAGTTTTGTGTAGCTTCTCCAGGGGATCTTCCCAACCCAGGGATTGAACCCATGTCTCCTGCACTGTGGGCAGACCCTTTACCACCTGAGCCACCACCAGGGAAACCCACTTTTTCCTGTAGAAAACTAATAAGGACCTACTGTATAACAAGGGAAGCTGTAGTCAGTACTCTGTAATGCCCTATATGGGGAAAGAATCTAAGACAGAGTGGATACGGGAATTCCCTGGTGGTCCAGTGGGTAGGACTCCATGCTTTCACCGCTGAGGGTGCAGGCTCAACCCCTGGTCAGTGAACTAATGATTGTGCAAACTGCACAGCACAGCCAGGAGAAAAAGAAAGACAAGAAAAGAGAGCGGAGATTCATTCACTTTGCTGCATAGCAGAAACTAGAACAGCATTGTAAATCAACTACACTCCAATAAAAATCTATTTAAAAGCACTCAGGTTTCATTAACCATTTCTTTGGGTCTGCATTTCATGACGGTTCTCGTGTCACGTAACAAATAAACGTGCGTGCTTTTCTCTCATCAATCTTCAGCAGTTTAATCTTCAGACCCAGCCATGGACCCTACAAAGGTTGAGGAAAACTTCCTCCCCTACGGCAAGGAGCCTATTAAAAGATCAAAGCACCAGAACGCGATGCCCTGTCATCATGGCAGAGTTCGCATGTGGTTTATCAGTGTTCTCATCCCGGAACTGTCAGATCAAGATTGGTCAATTAATTCTAAACAAAAACAAGCTTATTTATTGGAAGAATGCTACCAAGTCCTTACCAGTTTGTTGCTTATATTTTTGGCTTAAAGTTAAAAGTCAAGGGCCTTCCCAGGCGGTCCAGGGGTTAAGACTCAGTGTTTCCACTGCAGGGGGTGAGGGTTCGATTCCTGGTCAGGAAATGAAGATCCCACGTGCCATATGGTGTGGCCAAAAAAAATTTTTTTTTCAACAAAAAGCAAAGTTAAAAGTCAAGTATTTTAGTGTACATAAATCTGATGGCAGTGGTTTTCAATAAAACTGGGTTTGAAAGCTGGATAGAAGATCTGTGTTTTTCCCCCAGCTTTCAAAATGCTCTTTCACCCCATCCGCACCTTGGAGGAGAACTGAGTCTCCAGCAGAAGGCCTGGCCACCACGAGACCTCACGATGAGCAGCTGGCTTTGTCCTGCTCAGGCCTGTGAAGTACATGTGAGCCTAACCCATGCTTCATAAGAGGTCAGTTCTCGTCTGTTTCACAATGTGACATTTACCCTCTGCCAGTCTTACGGATGACATACACTCTTGGCTTTGCCTCTGAAACCTCTTTGGCATTACCCATCTCCAGTCTGAAGGACAGAAATCCCAAGACTGCTCTTTTTACTTAACATCAATGATACATTCTCAAAAGACCTTTCCAGCTCACACCAGGAAAGATCGCTGCTATTCCAAACTCTTTAAAAATTAGTCAGCTTCTTTTGGGGGAAGAAAACACTCCTTGCTTATTCTGAGAAGGCATGCCAAAATATGACACTGAGATTATCTGTCAGTTCGGTTCAGCTGATGTATTTCTATCGATTGCAGACTACACGGCTCATTTCTTTGATGCGATATGCCTTTCATCAGATCTCTTGGCGTCTTTCTATAGAGGATGTACCTCAATCCTCAGGGACTGACTAAAAAAAAAAAATGGAGATTTTTATTCACACATATTCTATTATAGTATAAACTATAGATGGGCATTTTTTTCCTCCCAAGCCCTTGTTTTCTGTAGATTTCTTTAAATGATGGAATCTGTGGAAAGCAGAAAGTGTCTGCACAGTAATGTTTTACCCAATTTATCATATTTCCACTGCCTTTGCTAAACCATGAGGCAGTTTAGCTCAGAATCTGTGGAATGGTTGAAAACTGTGAATGTTCTCATGGGTTTCATTATTGAAGAATAAAGGGCCATCAAAGGAAAACAAAAATAGGGGAAAATAATCTCTGAGTAACAAAAACACTTTCTATATGAAAACATCCATCAATAAGAAATAAATGACTTTAAAATATTTACAAATAAAATGCCCCAACTTTCCCCCAAGTCTCTTAAAATTAAGTTACTTCTGTGATGAAGCAGGTCCACCTACATTATTTTCCAGTATTAAATATTATACAAATACACGTGCTAAAATACTCTTTACAAACAACAGCAAAGACTTAGAAATGTCTGAAACATTAAAGGACCATTAATAAATTACTTCTCCAAACTAAATATAGCTCTTTTAAGTAGTAACTTTGCCAGCTTTTACTCTGAAAGATTTTACATAAAAGTAACAATACAGTATTTTTTGTAGCCAGAAGGATATTTATACTATATGATATTTCTAATATCACTCTTTACTTCACCTCCATTTTTTTTTTTTTTGGCTTCTACTTCTCAGCAATCTAAAACAAAAACACGAATATACAGAGCTTACACAAAATGAGATACTATTTGATGATCATATTTTAACATTACCTTTCTACACCATTTGCCTCTGGATTTCCCATAAAAAATCTTTTGCTTTGAAAATCTTCATCTTTGCCAAAATACAGTTTCTAGAGCTTTGAGAAGCTGTCACGCTAATACAATCGCGAAATGAAATGGCACGGAGAACTGGGAGATACAGGAGAGTAGGCGTTTTGTTACGCTTCCGGACAAGATCATTGTTTCTAGGAGGTAATCCATAAATTTTTAATTCTTTCAGTGTTCTTGAGCAATGTAAAAAGAACCATTCCTAACCCAGTTCAACCTCTTGTCATAGGAGTAGCAATAATTTTACTGTGCAAGAGAAACTGGTTACTGTGTTATCTTTTGGGTTAATGCTTATTGAATGGCAGAGTATAATTTATGTCTTTCTCTTTGATAATGAACACCGAGTTCCCTTCGTGCCTCAGAACAGGTAATATCCCTTAAATTCAAGGCTGTAGACATCATACAGATGAGTGAATGGCTTTTCATACTGGGACAGTTAATCTTCATTAAATTATAGTGTTTCAGTAATGCAGAGTGATTTTAATGACCCTGTTTGACATCAATGCCTATGTTACAAGTGCACTTCAATGGGAAAAGAATTTCCTAAAACCTCAGCCTTCAGGCTAATGAGTTCAGGTTTAGAAACATCATCTGTGGACCATGTTTATTCTTCCACAAATAACATAATGAGCAGTATCCCCAAGAAAGGTTCCCAGTAAATCATATGGCATTTTTGTCTAAGGTAGAACACATTTCAAAAACCCAAAGCGAATTAATATATAAACAGAAAAACTAGGCATTGAACCCTTAAAGTATGTAACACTATGGTTTTACCTCAAAGTGGGAGAAGGCATTGGCACCCCACTCCAGTACTCTTGCCTGGAAAATCCCATGGGCGGAGGAGCCTGGTAGGCTGCAGTCCATGGGATCGCTGAGGTCAGACACGACTGAGTAACTTCACTTTCACTTTTCACTTTCTTGCATTGAAGAAGGAAATGGCAACCCACTCCAGTGTTCTTGCCTGGAGAATCCCAGGGATGGGGAGCCTGGTGGGCTGCTGTCTATGGGGTCGCACAGAGTCGGACACAACTGAAGTGACTTAGCAGTAGCAGCAGCAGCAGCAGGAGTTTATAATGAATATAAGTAATTAATTCCTAAACCTATTTCTGTGCAAATACAAACCATAGAAGTTCAAGAAATTTCAGAAGGGAGGGAGCTACAATTCATAAAGTAAATTAAATTTGCATATATAAATGATCAAATTAAAAGCGCTAAAAAATAAATATTAATGAAATAATAGTAAAAAAAAAAAAAAAGCGTGTAAGAAACCCCAGAAAAGGGTGTAACAGAAGAGAAGAAATAGAATCTATAGGCTCTATTATCACTGCTTTATACATTTTCATAACTATTAAGAGGGTCAAGAAAAAAACCTTTCATCTTTCAGACTTGACATAGCAATACAGGACTTACTGAAATTTTTCTTACAGCGTTGGCTAAAGAAATAATTCCATTCTCAGGGCAGAAGACCTAATAGTGCTTTGTCCAGAGAAGACATACATATCCAACAGGCACATGAAAATATGCTCAACATTGCTCATTATAAGACCCGTGCAGATCACAGCTACAAAAAAGAACTTCACACCAGACCCAATGGGCACAATCAAAAAGTTTAGAAACAATAAATGCTGGATAGAACATGGAGAAAAGGGAACCCACACAAACTCTGGGGTGTCTGAGCATGTGCATGCGCGCTAAATGTCTCCAGTGCTGTCCGCCTCTTTGGAAACACGTGGGTTGTAGCTTGCCAGGCTCCGCTGTCCACGAGATTTTCCAGGCAAGAATACTGAAGGGGGATGTCACGCCCTCCTTCAGGGCATCCTCTGGGCCAAGGGGTCAAATCCGCATCTCTTATGTCTTCTACATTGGTAGCTAGGTTCTTCATCACTATCGCCACCTGGGAAGGCCCTGTTTAAGCAGTTTCCACGCTTATTCACAAACCCAGAACGCCACTTTCCCTCAGGCTGCCTTTGCCTAGCAACCTGAGTTGTGTCTGAAGCACTGCTGCCGCCGTGTGGACAGATTTTGTAACAACACCTTGAGGTCCCTGCCTAAGGGTACTTCACGCAAGCCAGTCGCCCAGGGCTGCAGATGAAATCTGCCCTTAGAAGTGCTCTGGGGTGAGCTTTTCCGGTGATCCGCTACTTAGAATCTGCCTGCCAAAGTTGGGAACATGGGTTCGATCCCTTACCGAGGAGGATCTCTCACGCCTCGGGACAAAAAAGCCCTTAAGCCGCAACTACTGATCTTTCAATCTGCAAGAGTTTAAGACCGCCAGCTCGGAGCCAGGGTTAGCCAGCAGAAGAAACCGCTGCAAAGAAAAGGCCAAAGGACCATACCTTCGCTCTGCGCATCTAGAGAAGGCCGGCGAGCAACAATAAAAACCCATGACCACTACGAATAAAAATAAAAAATCTTCACTAAAAGACTAAAGGACCTTGGATAGTCGTTCACAACAGGAATCAAATCAGGGCCGCCCCTCCACAAGTCAGTTTCAATCGGGATGTATTTTTCCCATCCTGTGTATGAAAGGAACATAACCAGAAGAAAATGCTTCACGCGGCTGTATGCCAGCAAAGCCATCCTCACATACACCCAGAAAACACTGCACACCACTCCCAACGGCGCGCGTCAGGAAGGCTGCACATCAGAAATCCTGGAGAGATAGATCTCAAAGGAGAAAAAGAACCTCCGACAGTTCCAGGGGGAACGTAAACTGCCACCGCCGGCTTTTCTTTAGAATCGCCCCCAGCTTCCTGGGACACCGCTGTCTGCACGGAGGTTTGGCTGGAGTTCAAATGACTCTTGCGGGTGGGGGGTCACGTGGAAGTGCTAGTGACAAACTTCTGGTGTCTCTGCAAGCACGTGCCACCCTCGGGAACACGCCTGGCGCTCACGGAGCCTAGGGAGCCTGCCTTGGGACTGGAGGAGTGCTGCCGCCGTGTGGGCACACTCTGTAACTACAACTAGAAACACCCGCCAGAGGGCACTTCAGAGTGGCTAGTCCCACGCGGCCACAGGTAAAATCCACTCTGTAGAAACAGCCTGGAGTGGTCTTTTCCTGGTGATCCACGACTTAAAATCTTCCCGACAAACTTGACGTCTCTTCCCCAGGAGGAACCCACACACCTCGGGGCAAGAGAGCCCCTGAAAAACGACTACTGATCCCTCGCTCCATAACAGCTTAAGCCCGCTGCCAGCCGAGAACTCCATAGCAAAAGAAGCTACCGCAATACCAAGCCCAGAAGGACTGTAGCCCCTCTCTGACCATCTTGAGAAGGGCGGTGTGCACCAAAAACATCCGGGACAACCAGGAGGAAAAATAAAGAAATAAACTAAAAATCTTTGCTGAAAGAAGAAGAGCGCTGGGGTAGTCATTCACAACAGGATTCAAAAAAGGGCCGCCCCTCCACAAGCCAGTTACAATCAGGACATTTTCCCCCACCCTCTATGCAAAGGAACATAACCTGGAAAAACTGCTTCATGAGCCTATGTGACAGCAATGCCAAGCACATACACCAGGAATCACAGCACATCACTCCCGGTGGCACACAGCAGCACGGCTTCACACCAGAATTCCTTGAGAGATCTACTGGAAAACAGAACCTCCGACACATCTGGGGGGAATGTAAAAGTGGACGCTTCCAGACTGGGGTGGAGAACACCGTGGACGCTTCTTAAACACCGAAGAACTGAAGGACCAGACGATCGAGCAACCCCAATTCTGCACTAGCATCGGCGGGAAACGGTCATTCAAAAAGCCTCATGCATTTTGATGCTCACTGCAGCACCCTTCAAAAGAGCCGAGGTGACGAGGGAACCAAAAGTCCATCCAAAGATGAATGGAGAAAGCAGATGTGGTACAAAACATAGTGAAATAGGGCTCAGGCTTTAAAGAACAAGATCTCGTGACACATGCAGAAACAAGGACAGACCTACGGATGGTCCAAAGCAGTGAAGTCAGACGAGACAAGGCTGAGTGTCATCTGCCAGCACTTACCTGGCAAGTCTAAAGTGGACACAAGTGAATCAACAGACTGCCCCCCATAGAAAACATCCCTGCTGACCGAAGGGAAAGGCGCTGTCCACAGCAAAGACAGAGGATGCTATATATTTAGACAGATGCACCCTAATGTGTACATAAACAAGTGTATGTACACACTGTCTGCCTACATATAGACGCAGATGTGAAAACATGTAGATACACATGTATCTGTGAAACAGATATTTAACGCCCACTCCTGTTGCTGCTGCTGCTGTTCAGTCACCCCGTTCTGTGCACCCTTTCACCGACTCCATCTGGGCCCCCAGGCTCCACTGATCATAAGACATCCCAGGCAAGAATACTACCATGGCTTGCTGCTTCCCTCAAGAGAAGATCTTTCACGCCAGGGATCGAACCCGAATCTCCTGCCTTTCAGGTGGATTTGTTACCAAGAGCCACCAGGGAACCACTGTAGATCATACTGAATTAGAAATAACACTCTGAAATAACATGTATGGGGAAAGAATCTGAGGAAGAATTGATGGACTGAATGGATTTTGTTGCCGGATACGGAAACCAAATACAGTACTCTAAATCATGTACATTCCCAGGAATGAAACTAGAAATTAAAACACGCACAGAAAAAAATGCCTATTCTACTTTTTCAGACCTCGGGATCTCAACTCTTTTCACATCACAGCAGTCTGGTGTGGGTGGATCCCAAGGCTGGACTGTCCTGGGGCTGATGGAGCTAAGAGGATGCAGCCCCAGGGGCAGGGGGGACCCTCTAGGACCAGCAGTGTCTCCCGCCCCTGAGGGTACCCCCCCTCACCATGTCCATGCAGGCTTACTTAGGGCCAAACCGAGGTCCCTATACATGGAGCAGTCGACCGTCTCGACCTAACGAGCTGGGCAATTCTCCTGGTGTCCAGGTTGCCTGGGTCGTGGTTCCCACTTGCGGGCTTTAACTTTAGAGTCGCCCCAGCCTCCTGGGAACCCCTGACGGCATGCAGGCTTTGCTGGAGTTCAAATGACTCCTGTGGGTGGAGGGTCACGTGGAAGTGCTAGTGACAAACTTCCGGTGTCTCTGCAAGCACATGCCACCCCCCTGGAACANGCTTGAAAGTCTGGCCCACGTGAGGACTGGTGTATTTCTATCGATTCCATCTCCCATGTTGACAAACGCCAGCACCGAGGCTTTGCAGTCCGCGGCTGCAGTTTGCAGTGGAGCTAAGCGGTGTGCGGCTTTAATTCCACGTCAGATCAACTTTGATCAATATCCCCCTACCGGCCCAATTGGAAGAGCCCAATTCGCCACCGCTGAGCCTTTTCTCTCTTTCCTTCTTTTTTCCCCTCTTTAGACCCACCATCTTCTGGGGGAGAAAAGTCTCAGATTTTAATCTCTCTCTCTCTCTCTTTTGTTTCTTTGGGGGTTTATTGGTTTGTTTTCTGGTGTTTTATCTTTTTCATTTTTGTTTTCTGTTTTTATTCTCTTTCTCTCTCTCTCTCTGTCTTAGCGATAGGGAGGGAGATCGCTTTGGCGAACCGAGCTTGCAGCCAATGAACCCGCCTTCCAGATTGGTGTGAAGACAGAAGTGAGGTGGGGGTGGGGAGGGGGTGTGAGAGAGCCTGGGAGCGAGAGGGAGCGAGAGAGAAGAGAGGAGGTGGTGGAGGAGGAGGACTCGTGTGGGGTGGAAAGGAAGAGTGAGCGAGAGCAAGTTGAGGGGAGGGGGTGAAAGAGCCGGCGAATTCTTTTTCTTTTTCTATTATTATTTTGACGACTCCCGAGTTGCGCCCATGCTCTTGTCAGCTTCGTTCTAGGCGTAGCATGGCCAGGCAGAAGAAAATGGGGCAAAGCGTGCTCCAGGCGGTCTTCTTTTTAGTCCTGGGGCTTTTGGGTCATTCTCACGGAGGATTCCCCAACACCATCAGCATAGGTAAGCGTGAGCCAGCCTGCCGGTCGGCCCCGGCTCTCCAGCACCCGAGCCCGCTGCTCTGGCACGGCTACGGGGTCCCTGTCCTGCATGGCCTGGGAAGGGACTGGGGATGGGGATCGGGCAGGAATCTCACGGGTCTGAACCCCAGAGAGCTGGCTGGTTTGGGGAGCATCGGGAACCGGAGAGGTGGTCTCCTGGGGCTGGGGGTGGGGGTAGGCTACCGGGTTTTCCGAGCTGAGCGGAGCCGGGGACGCCTGCAAGAGGCTGGGAGGCTGCAACCCGGCGCAGAGTCGCGGCTTTTCGGCTCGCTGCCCCGGACTTTGCCATGGCGTGCGTGCCGCCGCTGCAAGTTGTCCCAGGGTGATGCCGCCTGTCTGGCTGCGCCAGGGCGCGTAACCCGGTCCAGGGCGCCCCGTCCCGCGTCTCCGGGTCCCGAGAGACCGGCTAGTGCTA
Organism: Neotragus pygmaeus; assembly: GCA_006410875.1. Taxonomy (NCBI): domain Eukaryota; kingdom Metazoa; phylum Chordata; class Mammalia; order Artiodactyla; family Bovidae; genus Neotragus; species Neotragus pygmaeus. The sequence goes on from SJYV01022765.1 coordinate 36,923, forward strand.
GGGGAGGTGGAAACCCACTCTGCATCCCCGAGACCCGGGTAGCCACCGAGGTCGGTGGCGGATGGGGTAGAGGCAGGGGTGAGACTAGGAGCTGAGCCAGCGAGCGGCGAAGTCACGCAGCCCACGAATTCATGAATTGCCGCTGTGTCTGTCTGGAGTCCGGCTCCCGGGCGCTGGGAGGGAGTTCTCTCGGCTTCTGCCTGTATTTACTAGTCAAGAAGTTCGAATTGTTGCCAGTTACAGAACCCAGCCCCTGTATTGTCACGGGGTGGAGGGGGCTGTGGGGAACAGGATAGAGTAGCAGGGGGAAATGAAATTGTTTTTCTCTCCAACCTTTCCCTTTGCGCCAGTAAAGGATGAACCGGCTTGCGGAGATGGGAGGTATGAGGGAAGAGGGGACAGGAAGCTACCGCCCGAGGAAGAACCAAGTCCCACTCTTGATTCCATCGTCCGACCCCCAGAGCAGGCTCCTCTGCCCTCTTTCCCCATGCCCCCTTTTCCCCAGCGTCTCCTCTGACTCTGAAGGAAAACTAGGTTTCTCTTGGCCAAAATTTGAGTTCGCAAGAGTCATCCAAGACACACAAAAAAATCAAAATCATCGTCGTGCACCTGGGTAACTGACAGGGTATCGTCCATCTGTAGTGCTCCCCAATTTCTAACTCCTCGCGGGGAGGACACAAGCCAAGTCTCAGTTCCCTTTGCTTCTAGGTGGACTTTTCATGAGAAATACGGTGCAGGAGCACAGTGCTTTCCGCTTTGCTGTGCAGTTATACAACACCAACCAGAACACCACCGAGAAGCCCTTCCATTTGAATTACCACGTAGATCACTTGGATTCTTCCAATAGTTTTTCTGTGACTAATGCTTGTAAGTAGATCTGCTTTTCCTCCTTGTGGGACCTGGGGACCTCATTTGCATTTCGCTTATGGGACTTGGGGTCTGCACTCCGTGCTGGAGGGGGGCTGATTGCCCCAGTAGACATTCAAGAGGCTCGAGTCAATTCAGGTTTCACGCGACATAAATGAACGCCAGAGGATCCTGCTGAGGGAGGGACTTAAGGCTGTACACAAAACTCTGTCGTGAATAATGTTTGATGCAAAACTTTCATTTTCCTCCCTGCTAAACTGCCGCTCCCTCCCCCGCCACCCCCTCCCCTTTCTTTTCCTTTGGCTGGGGAAAAAAGGAAAAAAATAGCATAGTTGTTCATGGAAATTTTTTCTGATGGGATTAAAGAAAGATGCCTCTTGATTGAGTCAATTCAGGATGTACATTACTTGACTGTTAAAGCTAGCACCTGGCATTAAGAACGAGCTGAATTTGACAATTGCTATGTAGGAGCCAAATATGAGAAATTCTGCAAACAAGTGACCTTGAGGGACAGATCAGGTTGGGTTCCCTGGTTTCTTTCTGTCCTAGAATATCACCTTTCTTGCCAAGGGAGCTCTGATAGGAACTGATAAGACTGCAAACTGATTACAAGTGATGAACGCCTGGCAAACTGACGGGAAGGGAGAAAGTGCTCAGAGGACTCTGGAAAAAGCTACCTCTGTTCTGTCTCCCCTAGTGGTGTTTGCTCCCTGCCCCTGTGGTTAAGGACAACACAGTTCTTAACTTAGAGCAAAAGGTGGAAGGGGGAGGTTGCAGCAGGAAACTGGATATCAAAAGAGAGCAATTTCATCAGCCCCGAAACAGCTTCTGAAACAGCTAGTTGTGCCCTGTGATTGTTCCCGTGGAAAGGGGACATTTTAAGAAAGAAGTAAAGCCACAGGAACCCAGATGACTAATAGCCTGTTGGACATAGGTTTTTCTGGAATGTTTTATGAGAAAGACTGATCATTCTTCATCTAAGCTTATTTCATGAAAAGTTTTCACACCAATGAAGGTGATGATGGCATAAATATGTTTTGCTGTTATGGCTGGTGTATTTGGGAATTTTTGACTTTTGATTTTCTTTCAGGGGAGAAATTTTATATTTGGTTGGGTAAAACTTTGTATATGACATTCTTCAAATGCTTCTGCCTTACAAGATATGTGATTTCCAAAAACTGTTGACAGGGTCTCCAAGGCCATGGGTTCCTTGGATTTGAAGACTTAGGTCAAGGGGATGGAGGTGAAGTACTTTGCAAGAAATGGTGACAGTTATCAGCTTTAAGAAAATTTTCTCTGAAGGTACAGATCCTTATAAGAACATGTTCTGAGATACTCTGTATTTGACATTCTTTGGCTTTCTGACATTGACAAAAATAGGAGCTTATTAATTCCAGCTAAGTGTGAAAGTTACAAAATGTCTGTCTATACTTTGCATCTTATTTTGGTAATCCCAGCCTGTCTTCTGTAGCACACTTACAACACACATCTGACAGTTAATCCTGCAGCACTGTGATCTTGTCTAGAGGCTGAATTTCAAATGCAGCTTCCTAAGTATCAATTAGAACAGACTCAAAACCAAATACATGAAACTATCCAGATTTATTACTATTAATAATGAATAACATTTATTTCAACTCACTTTAGTGCCTTTCCACTGATGAGGACTGAGATAAAGAGTGCTAACTGACTCCTCAGGAATGACTGATTTCTAAGGGTTTGGGTCTTGTTTTTTATGGGCAAATCAGATTGGCACTCGCCAGCCCAGGGCCATCAGAACCCTACTCAAGGAGCATTCAGGAAATAATCCTTGCCATGTGAAAAGCTCAGGTTTGAGAACAGGCAGTGAGTTGCCTTAATGCCTTATCTCTCAGAGCAATAAAGGAACAACCATGAAATGAAAAGAAATTGATCAGAAGCCCCTACCCTAAGTCCACAGCACTTCAGCTTATAAGTTTACAAGACTAGGTTATGGGTGGGGGCTTGAAAGTGTGGGATAAAGGGAGTGGCTCACTGGGCAACAGGAAAGACAAAACAGAAAGGTGACCTTGCCCTTCGTTATGCCAAGTCCACACATATGCACACACTGACTCACACAGGAGACATTTCCAGAAACCAGTGATGTGTACCCAGCTGCCTGTTGCACACTCAGACTTTACAGCTCAGAAGACAGAGGAGGAAAACTCATCATCTCTGGTCCCCAAAACAGTCCTCTTTGAATGTCACAATCACTGAATGGGGGCCAGATCTCAAAGCTGCCTCCGACGGATAGTCTCTGAATGCAGAACACAATCATTTCATGGGGCCAGGGAAGTCCTGTAGGTGGATCTCATTTCTTGCCCTGGCCTTTTTCTTTTGGAATTGAAGATCATGTGACACAGATGTCGGGCACGCAATACTAGTTTGGCACTAGAAACTGGCAGGTAATCCTGGTTCCGTTCTTACAATTGATTGCACTACGGCACAGAGACAAACAAACAAACAAACAAACAAAACACCTGGATCTTCTGGCCTGCCCCTCCCTGGAGATCTAGAGAGATTTTGAGAAAACCCCAGATGAGTCCAAATCTGGTCACCCACCTCTCCTATCTGATTCAATATGGAATAGAATGGCAAAAATTAAAGACATTTCCCCCTCTTTCTATTCAGAATTCCCTGTTTCAGCTTCCCCTAACACTAGAATTGATTTTTTTCCATGATCTTTCCTGCGCCCTCGATCTTGGGGCAAGCACACACTTTTGAGGACACAGGTATTATGCAGGTAAACAAATATGCCAAAAATAAACAAGTGGTAATGCCTCTTGTATATGTCCCTGCTCTCCTTCCACATCCCCTCCTCCATTGTATTCAGAGAGTTTCCTTGCAATGAATCCCAGGCATCAGTTATTTAAAGACTCTTCTTCATCAGCAACCTTTTTTTTTTTTTTTGCACGACTTCCAAGAGGTTTGCTTAAGACAGACTCCAACTTCATTTCGCTTCTTAAGAGGCCAATAAAAGCACCGCTGGCTTTGAAAGGTGGTTCATTTGGGATCTCAGCTCAGAGGTGAATTGAAGTTTATCAAAGAGATTCATCTGATTTGGAGTACATGTTCTTATTTCACAGGGATTAACTGAGTTTGCTGCCTTCCTTTTCAATTTGGCCAGGTAGCCCCAGAAAGAAGGATGGTGTGAATAGTATGATTCCAGGACACGTGCCTTCAGGCACACACAGGTACCCCTACACACATAGTCAGTATTCATGAAAAGAGATGTACACACATGCTTTACATTGTACACACATCTGTTCTTTAAAAACCAGATTTGATCATCATAAGGCTTTGGGGGAATGTGGCAGCACCCAAGGACGCCAGGTCCCCTTGGGGTGGCTTGCTTGCCCTGGTTCCTCAGGAAATGCCTCCGATTCCCTTGAAGTCTCCTCCTGTGTCTTGCTGCTGTGTACTTGTAGTGTACTCCACACTACATCGCCCCAGCCTCTGCCGTGTCAGCTCATTAGCACACAGATCTCATATTCCCTCTCCGCGCTGTCATTGCAAAAATTGCTGTTGTACACCTTTACAGCCAACAAATGTGCTCGTGGATTACGCACTGTTTGCAAGAGGCAAGGAAAAGGCAAATGTAACCTTAAAGGTTATTCACCACAGAATTGTGCTCTTAACGCACTTGGCTTAAATAAAAATCTGTTGATGGAGGCGCAGTAGTGATGGTGGGACTGAGAGTGGGACTTAGGAGTGCAGGCTCTAATGGAGCCCCAGGCAAAATCCCTTTGGCTGGTGAAATGTACCTCATCAGCTGCAAATTTGTGCTCCATTAATTTTTTTCAAGCCATTTGAAATATACTTGCTAACTGAGAGCATGCTCCTTTTTCACTGAGCGTGTTTTGCTACCAAGTTAAGTGTCCTTAGCTGAGACAGGTTTTTGTCTCTTGCCCACAGAGTCACAATCTAATTATCTCATTATTCTAATTGCCAGGTTTTATTTAACTGTTTAAGTCCATCTGGGAAAGAAATGTCTCTCCCAATCCTATTCTCTGCTCTTGGGTGGATCTTGTTTGGTTTGCACTTTACACATCATCTTTGGAAGCAGGGTGAAGACCCATCATATCCTGGCACCTGCCTTCAAACAGATCTTGGCACACTAACCAGTGTCAGTTGCTTCAGCTCCACCTCCCACCCCCAACTCTCCCATCTTTGCACCTTAACAGCTCTCCCTCTGTCTGCTGGCTGGTCTTCCATAAGCTCACTGGAGCATGAAGAGGTCGCCAGTCAAAGATTTAAGTCACCTTCTCACAAGCTTTATTATGTTTTTTCTTTTTTATTTAATCTATTTTTCACGTGGCGAGGAGGGAGGAAGGTGATGCTGTTCATTTGGGCCATAAAAACAGACGGCAATCAGCGGGCTGTAAAGATGAGCATCCAGCAAAATGTATGACCGCCCCTAGAAGGTAACTTCCAGTTGATCTACTAAGTGGAGCGGGGGCGACAGGAAGGGTCTGAGGGCAGGGAAGAAACAAAACTTCTTTGTTCTCCATCTATGACCACTGCAAAAAGAGCCATGGTTTTTCTTCCTCTCAGCAATTTTAACTTTTTTCCTTAAAATGAAATTAGTTTCTCACATCCACCACTTCTGCCTCTATCAGAGCTCTGTTTCCTTCATTTTGCCTTTTTCTCAATACTCATCAAGACTCCATGAGAATAGTGGGGGCTGGCTGAAATTGTTACTGTATTTTTTCTAACTCCTGGTATTTTTAAAAATTTCATTATTATGAGTAGTCAGCGGTGATTGGCTGGTTTCTGTTTAACAGATGGAAAAATAAATGAAGCTTCTGAGGCACCATTATTAATCTTCCTTTGTGGATAAGAGACTTGTTATTTTTATATAATTGGCTAAAGGATTAAAAGACAGCATGCATTGTTAGAGAGGGCCAGAATTTAAGAAGGTAGAGTTCATACCTTCACAGGGAGGTGGGGGGATACATATGCTAATTCTGATGGTTCCACTTTGAACTTCTTAGATTGAGACCACAAATATATTTGAAAGACCTTTCAAAAAACTTTCCATCTTCTCTGAAGGTCAGGAAAATTATTTGCATACTTTACCTGGCCCATTAAAAAAAGTCAAGTTTTGACTTTGTTCCTTTGGTGTTTTGACTTTGATGCTTTGGGTCTAATTAGATGACATGTCCACAGGAAGGTGCAATTAAAACCCTAGTGGGGGCTCCGGGTACTTTTCAGCAGGAGTGTGGGAGTTGTGCAGACACAAAAGGAAGTCCCTCCAGGCTTGGGAAATGTCTGAGAGCTGACAGCCTCAGCCTGTCTGTGGGGAGAGCCTTGAGCCAGGGCAGCAGCCCCTGAAAGGGACCGGTACTTGGCAGAAGTTCCACATGGACGGAATTTGTCCTCTTCTCACTTCTTCCTCTTCTCTTGCCATTATTTTCTCCTCATGCTCCACCTGCCCAGCCAAGGCCCTTTCACTGGTGTCCCACTGGCCCCTGAGTCAGAGATCTGACCCACCATACCAGGGATTGTTTCCTACTCAAGACTTTTCCAGTCCACATGCTCCTTCTCTAACCAGAAGATCTCTGTCCTTGGTCTATACTCCTACTTTGAGGGTGACAGATTTCTATCTAATTTAAGAATCGAGCTGAGAGTGGCTGATATAGGGTTAATATAGCTAACTGGGGAGTGTTTGCTCTAAAGCCAGAGATAGTGGGAAACCAGAATGCCTCAATTCCAAGGAAAGCTGCTCAAACAGGAGTGTTTCTGGACATGAGGTGCAGAGCAGCTGTTCACTCTATCCAAACCAGAGATCAGCTGCCCCTGGTCAGGGAAGACCTCTACAGGCCAAAGTTGAGTCCAAAAAAAGGGGATATGTGTATATGTACTGCTGATTCACTTTGCTGTACAGCAGAAACTAATACAACATTTTAAAACTATACTCCAATAAAAAATTATATATAAAAAGTAGCTCCCTACATGTGGTAGGTTTGGTGTCAGTTCACCCAAGGCATAGGGGAGATGCAGCTTCACCATGTTGAACTTAAATGTCTTTGTGGTCATTTGGGAAGCAGCAAAAGGTCATGGGGACTCAGTTTCTTCCTAAAGAAGACCATATGTGCAGCTGTTTGTATCTTAATCATGCCTCAGTAAAGTAGTTCTTAGAAAATGTCAACTTTTTAGATGTACTACCGAAAAAGAGGCTGCCGCAGAGTCTGAAGGTGCCTACGTGGGCCCTGGCAGGGGATGCACTGGCAGGGAAGGGAGGCCATAGGAGGGGAGAAAGGTGCTGAGGAAGCTGGTCCCAGACTGAAAGCTCTCTTCCCCTGGGGTGGCATGCAGAATGCAGTGATTACGAGGCAGCGTCTGACTCTAGAGGGGCCTGGAAGTCTAGGTGACCAGCGTCTCCTCCCCACCCCTCCATTTCTCCCTTCCTTTTTCTCAAGTGCACACTCTGGTTCCCCCCAACACACACACAATGTTCTGGATTTCTGGTTGAGCAATAGTCAGAGAAGTGCAGTAAGTCCCCTACATATGAATGAGCTCTGTTCTGAGAATACATTTGTAAGCCCAGTGTGTTCATAAGTCCAACAAAGTTAGCCTAGGTACCCCACTCACACAACCAACTATTCAGTACTGTAGTGTAATAGGTTTATAATACTTTTCACACAAAGAATATGTAGAAAACAAACAAAAAATAAAGAAGACATTTTTAAATCTACAGTACAGTATCCTGAAAAGTACAACAGCAGCAACTGCATCACAGCTGCTTTTACACTTGCTTCCAGACATCCTGGACTTGAAATAAGGATACTCTACTACTGTACTCTACACAGTACTGTAAAGTACACAAAAGCACAACCACTTGTGGAGTGTACATACATGTGACAATGTACACCAGACACATGAACTAACACGTGATTGGCCATGTGAACATGCGTTCACACCTTTGAAATTTCACAACGTGAAGGTTCATGTGTAGATACTTTACTGTGTTTACTGCCCTCTGTCTGGACTTCCCTTCTCCTCAGTTGCTAACTGCCATTTACTTCTTTAGCACTTGTCATCAATGTGACCATCTGCACTTATTTAGAAGGGGTGTGGGGATAAGAATGAGGAAAGGAGACACAGCTGGTCATGACCCTTAACTCCATGGGGCACAGTTCAGTCTAGAACAGCGCTTCTCACCTTTCATGTGCATAGCAGACACCTGGGATCTTGTCAAAATGAAGATTCTGATTCAATAGATCTTCAGTGTCCAAGAATCTGCATTTCTAGCAAGCTCCCAGGTGATGCCAATACTGCTGGTACTCAAACCACATTTTGCAGGAAGACTGTGCTCACCAAAGAAAAAGGCTCCCCTAAACAAGCTCTTACCCACATGACTTTCAAAGAAAACTTTTTGAGACACATTTGGCTCATTCTGATTCGCGGATGTCCCTATCATACTCTTAACCACCCTGTGTTCATTTCAGCCATGTCTGTAGGTGTCTGATGAGAACCTCTACTTAAGAGTTGCTTTTCATAGGGCTTTGGAATGGAGACTGGAAAGCGTGCTGAGAGGGGAGGTAGCTCATGAGCCAGGCTGACAGTAACTTGGCTTCTTGCCACACCCCAAAGTGTCCCTTTTAGAAACAACCTGCCCGAGAGAGCAAAGGCTGGCATGCAGTTCCAACTGCCTCTCCACTTTGCTTCTTGGGATCAAGGCATGCCAGAAGTGGGCACGTAGCATCTGCTCCTCAGCTGTCCGACTTTCCTTCAACAGGGTTAGAAATATGAAGTACAACACAACCCAAGTTCTGTCTGCTTCCCTAAAAGCCTGAAAAATTGACTCCATTTTCAAGGCTGGTGCCAGGCACTCATTGTGAGCTAGAGGGGAGGGTGGGGAAGTGACCCCTGTCACTTTCTAACACGTGTGAGCTGACGAGTGCTCCAGGGAAGTCATTAAAAGCTTATCCAGTGTCATTTGAGGACTATCAAATAGCACCCTATCACCCCCCAGTATTGCCCCCCAACCGTCTGCCATTAGTCTGAAATCCCAGCAATTCACTTATTTCTGTTACTGCACTGAAAACCTGTGCTAAAATGCAAGCAAGTGATCTCTGGTAGGGAATGTGTTAAATCCTTATCAGCCATTACTATTTTGACAGTAATTCTTTGATCAGATTACTACCTGTTACCTTGCAGGATCCTCAGAGGAGGTTTTCCAAGACGGGTAAGTGACCCCAGAACAAGGGACCTGCCCAAGAGAGTGGGGTGCCCAGTGCATGGTGGGCATTCAGGGGGCAGTGGGAGACTCTAAGAGGTGAGCAAGAGTTACTCAAATACACTCCACCTAGTTTGCAACATGTGACCTTCACCATAGATCAAAATCTGGTCCTTTATTAACTAACATTTGAATTGTTTTTGACCCTCCAAATCACACCTTTCTGGTGGTAGTGGTCTGCTGCTGCTTCCGTGCATGGTCATTTCTTGCAATAGATGACCCCAATCTCTGGGATCCCTGTAATTGCTGTGAGACATTTTCAGAAGGACAATCAGTTTGTGATGAGGGGTGGTGAGGATTTTTTTAATGTGTAAAAAATGTTGCAATCAAAAATAGTCCTCTTTCAGTCATCTATAATTGACTGATCTACCTTGCCAAGTACACATTGCGATCAGGGCCTCATCCTCGCTGCTGCCCAGAAAGGGATTGGCTACCAATAATAGATGAGACCTGAAGAGATCAGGACCCAGTCCACAGAGGAATCATTGTGTGGATGTGGGTGTGGGTGTCTGTGTGGATGAACACTTTGGTAAATTTAAGGTAGAAAGGCCACTAACATCCACATTTAGCCAGAACCTGTTATATATTCACATTCTTATATCTTATTGCTGTTTCCAAGACTACTTGTTGGCAAGTTTAAAACAGTATTTCTTGAATTGGCCCACTTGCAGCAGAATCACCAGATATGCTTGTTAAACATATGAATTCCGAGGTCACTCTTCAGACATAATGAATCACAAAATAAAAAGACAGGCCTTCTTAACAAACTCTATGGGTAATTCTAACATGAGATTTCAGGATCACTGGTTTCATTATCCCTGGTAGTGTGAACAGAGATATGTGGATTCATATTGAATACTTGATGAGCATCCCCTAATCTCCAGGCATTGACCAGGCGCTTTCTACACATGTTACTTTTATAAGTGAGGTGCTGTTGGCCCATGCAACTAAACATTAGTGAGTTGGGCTCTGAGACTGGAAAATCAAGACTTTAAAGAGCTAAGAGACTCACCTCAAGTCACAGTGTCTGAGGTAAACAAATCAAGCAAAACTGTTCTTTGAGATGGTAAGCAGGGACAAGAAAATGATTTGCCTTGACAGTGCTTCTTTCCTTCTTGGCTAATGATTGGTCTTTAGCCATGCTGTAAACTAGGTGACATGGCAATGCCAATCCATTTGTTAAAATGATGTACTGCAACCAGTTTATACAGCATTCATTGTGCCATCCTTGCTAGCAAGAAACTTAATACTAGGGTTGAACTAATAATAACTCCCATTCATTGAACCCATGCCACATGGAAAACATTGCACTAAGCATGGGACATGTCTTATCTCATGGAATCATCATAGCATTGCTAGAAAGGAACTACTCTCATCCTCATTTTATAAAAGAGGACTCAGAGGTGGTTATATATATATATACACAACTAGCTCAAGGGCATAGTGCATGCCCAGTTGCTCACTGTGTCCAACTCCTAGCAACCCCATGAACTGTAGCCTGCCTGACTCCTCTGTCCATGGGATTATCTTGGCAGGAATACTGGAGTGGATTGCCATTTCCTCCTCTAGGGGATCGTTCCAATTCAGGGATCAAACCCACATCTCTTGAGTCTCCTGCATTGGCTGGCACATTTTTTTTTTTTAACCACTGCGCCACCTGGGAAGCTCAAGGTCACACAGTTGGCTAATTAGTGGAGTCAGGCTTCTACCTGAGATCTTCCTGTCTCTAGAGGTGGGACTCAGTGTCAACTGGGGTTGAAATCACAGATGATGACGGGCCAGGTGGATCACATAAACGTGGAACTTGGGCTTGGTATAGAAGGGTGGGTGGACCCTGTGGCCATCTGGAGAGTTCATGTCACTTCTGGAATACATTCAAATCCAATATGAGACAAACAAAACATCTATGACAGGGCTTGGGGTGGGAAGAGGTGGAAGGTATGAATTTCGGACCTCTGCACTACACTATCCACCTCCCTCTACCAAGTGAGTTACTGGCTGAGGGAAGCTCTATTAACCGATAGTCATAATGAATGGGGGAAAAATGAGTAAAATCTCTTCTTAGTGAAAATCCTCTTCACTTTTTCTTCATTGTGTTCCATCAAGGTACCTCAATATGGCAGAACTTCCCCTCCTTTGTCTTTTTAGCCCTACATGCATACACTGTATATCCAGTAGCAGCTTTTCATGGTTGAGTGCCAGCTCAACTCTGACTAATCTTCTCCCAGGCAATGCTGAGGCCTGCAGCAAGGTCAGAACGCTGGCACAGTCATTAACAAGTGCACAGCAGGCCAAAAGAGATACTTCCAGGCAGTGCTATAGGAGAGACAGCATAGACTCTGGTACATGCAAATTCTACAAATGGGAGGTTGCTGGGTCAAGTAAGTCTCTGTCAACATTCACCTAGGGTAGGAGCTCCCCATACATCCCAAGACAGAGGTTCACCAACTTTAGACAGGGGTCCAAAATAGAGATGTATAGTTAGTTGCTTGGAGTTGTACACTGACCTAAAGCCAACTGGTCATTCACAATCCTTAGGTATATTTCACTGGATACCAGTAGCCAGTCATTGTTAGAGTGAGGGCTATAGGTCTTTTCCCCATAACCTCACTAGCAGATATAAAAGTAAACCTTATCTAAAATTCTTTTTCTCATGAAAATAATGTCAAGCAGGTGCAAAAATGATTAGACAGCCTGTTCTGTCCTGTCGGCTCAGTCAAGTCCAACACCCTTTCCTTCTAGGTGCACCAACAACACCTCACACAAAGGTTCACTTGAGGCAGACAAAACAATACCCTAGTGGCAGGATGAAGCTAACCAAGAATCCTCATTGGTGACTGCCCACACGACTATTTACAAAACTAAGCCTAGGGTACTATTTCAAGGGATAACACTATAGAGCTTGTTAGATGCTTACATCTTCTTTCTGCTACTTTGGGAACATCTCTACCATATTTCTAGCCAACCCACATGTGTTAAACACCACTGATTTCACCAATGAGAAATTTAATGCTAGTTAACAAAGCCTCTGGTGTTCATTAAAGATAAAGATACGTGAAGTGCTTGTGAAACCACTTCTTGATTAGAATTATTAAATGCTAGATAACCACTCCTGTACTCTGTAATTCCCAATAAGGATAACTGACCACCCCAAGGTTGTAGATTCAGACTAAATAATGCACATATACACTACACAATTTATGTTGAAGTCTTATAAAATAAATACAGAAAGTATAACATTTGAAATATCATGTTTCTTAGGGCCTTGGGAAGCAGTTAAAGTTGTAAGGGGTTGAGGGTAACAGTGGACTGAGCAATGGAGCAAGGATTAGGAGATCTGGGTTCCAATCTCAACTCTGCCACCTACTGCCTGAATGACCTTGGACAAGCCACTTCCTTCTCTGGTTCTAGTTTTTATCATTTGTAAAATGGGAAGTTTCTTCCGGATGATCTCTGAGGAGGCTGCCATGTTTTATATCCCATCATTCTTGTCCAATTCCTACCAGCTCCATTTCTAGTAACAGTCTCACCTCATTGATTTACTGAGGAAAGATCATCCAAAATGAAGCCCCTCAGATTCTACTACATCTAGAAATTTCTCTTCATGTTCATCTATTCTCTGTCTTTATAAGACTATGATGAAACTACTGAATCCTTGAAACCAATGGACAGTGTTTCCAGCCAGCTGTGCTTATCTTTGCTTGCATCCTAGCTCTTCCACTTGCTAACTGTGAAACCTTGGGCCAAGTTACTTACCTTGATTGTGCCTGATTTCACAATAATAAAGTGGGGATAACAATAATCCTCACTTCATAGAGTTGCTGAGAGTTTTAAATGAGATAATTCAGAAATCCACATAAGGTACTTAGAATTGTGCTTGGCACATATTGGATATTATTATCATCAACATAATCATTAGTTTAAAACCCTTTGAGCTTTTTGTCCTAAAAAGAGAAACCTAGTTTTGAAAAGTTAAATCTCTTGTCACTTTAGGGATCAAATTTCCTTCCTAAGTAGCTGCCCTCTGACGCTTTCTACAGTTCTCAGCTCTGCTCCAAACTCAAGATTATTTTTTTTCTGCCAAAAAAACCCATCATGGCACCCCTTCAAATCACGAGCCCCAAATCATAGCCCTCTACATCTCTCACCCATGCATCCAAATTTGCCGACCTAGTTTGTCTGTTGTGAGCTACTCAGATATTCTGTGATCAAAAATTCAGAGGTCTATTTTTCTGCATAATTGAAGGACTATGGGTTTAAGAGACGAATTAGTCTTCTTTATCATTTGGGAAAGAAGAAACTATCTTCATCTCTAATTCTATCCACTTCCAATCACACATTCAATCATCCTTTCTGTTCTTTGGTGATATTCCATTATCCAAACAGCACACTAGTAGCCCCCCTGACTTCTAAAAGGCTCAGGAGGCATCCACAGGTCCTCAGATTGTTGACTTGGGAGAAAACACTTGGGCCAAGCACCCAGGGGACTGACTCTACAATAAGGCCCTGGAGCTTCTCTTAGAAATGGGGTTGCCCATGGAGGGAAGAACAGCAAGGAAATGCTCAGGGCCTTCTCGGAGGAAGTACCTTCATTTCCTTGGGCATTAGTGAGTGAGATTTCTCTGTGGTCATGGAGTCAAGAGCCCAGGGAACCGAGGGCTGAGGCCCTCCATACTGTCCATTCTTCTCTAAAGCAGACACTGTCCTGGCACATACACATGGCATACATCTTCCCCTAGACTGTCCCATTTCCTGGTGATACTTGGCATTTGACAATCATTTTAGTCTCTTGCCATCCAGATGATGAAAACTCAATGGAAACCCACTTATGGCAGAGTAGTTATTTACAGAGGATCCTGCTGAGGACCACAAAGAAATGCAGTCTTCTTCCTCCCCTTTTCTCTGTATTCTGGCCTGATCTACCAGCATGCTGTCTCCAGCAGGCTCAAACCTGGGTGATAACCAAAGCATTGTTTTCCTTTATATCTCACACTGTCCTTGCTCCACCTGCATCACCTCCTCTTCTCATTTCCTATCCAACCCCCCTGCTATGTTGCCTTATGGGATCACTGACTTTTTCCTCTCAGGTGAGGCAACTAAGGAACAGAGAGCCTAAATAACTTGACCAAGGTCACACAGCCAGTGATTGTAATGCATGCCTTCTGACTCTTGGCCCCTCTCTGAGATGTCTTCCCAACATAATCCTTCTTTGAACTTTCACTGCTGCCTCATGATGTTACATACAAAAATAATGACAACCCTGTCTTTTGAAAATAGATGACAGAGAGGAAGAGTAAAGTCCACAGCAAGTGAATTTAAAGGGCAGTAAAGCATGAGTTTCAGGGACCACGGTTAATGGTATCACATTTAGTGCCTCCCATGTTAACGTGTCATTTTCCCATCCTCTGATTTATAGTCAGGAATGAGCAAAACCAAGTCTTGAAATCCTGTTATAGATCAGAGACGATTGGAGATAGATCAAGCAGTTCTAGTCCAACTGCTTCATTTGGTGGATGAAGAAAGTGAGGCCAAGAAAGGAGAAGAGATTTGCCAAAGGTGATGTGTCTCCCTGAAGGCAGAAGCAAGATGAGAATCTAGACTACCAGATTCCCAGAGCAGGGTCTTTGGCACCACATTTTCTAACAGCAGAGTATTGTACTGAAGCAATACCACGCATTTGATTATGTTACTGTTTACTGTTATCTTTTTTCCCTCTAATTGTTTCATGTATATAAGTCATTAGGTTTTCTAAATGTAGGACATTNGGAATATCGCACGTGCCACGGAACAAGAAGCCCGTGTGCCACAACTACCAAGCCAACAAGCTGTGTCTCATGAAGCTCACATGCCTAGAGCCTGTGCTCCGCAACAAGAGAAGCCACCGCAACTACAGAGTAGCTCCCACTCATCGCAACCAGAGAAAGCCCACTTGCAGCATCGAAGACCCAGCACAACCGAAATAAATAAACACTTTGAAAAGAAAAAGGATACATGTATGTGTATAGCTGAATCACTTTGTTGTACACGTTGTTGTCCTGTTGAAACTAACAGGACATTGGTTTTTGTTGGTTTTTTAATTTAACTTAAATTTAAAATTTTGGCTGCCCTGGGTCTCCATTGCAGCGTGTGGGCTTTCTCTAGTTGCAGTGTGCAGGCTTATTTGCCTGGGGGCATGTGGGATCTTATTTCCGGACAAGGAGTCAAACCTGCATCCCCTACATTTGACGGTGGATTTCTAACCACTGAGAAACCAGGGAAGTCCCCTAACACAACCCTGTTAATCAACTATACTCCAATATAAAATAAAAAGTTAAGGGAAAGAAAGAAAGAAGGTAGCGGGAGATGTAGGGCTCTCTCTCCAATACGAAGAAAGGCAGGCATAGCATGGAGAAAAGGACCCTGGCACGGCCTAGTCCCTGGATTCTAACACCAGATCCCCCTGACTAGTGTGGAACAACAAGCCAGTGATGTCTCCACCCAGCTTCAATTAAGCAACCATCAAATGAGGATGAGCACATCACTACCATTTAGACTGTGATATGAATGGGAGTCCTTGCCTGTCCTTCCTGATGAACTCATACTTATTCCTGAAACACTAATTCAAACATAATCTCCTCCATCAAGCCTTCCAAAACTCTTCTGACAAATGAAGTTACTGGCTCCATCCCCTGGGTGTCAAGTGAGACATCTCTAGCGTTGCCCCTACTTCTTTCAGTTTCTCCCAGAACCAGAAAATTGTCTTAGACTTTGAAGCTTCCCAAGAGACTCAGTGCAGTTCAGTCACTCAGTTGTGTCTGACTCCTTGCAACCCCATGGACTGCAGCACCCCAGGCTTCCTTGACCATCACCAACTCTCTGGAGATTACTTAAACTCATGTTCATAAAGTTGGTGATGCCATCCAACCATCTCATCCTCTCATCTCATCCCCTTCTCCTCCTGCCTTCAATCTTTCCCAGGATCAGGGCCTTTTCCAATGAATCAGTTCTTTGCATCCCAAGAAGATACCCGTTCAAAGCAGGAGGTCAATAAATATTTGCTATGGAGAAGGGCAACCTGACTTCCCTCTTAAGAAATCTGTATGCAGGTCAGGAAGCAACAGTTAGAACTGGACATGGAACAACAGACTGGTTCCAAATAGGAAAAGGAGTACGTCAAGGCTGTATATTGGCACCCTGCTTATTTAACTTATATGCAGAGTACATCATGAGAAACGCTGGCCTGGAGGAATCACAAGCTAGAATCAAGATTGCCGGGAGAAATATCAATAACCTCAGATATGCAGATGACACCACCTTTATGGCAGAAAGCGAAGAAGAACTAAGAAGCCTCTTGATGAAAGTGAAAGAGGAGAGTGAAAAAGTTGGCTTAAAGCTCAACATTCAGAAAACTAAGATCATGGCATCTGGTCCCATCACTTCATGGCAAATAGATTGGGAAACAGTGGCTGACTCTATTTTTCTGGACTCCAAAATCACTGTAGATGGTGATTGCAGCCATGAAATTAAATGCTTACTCCTTGGAAGGAAAGTTATGACCAAACTAGACAGCATATTAAAAAGCAGAGACATTACTTTGTCAACAAAGGTCTGTCTAGTCAAGGCTACGGTTTTTCCAGTAGTCATGTATCAATGTGAGAGTTGAACTATAAAGAAAGCTGAGTGCCGAAGAATTGATACTTTTGAAATGAGAAGTCTTTTGAGAGTCCCTTGGACTGCAAAGAGATCCAACCAGTCCATCCTGGGAGAGATCATTCCTGAGTGTTCATTGGAAGGACTGATGTTGAAGCTGAAACTCCAACACTTTGGCCACCTATTGCAAAGAGCTGACTCATTTGAACAGACCCTGATGGCTGGAAGAGACTGAGGGCAGGAGGAGAAGGGGGAGGACAGAGGATGAGATGGTTGGATGGCATCACTGACTCAATGGACATGAGTTTGGGTAAACTCTGGGAGCTGATGAGATGGTTGGATGGCATCACAGACTCAATGGACATGAGTTTGGGTAAACTCCAGGAGCTGGTGATGGACAAGGAGGCCTGGCATGCTGCTGTTCATGGGCGCAGAGTCGGACACGACGGAGCGACTGAACCGAACTGATGGAGAAGGGAATGGCAATCCACTCCAGTATTCTTGCCTGGAGAATGCCATGGACAGACGAGCCTGCTGGGCTACAGTCCATGGGACTGCCAAAAGTCAGACACGGCTGAGCAACTAACAAAAATACTTGCTAAAGGAACAGTAAGTGAGTACGTTTCCTTGTCTGCATTTGTACATGTAAGTGATTCTGCCAAGAATGTAAAACATGACGTATCTTTCCGATAACGACCTCGGGATGTAAAATCATCAACAATACAACTATTCCAGTCAATAGTTTTTTTCAGTCAAAAAAAATTCAACCTACACCCCGTGCACTGGAAGGGTGGAGTCAACCACTGGGCCGCCACAGACACCTCTCGGTTATCTTTTCAGTAAAAGAAAAGGTTTTTCATAACAAATAGGGGGAGGGGCGGGGCGAGGGGAGAGCTCCCT
The DNA here is from genome assembly GCA_006410875.1 of Neotragus pygmaeus. Classification (NCBI taxonomy): domain Eukaryota; kingdom Metazoa; phylum Chordata; class Mammalia; order Artiodactyla; family Bovidae; genus Neotragus; species Neotragus pygmaeus. Next base: position 54,579 of record SJYV01022765.1, read on the forward strand.
TTATCTTCCACGCCTGTTTTACTTTTTAGCTAGTAACTGGCTCTTTTAAAATGCCTTAAAATATTAAGCAGATGTTTGCTAAAAGGAAGAGTTACCGTTTTAAAGCTTTAAATGATGCACGGCAAACAAGTTTTCACGGGTTCTTTCCAAAACTGGATATTTTCGTGGGATTCAGAGGGAAGAAAAAGTTGACAATAAAAGACATTTCTGTGTAATTACAGACAGGCTAGTCTGGCTTTTTCAAAAACTTCCTTTATAAAAACACTAATAGATCTGAGATCTGCGGTACTTTCCGAGGTTCCCCACCCCCAGCCCGTTTCTCCCCGCTTTTCTGTTTTCTAAATCGCCCGTGGAGCCCTGCCGTGACGCAGCTAGGCTTCCAGTCTGCGGCCGCGGGAAACTAATCCGGCAGGAACGGTGAGAAAGCTTCAGAGCAGACATGTTCCGAGCGCGGGTACCTTTCAGCCCGCGGAAAAGAAGAACCTGCGCCCAGGCCTTTCTGCTCCGCCACGCGGCGGCGGACCCCACCTCGAACCTTAGTCCACCGGGACCTGACGATATCGGAACCCGGCGCCCCGGGCTTGGGGTCAGCGGAGCATAATAGCTGCCGTACCGCCCGGCCGCGAGGCCCGGTGGAGAGGCGGAAATTGAGGGCGCTGACGCAGCTGGGGGAACTTTGCCTTCATGGCACCTTCCTGTCCTCGACTCCGCCCCGCCAGAGGGCTCGGCTCCGGAATTCAAGATGGAGTCGCTGAGTCGAGCTGGGCAAGAGATGAGCCTAGCGGCCCTGAAGCAACACGACCCCTACATCACCAGCATCGCGGACCTCACGGGCCAGGTCGCCCTGTACACCTTCTGCCCCAAGGCCAACCAGTGGGTGAGTGCAGCCTGGCGGCTGAAGTCGCTCTCCGGGCCGCCACCTCTTAAAGGGGCCGGGCCGACCGACCTGGGTAGGGGGCGATGCGGGAGGCCAGGGTGGCGGAGGCGAGGCCAGGGACTGGAGGAGAGCCTGGCCGGCGCCTGAGATGTGTCGGCGCCGCTGGGGATTGGGTGAGAGGAGAGAGGAAAGTAGGTCCAAACATCCGGGGGGAAAGCTGATAGAGGGGAGGGTTGAAGAAGGATTAGTCCCCAAGGGTCCAGTTCGAGGATGTGGGCGACCTGCCTTCTTTGCAGGTGTGTTGGAGGATATGAGACCGATGGAGTCAGAAAGATGCTGTAAGATTGTCTGAAGCTTTGAGAGTTGTTAGATAAATTATATATACATAATCTATGAAGTAAACACTCTTCTCCCCCCAACAGATAGATAAATCAGAACCCCCTTCGCAGAGGTTATTAGGATTCAAAGCTTCAAATCCAGTTAGTTTAAGTTCTTGGAAAGGCGAGAGGGTGGGGATAAGTCTCGCATTTATCAAACTACACTCTGTTTCCAGAGTTTGGAAAAGATTTCAAGGCACTTAGGAAAAGGGCTTGCATGTTAATTTTGTTACATTGAAACCTTTGGATAAGAGACGTCGTGTTTGTTTCAGCTATGCTGCTGGTGATGTTACCTCTGAATACCCGTATTAGACTAAGTACTTGCCTTCTTTTGCACGAGCGAGATTGTGAAAAGTTACATTCAATTAGTTCACTGATTTGTTAGTTGGTTTGAAGCTTCGGTTGTTTACATGTCAGAATTTCGAGACTTCCCTGGCGGTCCAGTGGTTAGGAATCCCCGCTTCTACTGCAGGGGCCGAGAGTTCGATCCTTGGTCGGGGAACTAAGATCTATCAAGCCACGCAAGTGGCTAAATAAAATATAAATAAATAAACATAACATCATTTCCCTTAAAAATATGAATCTTCTTGATTAATTTAGCTATATAGGCTTTATTTAAAAAATAATCTGTAAATGTTTGTCGTATTGAATTAATAAATGATTCACATTCACGTTTCAATAAGAATTGAAGTTCTTGTACTAACAAAACGGAAATATTATTATCATAATATATTCTTTACAACATAATGCAGATACATGGGTTATGTTTAATCATTAATTTTGTGAAAAATCATTTCGCATTTATAAACAGTTAAATCAGATGCAGAGAGTTTTCAGAGTCATCTTGCTTTACTTTGTATCGACTTTCCTTCACCTCCTGGAATAGAAGGAGGTATGGCAAGCCACACAGAACAAAATTATAGCTGTCTCTTATACACATCTAGCTGGGGGNCATTTATAAACAGTTAAATCAGATGCAGAGAGTTTTCAGAGTCATCTTGCTTTACTTTGTATCGACTTTCCTTCACCTCCTGGAATAGAAGGAGGTATGGCAAGCCACACAGAACAAAATTATAGATTTTTTTAAGTGTGACTGTTTTGTTAGATATTGCTTTAGTTTAAATTGTTTTGGACCATTTTTCTTTTCTTGCTGTACATATACATTTTTGGAGTGTGGATTGCAGACAAATGGTGAATATTTGGGGCATGGGCTTATTACTGACAAGCTTTTATTTCTAGTTTGTCACAGACTTCCAATATTTTGGAATTTTAATTGTGCCATTCTTCTTTAAATACAAGCTGAAATAACCTGAATTGAAAACTAAGCTGCCATTATTCATTTGTATTTGAAAGGCAAGAAATACTAAGGAAAAATTCCATGATGATGTTTAAGTTAGAAATCAAGATGGTAAATATCTTTTATAGTTCTTTTTTTCATCCCACCAAATTCAATTCTATATGACTAACATTTAAGTTTGCTAATAGTTTGCTGATTGCATTAAACTATTTAGATCCTATCTTGGCTGTGAATTGTAGACTAATTTTTTTTTTCTTTTTTTTAAAAAAACATTTTAACTGTTTAAAACCTAAATACACTCTTGTCACAGCAAATGAAAGATGATGAATTGTACTTTCTTAATCAAAACGTTTACTTTAAGCTTAAAAAAAGTTTTAAATTATTTGTAAGAACTATACAAATTATACTAAGTATAATTTCAATATTCATGATTCTTCAACAAAGTTCTAAGAATAACAAACTGATTGTGTTTGACAGTAGTTCTTAACTAACCACAAAATTGCTACTCATGAAAATATGCCAGAATCTCCCAAATGATGAAACAGTGTCCTGTAAGATAAAATTTCTTTTTTTTCTCCTACTAACTTTGATAAACTTTAAAGATGAAGTAATGACTGTATACAGACTTTGGCTTTTAAATTAAGAAATTTGGCTAAAGCATTTTAGTTTTTAAAAATGAAAGCTAATTCTAGATTTTTTTCCTCCTTTAAATTTTAAAAAAGAAAAGGAAAGTTACTGTAGATATAGGCATGTTGCTGGATAGAACATTGCATATCAATGAACATGCATCAATAGACTAAAAAGGATACAAAATAAACTGGTAACAGTAGTTTGTAGAGAGAGGCTTGACCTGATCTGAGTAATTAATTTTAAAATAAATAAGTTGATCTTAAACATGAAGTACTTCTCCACTGGGACAACTTGGGGTTAGATTATGGGAGAAAAAACTAATTGACTCATTGTCTGTTACAGGAGAAGACTGATATAGAAGGGACCTTATTTGTATATCGAAGGTAATCTTTTTAAGAAATTATTATTTTTTTAATTTGATGGTGAACATTGTCATGTAGAGTGATTCAGCCCTATTGTAACTTGTCTTTGGAACTTCCTGCTTGACCCTTCCAAGTATTCATCCATCTCTTGCTGTGAAATCTTAACCAAGTAATGTCCATTCTTTGACAGTTCCTGTGATTCAGAATCAAACAGAACTTACTTAGGAACCTAGTAAAATAGAAAACATTTTGTACTAATGAATGAATCTAAAACAGATGTCTTTCTCCTTCTCCCCATATTAGGAAAACAGAGATATGTAACTGAGAAAAATATAATACAGGAACTAACTATTCTGTGATTACTGAACTAAAAGGTTATCTTCCAAGACTCTGGTTCTTTCCCCATTCCAGCTACCCAAAAGTTTTGAGTTGTGTACAGTGTCTAATAATAGGTATTTTTTAGTTTGAGAGTCCTTTAGAAAGCCTGGACTACTCATAACTGCACATTTGTAACTTTCAACTTTTCTGAGAATTAATTGTCCTAAACATGATTGGTTTGTGAATTGCAGGTTTGGTTTTGTTTGGCAACTTTCTTGGCCTAAAGGCAATTGACAAGGGTATGTTAGTCATTGGAGTTTCTTGTTTTCCTGGATCCCTCTTAACTCTCTGATTGAGATAGATGCCTTTTCTTGGTTTTTAAAGCTTAGGAAACTCAGCAGGATTACTGACACCTGGTTCTTTTCGTGCGCGCGCGCGTGCGTGCGTGCGTGTGTGTGTGTGTGTGTGTGTGTGTGTGTTAAATTATTTATGGATTGCAACAGAATTTGTCAAATATTCTTCTAAATTGTGTTGTGTACCTTTGAGATCTTGTCTAAAAAACAGTGATTTTTTTCTTCCTTTTAAGTGCTTTAATGTTACTCTTTTTGACATTTTGTTCCCTGTTACTCATCTTTCTCCTTAAAAAAAAAAAAAAAGATCTTTACCTTTTACCTGGTAATATTCATTACCAATATAAATCTCTAGAAGCTCTTCAACTGTTGTTAGAACCTTGGTACTTGGGAAGCACTTTCCTGACCTTATTGTAACAGTGTGGATTCACCAATTACAGAAAATGAAATTTAGTTTAGTGACTGATTTGATTTAATAAAATTTATGGAAGCTTCCACTTGTATTGATTCCAATAAAAGGAGACCAGAGAGACTCTCTTTGGGAAATGTGAGAACATGTTATGGATGAAATGGGTAAATATATACCAGATGTCAGAATGTCCCTTTGGAGAGACCTTAGCATAGAAGAAGCATGGATTTGGAATCAGAAAACCTAAAAGGTGAATCCTGGTTATTATTTGTGTGACTTTGGGAGTAGGCCTGAATCATCCTAAGCTTGTTTCCTAATCTGTAGAGTAGAATTCTAAAACTTCTCCCATGTACACAGAGAAATATTTCATATACAAGTGAGAAGTACCTAAAGGCTTGTGTGCTGGATCATTCTGACATGGGAACCAACGATGTTTCTTGTAGGATTCAAAACATTTTCTTACTAGCTCAAGTCTTTCCATAGTTCTCCCGTTTGATATAAGCAAAATCATTGTGATTGTGGGCAATAATTATTGTAACCAGTCCTGTACCATATTTAAAATAAATGATATTTTTATTGAGCATATATTCACTAAATATCTACTATATGTCTCTCTTGGTACTTATCTGAAAAAAATAAGAATCCTATTTGCATGGTACAGTTTATTGGAGAAGGATGATAAATACAAAAAACTGTGGTATGGAAAAAGAGAGAAGGGTTAGAGGCATTGAGCTTGGTAGCATTGAAAAGGGTAGTTCTGTAGCAGGCCTCAGTGAGAATGGGACATTTGAACAGAGGCTTGCAGGAAATGAGATAACTGTAGATTCTGGGCAAGTAGCCCAGACAGAGGTCTTTAGGTAGAAACATACCTATAGGAAGAATGGTAAGGAGTCCAATGTGGCTGGAGCAGGAAGAACAGGGAAGAGGCACAGGAGTTGAAGTCAGGGGGGCACATATCACTTAAGGCCTTGGGTGGGTGGCCTTAGTTAGGACCTTGGCCTTTATTCTGAGGGACAGTCCTTGAAAGCTCCTGAGAGGGGGAGGGGCATGATCTGAGTTAAATTTTTTGTTTATGATTTTAAGTGCTAATAATACTATATAATGCAATATTCCATTCATTCTTTAAAATGGAACTAAAGAGTAGATAATATTTCAGCAAATTTAATGACTCCTTTTTTTTTCCTTCTATTAAATCTAAGGTCAGCTTCACCTTACCATGGTTTCACCATTGTGAATCGACTGAATATGCACAATCTAGTTGAACCGGTGAATAAAGATTTGGAATTTCAGCTCCACGAACCATTTCTTCTGTATAGAAACGCAAGTTGTGAGTATCTATCTGTTAATTATAGTTCATGTGTTTGCTCCTTAATTGAATGACTTTAATTTCTGTGAGCACAGTATTCTTGGAATTTCAGGGTACAATAAAAACTATGGTCTATACCCTTGTGGTTATAAGTGAGTCTCATGCTAAGATCAGAGCTTTTGAATTGAACTTCTAAAATTGAAACACTCTTGGTATACAGTAACTTATTATTTTAGTAATAGTTAACTATATTATTCTATATAATTATATTACATTATATTCCTACTATTTGTTCTATGAAAATAAATTTCACCCTTTGTTTTTGTTGTAATATGTGTTATTGGCTGCCCACTCCTGGCGTGCTGCAATTCAAGGGGTTGCAAAGAATCACACACGACTGAGCAACTAAACTGAACTGAACTGATGCCACCGAGCAAAAGAACTTAAAGACAGATACTAATATTTTCTGTGCACAAAGAAAGGACTGTCTTTGCCCTGATTGTGGTATTTTTCAGTCTGTTTATTTAGTTGAGTGTTGGGTACAAGTGCTGGGCCAAGAGCTATTGTACTTTAACGTCAATAGTATAATAACTTTTAGGGGTAGACAGGCCATTAAGTCAGCTGAGGCTCAGGTGAATGGTGGTTGTTCAGTTGGAGAGAGAGGATTGTAGCCCTTTTTGCTGCTTTCTAGTCCAGGGTCCTTTCAGGCATTTTAAGACACAAAAAGTGGTTGGGTATAGTCAGCAAAGCCAGAGTGGCCTTTTTAAGAAGTAAATACTAAAAAGTACACCTGGTTATTGGTTTTCACCATGGGAATGGAGGTATGAGTGTTTGGGAACAGAAGACAGACGATTTGTCTGGCCTTGCTGGTAGCAGTGTCAGCCCTGGTTATGCTGGTAAGGGGACTGTGCTGCAGCCATCATCTGAGGAGACCGCTGGAGAGGCTTGGCTTCTAACTTAAAACCTAAAAGTATGAATTTCACTTGAGTGCTTGGTAACTAGTACTGGGGGAATGTCTTCAATATAAAATGTTTTCTAAAGCCCCAAATTCTTCTCCCTTTTAAGCAAAATAAAATCTGTCTCTTGACTTTTCAGTAAATGGTTTGTCCAGATAATTATCTCTCTTAGTTTGAATGGATGGATTTATTTAAACTATTATTAACAGTAAGAATGACTTCAAATAGCTGTTTTCTTTATGCTGACTATTCTGTTAAAGGGGAAAGTCTGCAAAGCAGTGCAGATCCAGTTTTTTATTTAAGGAGAATTGGGTTAATTCTGCCTTTTATTATCTAAAAAACTTAATCTAGCTATTGCCTCTAATATAAGTTTGATTAGTAAAGTAGTCTGCTGCTGCTGCCGCCGCCAAGTCGCTTCAGTCATGTCTGACTCTGTGACCCCAGAGACGGCAGCCCACCAGGCTCCCCCGTCCCTGGGATTCTCCAGGCAAGAACACTGGAGTGGGTTGCCATTTCCTTCTCCAGTGCATGAAAGTGAAAAGTGAAAGTGAAGTCGCTCAGTCTTGTCCGACTCTTAGCGACCCCATGGACTGCAGCCCACCAGGCTCCTCCGTCCATGGGATTTTCCAGGCAAGAGTGGGGTGCCACTGCCCTCTCCGAGTAAAGTAGTCAGCAGGGGAAATTATCAGAGGCCCATGGACTTAATTACCATTTAGCATAAGCCTGAAATGAATTGTATTGAACAAGTAAAGTTACCTATGAAGTTGAAGTGCAAGATAACACAAATAAAAGTGAACCATGATTAACCAAAAAGTTTTTTAAATTAATTTTTATTGGAGTGTAGTTGATCTTTAGTGTTGTGTTGATTAACTAAAATGTAACCAATCAGAGCCTAAAATATCTGTAAATATTTCTGTAGTCTGTGTATGGAAGAAATGAAGGCAAATTGTAATGAAAAAAGGCTAATGTTTTATTTTGTGAAAATCTAGCAAATGTCTCATGTGTTACTTGGGATCAGTACCGTAAGTTTTACCACAGTATAGTGTCATAGATTGATTTGCTGTAATGATAAGACCTTAAATCATCAGAAGTGTTTCTTATGTTAATTAGAATATTCTTGAGGGGGACAGTGCTCTAATGCTTTTTATTGTAGAAAGATTTTCAACAAAAGGTTGAAACAAAGGTTTCCTCAGTTAAACGTAAGACTCACTTAACCTAGATCATTCCGCTTCTCCATTAATTGAGGCACTGAATTATTTCACTGAATTATTTCTTAAGGGCCTAACGGTTTCTGGTATTGCTAATTAGATATCCAAGAGCACATCAGTTTGTTTTTAAGCCAGAAAAAAGCCTGAAAAGGTCAAGAGCAATATTGTGGATATATTAGAAATAGTCTAGAAGAAGAGCTTGGGGAAAGTATTTAGAGGCCTTTCTGTACTGGGGCGAAGTGACAGGGCAGCATAAAGTGATTCTGAGAGGGTTAAAGCCTCTGCTGAGTATGTTTTGTCTCCCTAGTCTTAAAAGTATCAAGTAGTCTTGTCAGGTCAGCAAGCTACTGAGTTGTTCAGGGATTTGCTCTTTAAATAAAAAGTTAATTAGTGTCTGATGTGTATACAGGTAATTATACAGCTTCTGTAGCTGTTCTTCTGTCATTTTCTCGTGGGAAATACCACCAAGACACCTGACCCATTGTATTCCAGCTACACCCTCAGATCCAGCCTCTTCCTCTTAAATCAATTTTTAGAGTTGATAGAATATTGAGCTATAACTTTTTCCAGTTCTAACTTTTTTGGGGGGGAGGGGGGCATGCACTTAGTGGCTTGTAGGATCTTAGTTCTCCAGTCAAGGACGAAATTCAAACCCACAGCAGTGAGATCACAGGGTCCTAACCACTGGACTTCCAGGAATTCCCTAGTTTTTCTTTAACACCCCACCCCACCATCCCAAGAGAAAGCTGAAAGCTTACAAAGGAAATGCTTGCACCTGCCAGAAATTTAGCTTTGGTGATTCTCTTGCACCTTTTGGAAATAGTTTATTTTTATACCTTTTGCCAGCCACAAGACCCCAGTAAGGATTGAGGAGACTGCAGATTCTGTAGTTACTAAGCGAAAATTATATTCACAGCACCTTATTTCTGATTCCCCACTTAAAAATGAAGAAACAGGCGTCCCAGAGAAGTTAAGAAACTTGCTCAAGAGTCAACAAAGTTTATAAGTAACAGGCAGAAGTCAAATCTAGGTCTCTTGAGCTTCAAAACAAATGTTCTTTCCACTTTGCTACAACAGTAAAATAACATTTCATCAGTCCACTCTCTAGAGCAGTACTGTCTATGGAACTCTGTGATGATGGAAATGCTCTGTATCGATACTGTCCCATAGAGCAGTCACCGATCAGCCACATGTGACTGTGGAACACTTAAAATGTGGCTGGTGCAGCCAGGAAAAAACAGATTTTTTAAGTTTATTTAATCAATTTGCATTTAAATAGCCATATGAGACTAGTGGCTACCATATTGGACATCAGAGTTCTGAAGCACAGATCCATGCAGAAACATACTTGGGCAGCTTTAGATTTGTCTGCATCTCATTTAATCATTTCTTTTTAAAATTTACAAATGATTGCTAGATGCAAGGGCTGCAGAAGATATCCCTGAGGGTGGGTTTGCCATGGTAACACTCTTTGCTGTGGAATTTAATTTGCAGAAAAGAATTCTATTCTAGGCTTTGCCATTTTCCCAACTGTAACTTTGGATAAATCACTTAAACCACTGATCTGACCTGCTTAAGAAAGCATCATATATGTAAAGGTAATTTATCAGGCACTTACAAATTAAAATATTATAGACTATTAAGTCTATCTTGGACTTAAACCAAGTGGTCTTATTAGTGAAAGATCTTAAAGACTTTATTATCCAGGTCCCCTAATGAGTTGTATATTAGTAAATTAGGAAGATATCAGCCCATCAACCTAGGGAGATGACAGGCAAGCTTATCTACCTCAATCTGTGCTATGAAGTGGAGGGAAGATTTCCCCCCTAAAAATTGTAGCCAGAGGCCTCTCTCATATTTCAGATTTGAGGTTCAAGTTATAATATTCATTTGGTGTAATTTCTTACCCAGGCCAAAAAATTAACATAAAATTGATTCTCACCTATTGAATGCTCTAGAACAGTTGGCAAAAGCAAATGCAAAACTTTTTTGGAGAGAATATTCTTAATCAAAATTGCCCCAGGATCTTACTGGTAAGCCTCATGGTCCAAAAATTACAATATATACAAAGACATAATTCACAGTTGGTAAAGCATATGGTAAGACAAACAGCCAGCCCTTCCCAGAAATTTTGGTTAATGATATGATCAGTTAGAGACTTTAATGGATAGGAATATCAGATATAGATTATAAAATAAAGTGACAGGTAGATTTGAAAAATAGCTAAGTAAAACTTTAAGAAATTAAAATTTTAGTTGTTGAAGTAAACTCTCTACCTGATTTAACAGTTAATTTATAAAGACTGCAAAGAGAATTGGGTACCTGGAAGAGACATCTGAGGAAATTATCCAGGATGCAGTCCAGAAAGGGGAAAAATGGAAAATTTGACAGAGAGCAAAGGGTCGGAAAGTCTTAGAAAGTTTAACATGTGACAGAGAAGAATTTCAGAATGATAAAATATGTAGAGGGGGAATTTTTTTTTAAGAGGGAATATTTCAGGAGATTATAACTGAGAATTTTCCAGAATGCATGAAAGACCTAAGTCTCGGATTTAGACAATAAAATAAGGCCCCAAGCAAAATAAATAGAAATAAACACAGACTTGGACACATGGCAAAATAAATACAGACCTGGATCAAAGGCAAAGACATAAGCAGCCAAAGCTTCTTGAGATTTATTATTTAGGAAGAGCGTCAGTTAGACTGAGAGCATGTTTAATTGCAGCTACTGAGTTTAGAAGACAAAGGAATTTTATTTTCAAGCACTAAAGGAAAAAACAATTGACCATCAATTTAGTAAATCAAGAGAGCAAACTAAGACATTTTCAACAAAAACAGAAGTTAACTCCAGCAGACCTTTGTCATATGCCCTTCCAAAGCAGTAGTGTATGATAGCTACTGAATTCTTGAAACGTGCCTAGTACAACTATGTTTTTAACTAAATAAGTTCTTAGTTTAGTTAATTTATTTTTACCAGTGCAGCTCTAAAGGCTATAGTTCAGAGAGAAGAAAATGGAATACAGAATTAATTAGGTTTAAGCAACAGTAAAACAAAATAGGCATTGACTGTATAAAGAAATAAAATGCCTAGCTTGAGTAGAGGTATTAAAAAGGTAAAACAAAAATACCAGACAGCAATAATATAAGATAAAACTTTCCAAACCAAAAAATTATGAAGACTGAGATGAGGGTAAATAAATTGATGACCAGTAGACTTGTAAGTCAAGCTATGTTTTGATCAAAAGATTCAGGGTAATTACTGCAGAACAGAAATAGGATGTCTTAATTTTAAACCAGTACAAATTGAGATAGGAAAAAAGTAAATAGAAACTATGGGAAATAGCCCAGTTCTAATAAAATGGCAGAAATAAATAAACCAGTAACTAAAACAAATGTTAAATGAACTATACTTGACAGTTAAAAGAGATTCTGAGATTGGATAAAGATAGAGAATTTGCCAATAATGCTGGTTTCAAAAAGCTTAAAACTCCAAAGCCAGGAAAAGTTGAAAGTGAAAGAATAGGATGATATATGTCAGGTAACTATTAGCCAAACAAGACTGATGTATCTGTGTTGATCACATGTCATAGAATCTGAGGTAGGAAACATCAGGAATAAAAGTTATCCCATAATGACAAAAGAAGTAAATCATCTATAAGAAAAAGCAGTTCTAAACTGATATGTACCTTGTATTTATCAACATTGCACATCAAATGTTTAAAATCCATAGTTATAGTGGGAAATAGAAACAGACCACCACAGTAATTGACAGATAAGGCAGATAATTTAGTAAGGCTATGGGATATTTAACCCATACAGTTAAGTACAGTTAGACTTTGTCTAATGGACAAAGGAAAGAACCCTGCTTCTAGCACTTCAAGATTTTGCATTTTTTTCAAGTATGTATAGAATTTTTATTAAAAATATCATACATAGGTAGGAATTGCAATAGAGCAGATCAACAAAACAAAAGCTCTCCCCTATGACCTGATTGATCCCTATCCTTAGTTGCTGTTGCTGCTAAGTCACTTCAGTTGTGTCCAACTCTGTGGGACCCCATGGACTGTAGCCTACCAGGTTCCTCTGTCCATGGGATTTTCCAGGCAAGAGTACTGGAGTGGGGTGCCATTGCCTTCTCCTCTTTAGTTGCTATATATATATATATATATATATATNAAAAGCTCTCCCCTATGACCTGATTGATCCCTATCCTTAGTTGCTGTTGCTGCTAAGTCACTTCAGTTGTGTCCAACTCTGTGGGACCCCATGGACTGTAGCCTACCAGGTTCCTCTGTCCATGGGATTTTCCAGGCAAGAGTACTGGAGTGGGGTGCCATTGCCTTCTCCTCTTTAGTTGCTATATATATATATATATATATATATATATACACACACACACACACACACACACACACACACACACACACACGTATATGTATGTATGTATATATACACATGTACGTATATACGTACATATATACATGTATATGTGTGTGTGTGTGTGTGTGTGTGTGTATAGCAACTAAGGATAGGGAATAAGAAACCACTGTAAAGAACTTTCTGCATAGAAGTTTAAAATTTGGATTATATAATTTCCTCGAAAAAACAGTGTAACTAAACCTAGGAGTAAATGGATTCAATGAAATAATTGGGTCAGTAGTTTTCAAATCTCTTCCATCTCATCTAAAAAGAATGCTGAGAGAATGTTTTCTCCAGTTCAGTAAGTGGTACTAAAGTAGTCGTCCATATAGCAACGGGCCTCTGAAAAAGTAACTATAGGATCTTCACATTTCTGATCTTACCGCAGGAACACTTATCGCCATAGAAAGGAAATCATACTTTATATTATCCACTATTCCTTCAAGCATTCGGTGACCACTAGCTACAAACAACAAAACCTCACTAAGTATGTTTCTCTTAGAAGGTGCTTTCCCCCAAGATCCGTGTCAGGTACTTTCATTTTCATTTCTGTGGGTATCTTTCAGGATTAACATGGTAACCTGGAATTTGTTGTATATATATGTATATGTACTTGTGACTTCATTATGAGATGTCAAGTCTAACATGCACACAGAGTAAAATAATCACTTCTGTTTTGGCTAAAACCACCATCACACATTTGTCTAAGAACAGAATAAAGTTTGATGTGAGGAGAGAGGGGACCTTAAGGCATAGACACCCTGTAACCAGCTTAACAGCAACAGCAGATCACCACACCAGGAACAGTTGAAAATAAAAATCTTATTACTGTTTAATACTTTGAAAGAACTTACCTCCAAAAATCTGTGTGAAGTACCCCTTCGTTTCCGCCTCACTTGTCACTTTTCCTTTATATCGAGCATCAGTCTCTTGATATAGAGCATTTTTAATTAAAATTAGATCACTAGAAAAAGCAGGGAGATTCATTTCCGTGGCGTTGAAAATGTAGCTGCCAAATGGTAAGTTTTAGTAGAAGAAATACTGTAGTGTGCACGTGTGTTTTCCTTGGTCTCTGCTCGGCCTTTCTCAGTTCCAGGGCAAGAGCAGTGGAGATGCTAGGTGGCTGTGGGCATTTGGTGCAAATCTTCAAACTTAAAGCACAATACAAGAAATTTCCTTGCAAGAGTAGTTTTACAGTTTGGCAATTCAAAAAATGTGAGTTCTACCGCCAGGCTAAAAGAAGACTTTATGAACAGTTTCCAAAGTTCCACAGCCCATACTTTGTGATCTTTGAATCCAGTACACACTGCTTCTTACGTAGCCTGAAGAGAGGCAGGCAGGCAGTCTTCCCCCATCAGCAGCAGCTGCTGCGGCTGGTATGATTCTGCAATCAGTGTAAGAGGAGGAAATCTTTGGTGCTGCATTCGTCTGGCCTTCTGAACCAAGATAAAGAAAGAGCCTTGCTGTTGTCACATAACGTAGACTGAAAGGTAAAACACCATGAAAACAGTGACTTGGACTCCAGGGTTGATCTGGTGACACTGTTGGGTCAGACGTATCAAAAATCTTTAATGCTTCCTAGCTGTTGTAAGTCGCTACCTAGTGTTGTAGGGTGCTACTTAGAGCCTCCATCAGGTACCTTCTTGTTAACTTGAGTCTGTGAACAGTTGAGAATTTCCAAAGCAGATTCTTTTCATTATGCCCAATTACTGGCTCCCCCCCGCCCCCACTCCCCGTAGTGTTTTCAGGTGAAAGCAATTTTTATCATTTATTATTATTATCTTAATTGTAAAGATTTTAAAAGTTGACCATGTGTGCTGTATTCATGGCAAGTGCTGTGCGGCTATAGTGACGATAAATCCTAAAAGCAGAGGTGAAATCCTAGTATGACTCACTGTTTTATTCAGGGTTACCCATCGTTACAGAGTAAAAAGTTTGTAAATAGGAACCATCACTTGTGATATTCTGGGGTTTATTTTCCTAGTCCCCCAAAAAGTTTAGTGGTCATTTCACATGTCTAAATCCTATACTGAAATTACAGTTAAAAGGAACTGTGGAAGCAGTGTTGCCGGTAAATATTTTCAGACTTGATTTAGAGAAGGGTACCAAATTTAAAAATAAACTAAAGAGCTTGCAGAATAGCATTTTTAATTTCCTGTAAGAAGTCTTTTAATCAACGTTTACTAAATAGACATAATTTAAATTTTAGAAAGTGGGCTGTTTTTCTGCTGTGTTAGTGTTCAGTGGTGTTTAAGTCTGTCTGCTCTTTGGCCCCCAAAAGTTAAGCTGCTGCTCCAACCCAGTTAATGCTTAGCAGCCTCACTTACAGATTCACAGCGTTCCCTCGCCTGCCTGTTTGCCGCCTACCACGCTGCTGTGATCCCAGGTCCAGCAGTCTTTGGCTCTGTAACTTTTCACCTGTATGTGTGTATTCTAACCTCCACCCCAGAAACTTTCTCTTCTGTCTCTTTCCCAACCTTTTGATATTGCTGTGGAGCCACCAGGCTTATTCTTATCCTAAAGGAAATGATCTGTCAGAGCATGTGTTTTGTCACTTGCCATGGCATGCTTATGTATATGTCCTCTATCCTACTCTCACAGTCCTTTTGTAATCAGAAGAGTCTTCCTTATTCCAGGGTAAATATTTCTGGTTATGTTCCAAGTACATTTTGTTGCGTTTGTTTCCTGGTCTAGAGGATCTTTTTGGTGCCATCTTCGGAAATGTACAAGTCATAAGACCATTGCCAAAAGCTTTATCAAACCCCCTTTTCAGCTTGGCAGCATACTGAGAAAATCTCCAGCCTCCTCAGATCCTTTTAGAAAGTAGGTCACTTCTAACCAATAAATGAATCAAAAAAACAACACGTGCGTGAAAGTGATCCCCAGCTCTGTTTTAGTGATATTTTACTAGATTGCTAGAAGTCTCAAGGGATTTTGTAAAGGCTCCAAATTAATTTGGATTTTCTTGACCTTGTGTGTGTCATACACCACTCCTGATGAGAAGCAGAATGAGGTATAACATCAGATCATAATTGGCTGCTGAATCTTCAAACAGGACTCTCCAGGGAAACAGATGACTGACTTGCCCTTCAGCTTTTGAAATTTTCTCAACATTAAATAATCCAACAACTTTGATCTTTGTCAGTTGCACTTTTCATATGTTCAAAAGAAGAGGGCTGTCATTTGAGAAGCAAGGGAAACAGTTTTGAATATACTTTTCTGAATTTTGGTGTTTTTTATGGAAGTACAGCGTAAAGGTACTTAAATGTCCTGACACACCCTATCTCTTCAGGGACAGCGAGACTAACTGGGACAATGGTTAACAGCCATGATACGTGATGGGTGTCCAGTAACTACATAGCTTGCTTTCATCTTCAGAAAAGCCACTTACAAAACAAATCCTCTGGGGCATAATTAATCAAGGAAAATTATTTCAAATTATTGTTTCAAGCAGATGGTTGGCAGAATATGTTGGGCCTTAGAGTGTAAGTTCCCTTGAGGGAAGAGTACTTAGCTTCGGTGTGGAGACAAGGTCTTCTGTGGTTTTAGCTATCTGGTGAACTTGTCTGTCTTTGCTCACAGTGACGGTGACAGGCTCAGTGGCAGCTCCCGGGGCCTCCTTGCCAGTTGCATGCACTGAGCATCTGATACGTTGGCAGACAGAGCTGATTCCTGGATGCGTGTCTGAACCTCTGCATGTCTACTTTTGGCAGAATTGAGTGTGACTCTTATCCTTTACCCATTAAGCTATCATTATGGCTTCCTTATCTCTGTTTCTTCTGCAGCATGCCTTTGAAAGTGTTTGACTCTGTTTTGGCAGTTTATTTGATAATGCACAAATGTGGAAAGTGTGCATCTTATTTCTATCTAATATAGTGTATTTCTTCGAAGGAAAGAGAGTGGGACTTCAGGTAAAGATTTGTCAGAGTAAGTCAGCAGCTCTGGTGGACTTATTTTGATTATTGATATGGAATTCTTTCCTAAGAGTTTGGTTTACAAACTCCTCTGTGAAACTTAAATGCTTCTGCTTAGCCCCTCAACATGTTGTGTGTTCCTCTCTGAGCCTGATGTATTGCATATCATCCATGTGTCCATTAGAGAAAAATTAGTGTCTTTTGTATTTGGTCTCTTGTGTTTTGTGTGTTCTTTAGCCAGGTCAGAAGAGGCATATTAGAGAAAGATGATTGTGTGTAATTGCCATAAATGGAGTCTTTTCAGAGCCCCAATCCAATTTACTAGGGGTCAGCAAAGAGTTTTTAGACTTGAAATCCACAGAAGGCATAACTCATAAATTGGACTTTATCAGAATTAAAACTTTTGATAAAAAAAAAAAGCTATTGACAAAAGAAAACATTTTCAAACCACATCTGACAAAGAATTGGTTTCTTGAATATATGAAGAATTCTCAACTGAACAGTTTAGAAAACAATCCATTGGGGCAAAAGATATGAATAGGCATTGGATTAAAGAGGATGTATAGATGACAAGCACATGAAAAGACATTCTGTATTATTAGCCATTAGGGAAATGTAAATTAAAACCACCATGAGATATCACTACACACCTATCAGAATGCGTAAAATTAAAAATAGAACAGCAAATGCTGGCAAGGAGGCAGAGAGACTAGATGGCTCATCCATTGTTGGCAGGAATATAAAACTGGAAAACAGTGTAACAGTTTTTTTTTTAAACATGCAACTACTATGCTATGACTCAGTAACTATACTTTTGGACATTTAACCCAGAAAAATGAAAACTTAGGTTCACAGAAACCTATACACAAACATGCATGATAGCCCCAAAGTGGAAACACTGCAGATGGCCTTCAGTGAATAAATGGTTAAATAAACTGGTCCATCCAGACCAAGAAATACTACTCAGCAAAAAATAGGAGCAAACTTTTGATGCACGTAACAACTGTAGATGAATATCCAGAGAGTTACATTGAGTCAGAAAAGTCAGTCTCCAGAAGTTGCATCCTCTGCGATTCCATTTGTAATACATTTCTCAAAAAGGAAACATTATAGTATCAAAATGGAGAGATCAGAGTGTTTGCCAGGGGTCAGAGATGGGGGAAGGATACCAAGGGAGATGGGTGTGGCCATAAAAGGGCAACAGGGATCTCTATGGCCATAGAAATGTTCTGTATCTTGATTGTATCCATGTCAATAGTCTGGCTGTAATATTATGTTACAGTTTTACAAAATGTTACTATTGGAAGAAATAAAGGGCACACAGTGTCTCTGTTTCTTTTTTACAATATGTATGAAGTTACAATTGTTTCAAAACTGAAAGTTGAATTTTAAAAAAAAAAGCATACCTACCCTTCTTGTGCCAGAGTCATAGGAAACGGAACGCAGCCTGGGATAGCGATGAGCTATGCCTGTCCGTGTGTTTACTTTGACTTATGTTTTCAGTATTTCTAGTCTCAATTCAGTTCAGTCACTCAGTTATGTTTGACTCTTTGTGACCCCATAGACTGCAACATGCCAGGCCTCCCTGTCCATCACCAACTTCCGGAGTTTATTCAAATTCATGTCCATTGAGTTGGTGATGCCGTCCAGCCATCTCATCTTCTGTCATCCACTTCTGCCAATCTTTCCCAGCATCAGGGTCTTTTCCATTGAGTTGGCTCTTCGCATCAGGTGGCCAAAGTATTGGAGTTTCAGCTTCAACATCAGTCCCTCCAGTGAACACTCAGGATTGACCTCCTTTAGAATGGACTGGTTGGATCTCCTTGCAGACCAAGGGACTCTCAAGAGTCTTTTCCAACACCACAGTTCAAAAGCATCAACTCTTTGGTGCTCAGCCTTCTTTATAGTCCAGCTCTCACATCCATACACAACTACTGGAAAAACCATAGCCTTGACTAGACGGACCTTTGTTGGCAGAGTAATGTCTCTGCTTTTCAATATGCTGTCTAGGTTGGTCATAACTTTCCTTCCAAGGAGTAAGCGTCTTTTAATTTCATGGCTGCAGTCACCATCTGCAGTGATTTTGGAGCCCCNGTAAATGAAAATGACTCTTTTAACCTTAAGAGAGAAATCAGGATTTGAGATGCATACCATTCAAAAAAACAAGTGAATTCTCAGAGGAGGTGCAGACACTTTGGTCAGAATGATTGCTGTTTCTGAGATGAATACATGTGATAAACATGTGACTCCTGATTGTGTTTGCCAGATGGTGACTGACTCCCATCCTACCCCTGACTTTCACTCCATTCCCAGTTAGATTTAGAGATGGAGTAAGGCTCATATCCCAGTGAGGAGGTGACAATGAAAAATAAAAACAGGCTTAATGGCTTGTTTTCAAAGTCATATCAGCATGTTCCCTTATCAGTAGAGATAGATCCATTATAGTAGGAGCACCAAAATATTATATATCCATTGCAGCTCAGAAAGAGTATGAAGCCATCTGCTGGCTTGTCCCTGCTCCTAGAACAAATGATGGGCCATTTGGCAGAAAATCAAGAAACCTCGTCATTCAGTTTTGGATTTCAGAGATAGTGCGCTGGAAGATGGAAATCCACTGACTTACCTCTCCACTGCACCCATCCTCATTCCTGCCATCAACAGTCCTATGGGGAGGCCTCCTTATACATCTCTAATACCTAAAATTCCTNGTCATTCAGTTTTGGATTTCAGAGATAGTGCGCTGGAAGATGGAAATCCACTGACTTACCTCTCCACTGCACCCATCCTCATTCCTGCCATCAACAGTCCTATGGGGAGGCCTCCTTATACATCTCTAATACCTAAAATTCCTTTTTCACCCTCCCCAGCTGACACCCAAGAGGTCAGGTACCACAGACATCCCTGTTTGTCAGGGGTAGGCNATGCAGACACAGAGGCTCTGAGACGAGTGACCAGCCTCGGGTGTTTGGGACCGCTGGTGGGCGAGGCGTGGGCTGGCCTCCTGCCCCGGCTGAAGTCCCCCCGCCCCGCCCTGCCCCAGCCAGCGGTACTGTATCTGCAACCCCGGGGTGGTGCGGCAGTTCCGGAACCCCGACACCATCTTCATCCTGGCCTTCGCCATCATCCTGCTCAACACCGACATGTACAGCCCCAACGTCAAGCCCGAGCGCAAGATGAAGCTGGAGGACTTCGTCAAGAACCTCCGCGGTGAGCCGCCCCGGCCTCGCCAGCGCAGGGTGGGGGTGGCCCGTCCCGAGGGTGAGGTGAAGCCTGGTTTCAGAAGGACCGCAGGGTCTGGGCCCAGGCCGGTTGCAGGGCCAGAGGGCGGAGGGACCGCAGGCCGGGTGCCGGGTGCCCGGGGCCTCCGAGCACTGCCCGTCCGCAGCCTCCAGCCTGGCCTCCGTGGGAAAGCTCTGTGAGCTGCACGCTCCTGCTGACCCAGGATCTTCGGGGGCTCCGGTTCCTCCCCCGGTTTAGCGCCTCAGCCACGGGACCAGGGCCTCTGCTATGTGTGAAACGGGCCCAGAGGCTCGAGGAAGACGGGGCTGCAGGGACACACACCTGCCGGCCGGCCACCCTCACGTCCGTGACCTTGCGGTTCGTGCACCATTTTGCTCCGCCGTCCCAGCACGACGGCGAGGGGTGGCTGTGTCCCCCTAGTTCCCAGGGTGGGGGCCGAGCACCCTAGAACCAGGAGAGCAAGCTGCTTCGCTCTGTCTTGGGAGCCTGGGCCGTTCCCACCGATGACCTCTTGTCTTCAAGCCAGGGACCCCAGGGTTTCTGCCCGCCTTCCTTGAGCTTCAAGGTTCAGAGGAGGGCCGAGGTCACGCAGCAAGTGAGAGGTGGAGGAGGCAGGAGTTCCATGGCCAGGCCAGCACTTCTGCACGAAGTGCACGCCCAGCTCCGTCTCAGGGGAGGTATCCCCACCCCACCACACACACCGGACACACCTTTTCTCGGGCATCGCTCAGCACCCATTGGGCCCAGCAGCTCTGGGAGTCCCGGGGGAGGCAGAAGAGGGGCCTGGACACCTGACGAGCGGTGTTTTGCTTTTACTGATATTTGTCTCTGAATGTTTTTTTTGAGTATGAGTGTCCATACATTGGAGAAGGCAATGGCACCCCACTCCAGTGCTCTTGCCTGGAGAATCCCAGGGACGGGGGAGCCTGGTGGGCTGCCGTCTATGGGGTCGCACAGAGTCGGACATGACTGAGCGACTTCACTTTCACTTTTCACTTTCATGCATTGGAGAAGGCAGTGGCACCCCACTCCAATGTTCTTGCCTGGAGAATCCCAGGGACGGGGGAGCCTGGTGGGCTGCAGTCCTTGGGGTCGCACAGAGTCGGACACGACTGAAGCGCCTCAGCAGTGACTTGGCGGGAGCAGTGCATGCATAGGTTCGCTCTCACGCATCTCGGGTTTGGCTGCGCTGGGTTCTGCTGCTCTGCATCAGCCCGCTCTAGTCGCGGTGCACGGGCCCCTTACCATGTTGGCCTCTCTCGTGGCAGCTCACGGGCTGCAGGCACACGGGCTTCAGCAGTGGCGGCTCACGGGCCCTTTCCCGTGATGGCCTCTCTCGTGGCGGCTCACGGGCTGCAGGCACACGGGCTTCAGCAGTGGCGGCTCACGGGCTGCAGGCACACGGGCTTCGGCAGTGGCGGCTCACGGGCCCTGGAGCGTGGACTCAGTGGTCGGGGTGCATGGGCTTTGCTGCTCAGCAGCATGCGGGATCTGCCAGGACCTAGGACCGAACCCGTGTCTCCTACATGAGCAGACGGCTCCTTACCCACTGCACCACCAGGAAAGTCCCTTACATTTATATTTGGGATGGGTCCTACCTTCACATGGTTTAGAAGCCAGAGAGTCATGTGACCCAGAGTCACCCTCCTTGGAATTTACCTGAATGAGTCGGAAACTCCCCTCTGCACAGAAACCCACGATTCACAGTTGCCCAAACCAGGACCCCCCCAGCTGCCCTTCAGCAGGTGCACGACCCCTGCTCCGTCCAGACCGCGGACTGTCGCTCAGCTGCAAAAAAATAGACAGCCGAGCCTGGGAAAGGCGGAGGGCCCCTAGGCGAACACTGCCAAGTGAAAGCAGGGCTTCCGCAAAGCCTGCACGCAGTCTGACTACCGCTGCGCCGCGTCCTGCGGGGGCGAGGCTGGGGAGACAGGGCTCTGGCGATAGGCGGGGGCGGCAGGGATGCAGAGGGGCCCAGAGGGTGTTCAGAGCGGGAGACATTCTCCGTGTGGCGGTGTTACGGTGAACACGAGTCGCTGCACGTATGTCCAGACCCGGGGATGGACACCACCACGCGGGAACCCATGTGTGACCTGTGGCCTTTGGCGGACTGGGGCGTGTCCGAGTAGGTTTCTCCAGTTGTAGCGAGCACACCGCTCTGATGGGCTGCTGACTGTGCGGTAGCTGGGATGTGCTTTCCGTTTAACTTCGCTATGAACTAGAGACTGTCCGGAAAGACCGGGAAGTGCAGAAGGTCCTCCGCGGGGCCCCTCCCAGCTCCAGAGGTCGTGCGTCAGCGCTGAGTCCCGCTGTGCCTCCCAGAGCTTCCCTGGGAGCTGGTGTGGACACGCACAGTTGGCTTCCGCCCCCTCCACTTGGCACCTTGCTCTTGGGTTGAGGCCCAGCCGTAAACCTAAGGGCCTTTGCCGCGTCTGCTCACCTCGATTTTGCGGACACACAGTCCTCCCTGCCCTGGCATCCCCACAAGGACAGCCCGACCCGTCCCCCACCAGGCACCAGGGTTCGTTCCCTTCTCCTGCAATCTGGAGGCAGAACCGTGATGCGTGTCACGTCCCAGGGGCCAGACCCCCAGAGGCACGCAGCGCGCTTGAGATGCGTGGTGTCAGGCAGGGGACAGGCGGGTCCGAGGGCCGAGCCGTCCCGCTGCCGCTTGCCACCCCAGGAGCCTGCAGCCCGAGGCCTGGGGCTCGCATCTCTCCTGAGCTGGGCTGGGTCTTTCCGGCACCACTTCCAGGGCCGTGTAGCAGAAAAGGCATGAGCGTGTCATCGGAGCGACCGGGGTTCGAGTCCCAGAAATGGGACGGCAGCCACTCAGACCCACTGAGCTGTCCGAGAGGGAGGAGGCTTGAGCTGCCCTTGCCCTTGTGAGGTTGCTGCGGTCTGGGGCCCTGTGTCATGGGGGAGGGCTCCTGGCTCAGAGAGGCTCCGTGTCAGGCTGACAAGGGGCCAGATGAGGACGTGGGCCTGCCGCCCAGCACTGCGGCCGGGATTCAGTGAGGCAGTGTTTACCGAGCCGCCCAAGCATGGCTGGAAGGCCCCTCCTCGCTAAGCCGGGGCAGAGCTGGCCTGGAGCTGGAGCTGGGGTTCCATCATGGGCGGGACCCGTCTAGTAGCTGTGGGCTGTTCAGATGCGGTGCCCCGGGGTGAGCCGGCCGCTGCCCCCTCACAGGCGTGGACGACGGGGAGGACATCCCCCGGGAGATGCTCGTTGGGATCTACGAGCGGATCCGGAAGCGGGAGCTGAAGACTAATGAGGACCACGTGTCACAAGTGCAGAAGGTGGAGAAGCTCATCGTGGGCAAGAAGCCGGTAGGTGGTCTCTGCGCCCGCCATGGGGAGCGGCACCACCCAGGCCCCCAGGAGCCCCCCAGCCCCACGACCCCAGGCCCGGCCCTGATGCCTCTCGAGCCTGATTCCTCCGGTCGGGACTGGTGAATTACATCACCTTTAGGGCCATCTAAGCGGCTTCCCTCTGGGTCCCTGCGAAGAGAGCCTGAGGCCTCGTTTGAGCCGGCGGCCGAGCCTGTGCCCTGGCGCCCTGGGCTCCCCTCGAGCCCGCTGGGGGCGCCGGGGAGGTGCCACGGGAGGGGTGTCCCTGGGGTCTCCACCAGGGCCTGGAGCGCAGGTGGGGCGCTAACCTCTTGTCGCTTGTTCACCGTTTGCCCCGCAGATCGGATCCCTGCACCACGGGCTCGGCTGTGTGAGTGCCTCCCGCTTCCCCTCCTGTGCTCCCCGCAAGCCCCCGGCCGCCAGACCCACCGCTCTGGCTGCACGAGCCGCCCTCCATAGCGATGAGAAGTTTGCTTGTCACAGTTCTCCCCACTTCGGACCTCGGCGGCCCCACGGGGAGGGCCGAGCTGTCGGGCCCAAAGCAGATGGTCTCCGTGCATTTCTGGGCCTGGTCGAGCTTGTCCCCAGGCCCCGAGATCCTGCACCTG
>SJYV01022765.1:78541-110716 GCA_006410875.1 Neotragus pygmaeus
TGACTTCACATTCCAAGATGTCTGGCTCTAGATTAGTGATCACATCATCACGATTATCTGGGTCATGAAGATCTTTTTTATACAGTTGTTCCGTGTATTCTTGCCACCTCTTCTTAATATCTTCTGCTTCTGTTAGGTCCATACCATTTCTGTCCTTTATTGAGCCCATCTTTGCATGAAATGTTCCCTTGGGATCTCTAATTTTCTTTAAGAGATCTCTGGTCTTTCCCATTCTGTTGTTTTTCTCCATTTCTTTGCATTGATCGCTGAAGAAGGCTTTCTTATCTCTTCTTGCTATTCTTTGGAACTCTGCATTCAGATGCTTATATCTTTCCTTCTCCTTTGCTTTTCACCTCTCTTCTTTTCACAGCTATTTGTAAGGCCTCCCCAGACAGCCATTTTGCTTTTTTGCATTTCTTTTCCATGGGGATTTTTTTATAGTATGTGATGTTTTTTTCCTCCAAATTGAAATGATTTGGGCCTCTATAGCTAGCTCTAAGTTTTCTAGAATTTTATATTATGTATGTTTTTGTATAGCATACTTTTTCTGTTATATAAATAGAATATTCTTCAAATGAAGAAAAAAAAGAAGGATTTTCTATCCTGCAAAGAAATTAAGACTCATTCTCCCTGCATCTTTTCTTTTTAATGAAATTGTATATATTTAGGGTGTACAACATGATGGTTTAACACATATGTGTACTGAAGTGGTTACTACTATAGTCAAACTAATTAACATACCCATCTCCTTATGTAGTTACCTTTTTCTTTTTTGTTTATGAGAGCAATCTAATCTCAACAGATTTACATAGTTTATTAACTCTATTTATCATGCTGTGCATTATACCTCTAGATTTATTTATTGTACATAACTTTAACTTTGTAACTTTTTACCAGCATCTCACTGTGCCCCTCCCCACCTCCATTACCAAGGTTCTACTTTTTGCTTTACACACTTGACTTTTTTTAGATGTCATATATAAGTGAGATTGCATGTTCCTGTTTTGATTCATAGTACTCTGTGTGTGTCTCTGTGTGTGCATATGTGTGTGTGAGATCTACAGATATTCAGGATCAGAGGTGTTTTCATTTTTATTCTGATAGCTATTTTGATGTGACAATGAAGACTGCTTTAGTGAAGATTAACATATAAAACTCAACTCACAGCAGAGGAGCTTTGAAACGAATTAAGAAAATGTGTATTATTGAAGTAATTAAAGAAGCAAACCCCAAATTCTAACCCAGAGAGTTTCTATTTTGAAGTGCAGAATTTTATGTTTGTGTATTTCCCAAGAAGAGTACCATTGTTTTACTATTTGACTGCAAAAGAAGACAAAGTTTTATTTTTTATTAGGAAAGAAGCTGTAGCATTGTGTACCACCTGCTGCTGCTGCAGCTAAGTCGCTTCAGTCGTGTCTGACTCTGTGTGACCCCATAGACGGCAGTCCACCAGGCTCCCCCGTCCCTGGGATTCTCCAGGCAAGAACACTGGAGTGGGTTGCCATTTCCTTCTCCAATGCATGAAAGTGAAAAGTGAAAGTGAAGTCGCTCAGCCATGCCCAACTCTTAGCAACCCCATGGACTGCAGCCTACCAGGCTCCTCCGTCCATGGGATTTTCCAGGCAAGGGGGCAGGAGTAGGGTGCCATTGCTTTCTCCAATGCTAGTGAAGCTTAAAAGCAAAACAAAACAGAACTTATTCCCTTAAAGTATCATTTGTCACTAGAGATGATTTTTCTACAGTGTTCATTTATGGGAAACCTGTTTGGAATATGATATCTGTTTTCATATGAAGAAATAAATATCTTATGTATCCTCCCTAATTAGACAAGAAATTGAAGACTGTGAATTATAAGGAAGGTTTTTATTAAAGAAAATCCCAAGAAATTAGATGAAATAACCTAAGCAAATAAGAGAAAAAATATTATTGTAGGGCTGGGGGCAAAATTAAACCTCTTGGATGAACTCTACTGGGAATGAACTGGGATTTATTATTGCTATTTTCTGTGTTGGCCTTCCAGGTCTGTATATGATAGTCCTACAAAGTGGGATGTGTAATTGAGACAGGAGGAAATGATTCAATCCTCCCCAATCTAACATGTATAGAGTTTGATCAGAATTAACAACCCTTTATTCAACATCTGCCACTAGCTTTGTGCCATGATAGACATTGCAAAGGCTTAGAAGGAGGATGAGACTTGGTCTTTGTTTTTTGTAATTTATAAAATTGGAGGTGAAAAAAGAAACCAATGGTTATTATGTAACTTGTTCAGTAGACTAAAGATATATATATATGTATATAGATCCTAATCAAATTGATGCTTTTGAACTGTGGTGTTGGAGAAGACTCTTGAGAGTCCCTTGGACTGCAAGGAGATCCAACCAGTCCATTCTGAAGGAGATCAGCCCTTGGATTTATTTGGAGGGAATGATGCTGAAGCTGAAACTCTAGTACTTTGGCCACCTCATGCAAAGAGTTGACTCATTGGAAAAGACTCTGATGCTGGGAGGGATTGGGGGCAGGAGGAGAAGGGGACAACAGAGGATGAGATGGCTGGATGGCATCACGGATTTGATGGACGTGAGTCTGAGTGAACTCCGGGAGTTGGTGATGGATAGGGAGGCCTGGCGTGCTGTGATTCATGGGGTCGCAAAGAGTCGGACACGACTGAGCAACTGAACTGAACTGAATCCCCAGAATCTGTGAATATATTACCTTACATGGTAGAAGAGATTGTGTGGATATCACATAGAGAAGCATTTAGAACTAAGGAAATTTTCCTGAATATCAGGAAGGTTCAATGTGTTCACAAGGATCCTTATCAGTGATAGCAGGATTCAGGAGAGTCAGAGTGGAAATATGACCATAAAAGCAGAGGTTGGAATGATATGAGGTCATAAGCTAAGGAAATAGGCTGCTTATAGAGGCTAGAAAATGAAAAGAAAAGGTTTCCAGTTTAGACCCTTCACAAGAAACACAGGTCTGCCTGCCCACTCTAAATCTCTAATTTCCTAAACTGTAAGATAATATATTTGTTTTATTTAAAACACTAAGCTCAAGGCAGTTTGTTGTTGCATCAATAATAAACTAATACACTATTAAGTTATCTACCATTTCTGTTAACACCATGAATATGTTATTGATATTCCTCTGAAAAAATTCAAACTGTGTTCATCAGTTCAGATCAGTTCAGTCACTCAGTTCTGTCTGACTCTTTGCGACCCCATGAACCGCAGCACACCAGGCTTCCCTGTCCAACATCAACTCCCAGAGTCCACCCAAACCCATATCCATTGAGTTGGTGATGCCATTGAACCATCTCATCCTCTGTCATCCCCTTTTCCTTGTGCCCTCAATCTTTCCCAGCATCAGCATCTTTTCAAATGAGTCAACTCTTTGCATCAGGTGGCCAAAGTATTTGAGTTTCAGCTTCAACATCAGTCTTCCAATGGACACCCAGGACTAATCTCCTTTAGGATGGACTGGTTGGATCTCCTTGCAGTCCAAGGGACTCTCAAGAGTCTTCTCCAACACCAGAGTTCAAAAGCATCAATTCTTTGGTGCTTAGCCTTCTTCACAGTCCAACTCTCACATCCNGATCTCCTTTAGGATGGACTGGTTGGATCTCCTTGCAGTCCAAGGGACTCTCAAGAGTCTTCTCCAACACCATAGTTCAAAAGCATCAATTCTTTGGTGCTCAGCCTTCTTCACAGTCCAACTCTCACATCCATACATGACCACTGGAAAAACCAGAGCTTTGACTAGACGGAACTTTGTCAACAAACTAATGTCTCTGCTTTTTAATGTGCTGTCTAGGTTGGTCATAACTGTTCTTCCAAGGAGCAAGCGTCCTTTATTTCATGGCTGCAGTCACTATTTGCAGTGATTTTGGAGCCCAGGAAAATAAGGTCTGTAACTGTTTCCATTGTTTACCCATCTATTTGCCATGAAGTGATGGGACTGGATGCCATGATCTTAGTTTTCTAAATGTTGAGTTTTAAACCAACTTTTTCACTCTCCTCTTCACTTTCATTAAGAGGCTCTTTAGTTCCTCTTCACTTTCTGCCATAGTGTGGTGTCATCTGTATGTCTGAGGTTATTGATATTTCTCTGGAAAACTTCATTTCAGGTTGTGCTTCATCCAGTCCAGCATTTCACATGATGTACTCTTCATATAAGTTAAATAAGCAGGGTGACAATATATAGCCTTGACGTACTCATTTCTCAATTTGGGAACCGTCTGTTCTATGTCCAGTTCTAACTGTTGCTTCTTGACTTTCATACAAGTCTCTCAGGAGACAGGTAAGGTGGTCTGGTATTCCCATCTCTTTCAGAATTTTCCACAATTTGTTGTGATCCACACAGTCAAAGGCTTTAGTGTAGTCAATGAAGCAGAAGTAGATGTTTTTCTGGAAATCTCTTGCTTTTCCTATGATTTAGTGGATGTGAGTAGTTTGATCTCTGGTTCTTCTACCCTTTCTAAATCCAGCTTGAACATCTGGAAGTTCTCAGTTCACATACTGTTGAATCCTGGCTTGACCCATGCCTCCCCAGGAGACACTCAAACACTCAAGGACAGGCTGGCTCAGTCTTTTGTGGGGTCATCCTAAACATTTCTACTTCTTCTCTGGATCCCTGTGACCATCATGTAACCAGACCCATTAGCCTTCTGGAGGACAAAATATGGAGGCAAGTTATCCCAGCTANCACTCAAACACTCAAAGACAGGCTGGCTCAGTCTTTTGTGGGGTCATCCTAAACATTTCTACTTCTTCTCTGGATCCCTGTGACCATCATGTAACCAGACCCATTAGCCTTCTGGAGGACAAAATATGGAGGCAAGTTATCCCAGCTAAGGCCATCCTAGACTACACATCCTAAGTGGATCCCCCACTCTACAGGGCAGAAGCATGAGCAAGCCCAGCCAAAATCAGCCTAGCCCAGGTCACAGCAGAGGAACCCATATACAGGCAGACCCGAGAGACACTGTAGCATCAGTTTCAGACCATTGCAATGAAGCAAATATTGCAATAAAGGGGTAACATGATTTTTTTGGTTTACTAGAACATGTAAAATTTATGTTTACACTATACTGTAGTCTGCTAAGTGTATAATAGCATTATGTCTCAAAAACAATGTGCACACCTTATTTTAAAAAGTTTTTTTGATAAAAATGCTAAGCATCATCTGAGCCTTCAGTGAGTTGTGATCTTTTTGCTGGTGGAAAGTGAAAGTGAAAGTCACTTAGTCGTGTCTGACTCTTTGTGACCCCCATGAACTATACAGTCCATGGAATTCTCCAGGCCAGAATACTGGGGTGGGTAGCCTTTCTCTTCTCCAGGGGATCTTCCCAATCCAGGGATTGAACCCAGGTCTCCNGTGAAAGTCGCTTAGTCGTGTCTGACTCTTTGTGACCCCCATGAACTATACAGTCCATGGAATTCTCCAGGCCAGAATACTGGGGTGGGTAGCCTTTCTCTTCTCCAGGGGATCTTCCCAATCCAGGGATTGAACCCAGGTCTCCCTCATTGTGGGCAGATTCTTTACCAGCTGTGCCACAAGGGAAGCCCAAGAATATCAGAGTGGGTAGCCTATCCCTTTTCCAGAGGATCTTCCTGACCCAGGAATCAAATTGGCGTCTCCTGCATTGCAGGTGGATTCTTTACCAACTGAGCTACCAGAGTGCTGGTGACAGGGTTTGAAATATTTTGATAATACCCAAAATGTGACATGGATACACAGAGTGAGCAAATTCTGTTCAAAAACAGAGCTGATAGATGTGTTCAATGCACGATTGTCACAACCTTCAATTTAAAACCAAAATAAAACATTATCTTTGAAGTTCAATAAAGGTAAAGTACCAGTCACTCAGTTGTGTGTGACTCTTTGCAACCCCATGGACTGTAGCCCACAGGGCTCTTCCGTCCACGGAATTCTCCAGGCAAGAATACTGGAGTGGTTTGCCACGCCCTGTTCCAGGAAATCTTCCCAACCAGTGGATCGAACCTGGGTCTCCTGCATTGCAGACAGATTCTTATACCACCAGGGAAGCCCAATAAAGTCAAGTGCAATAAAAAGAGGTATGTCTGTGTTTGTGAACTAAATAATATTTAGTTTTTCTTTTGACATATTTTAAAGAAAAATTCAAACATACAGAAAAATAAAGTGGATTTTTCAGTGAGTAGCCATTTACTCAACAATCCAATACCTAGTATTTTACTATATTTGTTTTTCTTCTATTTACATACCTATCTTTCTATTCACTTCATTCATACCCTTTTTTAATCAAGATTTTTATTTGTAGCCACTGCATTTTGAGATGAATTATTATGTAAGCATTATTTGTAGTAGTAAGTAACTGATACAGTGGACAAAATATAAAAAGACTTTGGGGAAAATAAGCCAAGGTTCTGAGAAAAGTAGCCAATATGACATTTTCTTACCAAAGGGATTAGTGAGATCTACTCTTCTAGGAAGATATGTATTGACCAGAAGCTGTGGAATGGCTAAGAATTCATCTGGCAGCAAGGGTACTGGTCAGATTATATCCTTTTCTATGTTCTGTGTCTCCCGCACAGTTGGCAATGCTCAGACTTTCAGACTGGAAAAGTGAATATTTAGGAAGCAGCTGTCCATGGGAATGAAGAGGAGGAATGTCCCTTACACATTTCCATGGTTTTCAAATACTTTTCACACAGACATATGCTCATTTTGATATTAATATTGAGAGGAAAGTAGCTCAAAGATTTCAAAATCAAAACTTGGAGATACTTTTGACCTGCTCAATGCCACTCAGTCTGAGATTAGACTGGAACCAAGGAATTTCCACGTAACTTTCAATGCTCTTTCTACTGTGGCTCAACTGTTTATTAGCAGAATCATGAGTGAAATTAAGAATAAGAAAGATAGAAGAAGAAAAAGGAAGCATTGGATAATATACAATTGTTTTATTCGGAACTCGTTCCCATCAGAAATATCGACTGCACCTCCTTCCAAACATCTGGAGCTGTAAGAGGTGCACAGAATAGTACCGGGTCAGGGAAGACAACCTCTGTTCTGAGAAACTCGCGGCCCAGGTTGGTGTGATATGCAACAGTGCCTCTGATACTGAGACCACAGACTCATGGCCCACCTCTGTTTTCAGCCCAGGTGGGAGACAATTCCACGAACTCAAGACTCAACGACAGCTGTCAGCATCTTCCTTTGAGGGTGCACTACATGGCTTTCTCTGCTTTGCCCCTGAGCCTCCTGCCAAACTCTGAGAGCTTAAGCTTGTTTGGCCGTTTCAGAGTCATGCAGAAGAGCTAGCGAATCAATAACCACAGTGGGGGATGGAATCTGGTGGGTAAATACTCCAGCTCCTACTTTGCAGCTGGACAATTCTAGGAGGTGGTTGCATCCTTGTCTCCAGTTTTGCCGCTTTTCCCAAACTAAGACAAAAAGACAAAACTACACTCACACAATTATAAAGGGTGTAGAATATAATACCATAAAGCAGTATGACATGAAATGTATATGAGAGATAAATAGAAAATAGATAAAAGAGGAGTTGTAAGAAATAAGAATACATCACTGAAAACTGGGTCATTGGAGTCAAGCCTTTAAGTGAGAATATGATTTCAATACATTCTTAAGTGGAATCCAGGGCATGGGAATCCGTGGGAGGGAATTTTTCTAGGATTCTTACAAATCTCTGTTTTTCTTTGCTTTACTCAATGTNCATCACTGAAAACTGGGTCATTGGAGTCAAGCCTTTAAGTGAGAATATGATTTCAATACATTCTTAAGTGGAATCCAGGGCATGGGAATCCGTGGGAGGGAATTTTTCTAGGATTCTTACAAATCTCTGTTTTTCTTTGCTTTACTCAATGTCAGCCATTAACAGTGCTTGAGTCTCCAGCTGGAAACTTTAATCACCAAGTGCCCACCATGAAATAGCAGCTTGTTGACTGCTAACACTCTTTGAAACCCAAGTTGTCTCTATCTTTTTCTATCTTTGATTGGGGCATAATGTTATTAGGGTTGACCCCTTCTCCTTCAGGGATGATCATATAGCTCCATTCCCCGGTAGGGTATTTTTGAGCATAGTCAATGCCAGAGTTACTTATCTGAACTCCCAGGGACAAGCAGGACGGCAAAGCCAAGGCTGCTTTGCAAAGGAACTTGTCAGTCAAGGAGAAGTGCAAATGTCATGTGGCTGGCTTTTAAATCAAGACCAGATGGCAATCGGTATTTGGTGGTTTTTGGTTATATTCCAGTTGTCTGGTGCTCAGCAATCTCCCAAAAAGTGGAGATAACTTTTGCCACAGTGAAATTCTGGCACTGGGGCTGGTTGCAGCATGAACAGGCTCTTGATTTTCATTGCAGAGAACCAGTTCTGCAGCCTGACTCACAGAAGCGGCAGTGAGGAAGGCCTGGAGGGAACAGGTGGTCCTCTCCAGGCAGTGATCAGGCTGGAAAAGGAGCAGGGTGGGGGACTTGGAGAGCAGCTTTGTCCACAGGCCCTTGATTTTGCTTGAAGCAACTAGCTTTCTTTTCAAGGACTCTTGTCTCTCTTGCTCTTCATCAACTCAGTGCTGGAAAAGGAGAATAGCCTCAAAGGGTAAGCAAGAAGGAGGAAATTCAAAAGGCAGAGAAAATATCTGCACATCGTGGAGAGAATAAACAAAATGTAAACCTTCAATAACAGGCACCCATAGGCAGATGAAAAGAGGCGAAGTTATAGCCCACCTCCCAAGTTACCACAGCTGCACGGCTGTGTGTTGAAAACACTTTCAAAGCTCCAAACATTAACTATTTTGTTCTTTTCAAAGTTTATAACCTTTTCCCTTTTGCTCAGCTGTGTGCTAATGACAAATTATTTTCTTCTGTTAAAGAGGATCAGTTTATGAGAACAGGATGTTTGTATTAAATATTAAATTGTCAAGGCTTCTTTCAGTCGAAGATCCCAGCTTGGCTTCATTTTTGATCGAAATAGACAAACCTACATTCCTACAGAGAGTACAAAGTGTTTGTCAAATCTCGATAATGTAACCCAGCATAGGGCCAAGTACAGAATAATTGGTTAATGTCCGCCTCATTCTTTGAAGATAGAAAGTACTGTGTAGGTTCTAAGTGATACTGAAAGCTGAGCCAGCCCTGGAGAGGCTGATTCTTGGGGTCAGTAGACTGAGCTNCCTGGTGGGCTGCCGTCTATGGGTCACACAGAGTCGGACACGACTGAAGTGACTTAGCAGCAGCAGCAGCAGAAGTAGGAAGAGTGTGTGAAGGCAAGGAAAATAGCAGGTGCAGAAGCCTAGACACGAGAGGGCATTTGTTGAACTTGAGCTGTGGTGTGAGTGGATCTGTGTGTAAAGAAACATGGGGGAGCAGGTATTGGCGATGAGTAAAACTTTGTAAATGGTGTCAAGGAGTTAGAGGTTTGCTCTGAGGGCCCTGGAGAGTCTTTTAAACACGTGAGCCAAGGGTGGCACGCTGGGAAAGGAGACGACAGAAGGAGGACGACCCATCAGAACGGAGGTCGGGGCAGTCACCCAGGCTTGAGCGGTGGGGGCCTATACTGGGCAGTGTGGACATGTGGATTTATTAAGAAGGAGGATGAGTGGAACTTGGGGTTTGGATATAGGGGTGAAGAAGAGGTTTTATCCCTCAATAACTTATAAGGTTGGTGAGTTTACAAATGAGGAAATCAGGTCACAGTTGACGTGACTTGTGCAAATCACAGAACTGAAAGGGGGTAGAGCCTTTCAATGTTTTAGTCTCGTGCCCTTTAATAATTACAATCCCCAGCTCTTGAACATTTTACCAAATAATATTATGCTGGCTCTTCTGTATAGTATTATTTCTTAGTTAATGGAGTGTTTTGTTCCATTCCGTTAAAATTCTGTACAGAAAAAGAAACCTAGTGTCCTGGTTACATGATTAAGTTGTCGTGTTTGCTGTTTCTGTCTGCAGTAGAAGGAGCAGCGAGAATGTTCTATTTGATAAAACATCCCTGAAATGTGTCTGCTGCCACTATTCCTGTTGTTCTAGAAATACAACCAGCAGTCATGAATACCGCCCCTCTAGTTTTGGCCTCTGGGACAGCACCCTGCTCTCCTGCATGCCTCCTGGCAGAGGAAGCTTACAAACATGTTCTTTCTCATTTATGTGCTGTATCGAATTTCAGGACCTGGGACCGCACTGAGTCCTAACGTATTTGCTCTGCTACAGGAAGTTCTGTGTCTCCCAGGGAATAGGTGTAGCATTTATCTGGAAGTGTGTGGCTCTGTGTGAGACTGTTTATTGCCACCTGTCATAGTGTGAACTGCGCTATCAGGAGGCTTCATGCTGTCAGAATCTTGCGTCTCTACAGTCTCAACAGCAAAATATGCTTGGTCTGTCCCCGCTCTTATAAGAGACCCAGGTTTCAGCTTTTTCTGTAGAGACGTTTTCAAGGCTTTGCACACCCCTTTTCTCCAGTGGATCTGAAGGGGGCGGGGGCTGTCCTGAGGCTCCTATCCTGCTTGTCACAAAGTCTGGTCAGCCACTTCCCTCAGGAATCTAGGGACCAAGTCATGTTTGAACTCCTCCTTACAGCTGCTAACCTAGATTTTTTCCCCGGTAAGTTAAGAAATCTTTAATGAAAAGTTGCTCCATCTGTTCATCTTTTCTGTTTAAACATTGCAGTCTATGCAGCAAAACCAGGATCCTGAAGTTTTTGCCCAGCCTAAGGTGTTATCCAGTGCCATCCCGGTAAGGATCCCCTTTTTCTAAAGAGCATAGTATGTCTTAAGTTCTTCTGCTGACTATGAAGTGAAACGTTTCAGCTTTCAAACCTAGGCCCCTCTTAAATGTCCCCTCCCACTCCCACAGGCAGAGCTCACTGCTGTGGCCTCTGCAGTCCTCTAGTCATCCGTCCTCAGTGATGTCTTCGCTGAGTGTGTGTATGGGAGAGCAAGGTCAGCCACGGCAGGGGCGCTCACTCACTCCCTCTGTGTTGTGAACCGTCGACTGCTGAGAGCAAGTCAGCCCCGTCCCTATGGCTACGAGACAGTCTTTGCCCGGGAAGAACTGTGGGGTGCCAGTGAACAAGGCAGTGTCAGCAGGCTGCTCATTGGCTTCCCGTTGCCCTGCTGACAGAACCTCCCAGGCCTGCGTGCTCTGCGCCTTGCTGCTTCTCCCCTGCCTCATTTTTCAGAACTTGCCCTCATCCTCCGTTCCCTACCAGCTTTGACAGGCACACTTATCTTTTTCAGTTCCTAAACTTTTAGGTTCCATTTGCCTTTGAGCCTTAACACCTCTCCTGAAGCCTAAGATTTTAAACGAAAGCCACCTTCTGACTCGTCTTGGCAGGTCGTCTTTGTAGCGTGTCCTGCTGTGTGGTGATCGGCTTACCACTTCTTGGTGATCTCTCAGCCCAGCGTTGCACCAAAAATAACCACAGATGGCTCAGAGCCCAGAAATTGCACTCTCAAAACTATGGACAGCTTTGGTTCTTTGTAAATGAGGAGGGTGACAGATAGAAGGGGAAAAATTACATAGTTTTCTTGTTGAGTGTATCAAAATATGAGAATTAGTAAAAAAAAAAAGGGGGGGGGGCTTCCCTCATAGCTCAGTTGGTGAAGAATCCACCTACAATGTGGGAGACTGGGTTCCATCCCTGGGTTGGAAAGATCCCCGGAGAAGCGAAAGGCTGCCCACTCCAGTATTCTGGCCTGGAGAATTCCATGGACTATACAAGTCCATGGGGTCTAAAAGAGTCGGACATGACTGAGCAACTTTCACTTTCAAAAGAAAATATTATGACTGTTTTGTGTATTCTGCTGGTTAGCCATTGTTAGTCCAGAAGTATATCTAAATGAAAGAAGGAGGTAAATGTTAGTTTTATGTTTTTAAAATTGTCTTTGATGACTATGGTGGCATAATAAATCCGACTAAAGAAACTAATGACTGAAGAAACTAATGCTCCATATAATTTCATATAACTGATGCTTCATATAATTCTTTTTATTGAATTAAAATTTATGTATAATAAAAAGCAGATTTCTTAAATTGAGTTTAAATACACGTATATCCCTTGGGTAGCAAGAAGTTATGTAACATTTCCATCACCTCAGAAAGTTCCTTCACACCCTCCTCCAAGCATTTCTGTGTCCCTCATGGAAAACCTTTACATATTCAGCTTATCTCAGGACTGTTCTTACTGTGCCTACCATGCTGTTAGTTATCAGATTCCCCTTCTGTAGTGATGGGGCTTGGCTTCTCATAACAGCTCTAGGCCACCCTTATCATGTAAATGGGCTCTCCACCCTTCAGCTAACAAGCTTCCTAACCAGACATTGAATGTTTAGATGCCGCTTCTGACCCTTTATCTGAACTCTGAAGAGTCAGCGTTGGGCTCTGCGTTCCAGTCTCTGCTGCTTGTGCTTGTTATCAGCGTCCCCTCCTCGGGGCCTGGCTGCTGGCTCCCACACTCTTGGTTGCAAAATGGCCATTGTTCCCCTGCAGGTGGCAGGCCCCCCTCTGGTTCCGGCAACAACCTCGGCAGCGCCCTCAGTACTGCTGTCCCCCAGCGTTTTCCAGCAGACAGTAACAAGGTCCTCAGACCTTGAGAGGAAAGCCAGCTCCCCTTCTCCTCTCACCGTTGGGGCGACAGAAAGTCAGAGAAAGCCTTCCATTATCCTCAGCAAGTCTCAGCTCCAGGATGCATTAATACACCTAATCAAGGTATGGAAAATATTAGTTTAGTCTTCGGATTTTCATTCTGTAAAATAATAATTGTATGATTCTTTAAAAAGTCAATTCATAAAGAAAATCCAAGGCCAGCTAGGACCAGTGTTTCTCTCTCCCTGTGGGAAAATTTTCAAAGTGTAAAAATAGATCTGTGAATTCCAAAATATTCCTCATGATTGTCTCTGGGTGGTGGGATTCTTAGCATAATTATTTATACAGAGCATGTATATAACTTCTTCCTAAGCTGTTATCATGACAGTAGGCTCTAAGGAGGTAACCGTGACCTGACCATCTCTTCCAGAATGATCCCAGCTTCCTCAGCACACTTCATGAAGTCTACTTACAGGTTCTGACCAAGAACAGAGACAGCCACAACCTATGACTGGAGCAGGGTAATCCTGAAGGCAGGATGTCGACCTCAGAAACAAGCAGGCCTCATCATGGAAACTTCGAAACAGAACATTGAGCTTTGAGAATTCTAAAATTGAGCCTATGAGAAAGAGACTCGTTGCTTAAGAATGTTTTCCAAGTGACGTTCTCAGTGATAATGGAGGTTTCACTGTGAAGCATCACCAGCAGACCTTTGTTTTGGGGGGGGGGGGAAGACCATTGTGTTCAGTTGTGTGGGTGTTTTCATCAGCTCTAAACAAGTTTGCGAAATAAGGAATCTGATTTTCAGCTCACTTTCGTATTCAAGGTCTTAGGGAAAAGAGGTCACCAGCCTTGCGGCAGTCAGCCCAGCCCATACCCCCATTCCCCTCCTGCACTTCCATCTAAAAACTTGAGCCTTGGGCTGGTAGTTAAGTTCTGAACAGAGCAAAGTCAGCTCTGTGCAAAGTAGCTTCGCGTTTTAAGGGTCAGAGGTTAAGCTGGCAGATTAGGACTGGTTTGTTCAAGTGAAGTGTATTTTATACGAATGCCCCTTTCGGGCCTTAAAAGTTCTGAAGTTATTAATTTGTTCTGTTTTTAAGTGTCCCCGGTGATGCCACACAGAGGGCGTCCACTGTGAGGATATGTTTGAATAGGGCCCTGCCGGCCCTGTGCTGAGGTGGGAGCAGGCGTGGCACACCTTTGAAGTAAAGGCTGGGACTGGCAAGACCCAAATTCTATCAGAAATCTTCACTTTCAGTTAAACTCTCCAGTGGTTTTGAAAATGTTAAGCTTGTGTGTGAATCATAGCCTTATTTTCCTTTTCTGTCTAAACACAGTGAGAAGTCATTGTTAATTGTTTCTCTTAACACTTTGACAAAAGGACCAGTGGACCAATCTGACAAAGCCATTCTGGTTCCATTCCGCAAGTCTACTGAGAATAGTTTTAAAGCTATGCAGAAAAGGGAACTGTTATTCACACTGCCCTTACTTTATTATAGAATATGGAATTAAAAACCAAGTGTGATATTCAGAACTTTACCAATGTATTCTTAGGCTGTGAGTACTTCTGCAGCCCAAAGTCTGAAAATAATGTAAAGATGCTTTGTTATGCTGCTATTGATCTGCCATGATTTATATTTATTCTTTTATGGCATGTAATGGTGATTAGTAATATTTTAATGTAGATTTGATTTATTTCAGCAATAGTAATTTTAAGATATTCTTTGAATGAAAGTGTCTTCGTTTCTATGATACAGGTCATTTTGTAGTATTTAACCAATTAAAATGCACTGCTTACTTTTCTGAGCACTATTTAATGATGGGGTAAAAACCCAATTGGCTCAACCAGCTAGCTTAAGGATTAGCTGTGAATAATGCTGACAGATATGATGGTTCCTTGGGAACAATCATTTAAGCTTTAATGGTAACTCAATCATAAATCCATAGGTTTTTTTTTCTTTTAGCTGAGATTTTAGAAAATTAATTGTGAATTACATACTTNTGCTTACTTTTCTGAGCACTATTTAATGATGGGGTAAAAACCCAATTGGCTCAACCAGCTAGCTTAAGGATTAGCTGTGAATAATGCTGACAGATATGATGGTTCCTTGGGAACAATCATTTAAGCTTTAATGGTAACTCAATCATAAATCCATAGGTTTTTTTTTCTTTTAGCTGAGATTTTAGAAAATTAATTGTGAATTACATACTTCTTTTAGTTTGTGCTTAAGTTGTTTTCTGTTTGTTTTTTTTTAGCATAAAGAATACCTTGATTGGCTTTTGTTAATCTAAACGTGCTTCCTGGGCAACTTTTCTACTTCCAAATTTAGTGTCTTCTATTGTGTCTACCTATTATTTGTGAACTGTGCAGAAGTCAAGGAAGCTTCTAAGTTCTCATACTCAATTAGGAATTAGGAATAGTTTGTTTTCAAAGGTAGTGTGTAAATTCAGCAACCAAAAATGAATTGCTTGCGCATCACCCAGGAAAGAGAAAGTTACAGTAAGGTGTGAAATGTCGCTGACCCCAGGAGGTGGTGTCCAGGGTGCCCCCGTGACTGTTCTCCGAAGACAGTTGCCCTGGCAGACTAGCATGCATCCCAGGTGTAAGTCTCTGTGGGCTTTGGAAAGCGGAAGAATCGAGGGGTTCTTGTTATGATAGACGTTTGAGTTGAAATGATGCTTTGAGCGGGGTCAATGTTACATGACAGTTGAGAGACAGTCCTGAAAAGGGTCTGTAATCAAATCTGTTCATTTTCACCCTTTAATTCAAGGAATGAATAGGATAGACAGTAGAGAATTTGGGATGAGGTTTCCTTAGTGTGAAAGTAAACTTTTAAGTGCCCAAGTCATGGAGACTTGAAAAGGGTAAGCCTATTTCAACTCCCAAATTTATGTATTCAAAGCATTTTGAAAATTCAGAAGCCAGAGGTTCACCGTCATGAGAACCAGGAAGTTCAGGCCAGAATGAGTCAGTAGAGAAGTCGGGCCAAGCCTGAACAGTGGCAGTTGGATGACCCTGGGCCGAAAGTCACAGTTCAGTTGCCTTACCCCCCATTCAGACTGCTGTCCAGAACCTCATGCTAGTTTAGGTTGCATGTTTATATTGCTGCAGTAACTTTACTGGAATCTTCAGTTTTAAACCTTAGTTGAGTCCAAATGGACACCAAAACAGAGAGGCTTCTTGCTAGGCTTGCAGAACTCCAGGTGGCCTGCACTTCGGTCACCGTGTCTGTCTGTAGAGCCCCCCACCCGAGTGGGCGGCCCTGCTCTTCTTTTCTTGCGGTTACTGTGGTGTCTTTGAGTGGACTCCCACCTTCCAAACAGCCTCGTTCCTTTAAGGCAGAAGCTCCTCCTCATTGTGCATCTCCCCCCAGGTTGCTAAGGTGTGACTTGGAATCCCGTGTTGTCCAGTGACTGTCAGCTCCAGGAGAAGCATTGATGACATCTGCATGTGAATGTGAATGTCCATGGCTTACTTAGGAAGGCTTTTGGGAGCTGGGTTTTGTTGAGAGCCCACGTTGACCTGGGTACTTCTCTGCCAGAGGAGGCACAGGCTTAGTTGAGAATAGGACCCGATTTTGCATGTCAAGAATTGTTCTTTTTCCACCCGTGTGTTCTTGTAAAAAATCTTAAACCCCATCAGATCTACTAGGTAAATATTTTTAAACCATGCAGCTTTATTACTCTCCTCCCCAAAGAATGTAGTTTGACATTTTTCTCATTTTGGTAGTAGAGGCCATAACTGCCATTGTATTACTAATAATGCAACATGAAATTGAAGGTGCCTAACTGCTTAAAAAACAAAATCAGCCATCATACTGTAACTCTGAGCAAAATGAAACACAGAGGAATGAGAGGCGGCACAGGCACGGGTAGGCTCAGTTCGTGTGAGTGGAAACGAGGAGTCACAGGGACGTGTGTCCTGCATTCTTGCTGCACGTTTGCTGCTGAGCATGTTTCTTTCTTACCTGTCTTTGGTTTTCTTCAGTTGTTTTCAAAGGGCCTGCTGGAACCAGTAGCGCCCTGCATTTTCAGGTGTCTAAAATGTTAAGATCTGAAAGAAGTAAAGCAACTTACACTGAGCTCTTTAAAAGCTGTGCTTGAGAACATTTCCCTGAGTGGGCCGGGGCCTCCAGGAGCCTGTTTTTTCCAGCAAGAGAGACATGTGCAGTGTTTCACTTGGCTTTGTTTGTGACATCTTCATTTGAAATGCTCTGATGCAATACCGTTCACTTTGAAAGGGGGAAATGCAGAGTTGTGTTTCCCTTTTATCTGTGTGATTCCTTCAGAAACGTGTTTTTAAAATATATGTTCTCAATGGTTTTTTATTCTGTATTCCTGCTTTGGCCATGTGGCTCTCATGACCTTCAGTGTACCAGAGTTTCATTGCCCTGAATGTGGGCATGAGAAGCTCTGGGACTGTGGCAAGATTTTTGTTCCATGAGCGCAATGCAGCATCATTAACATTTTTAATGGTATGGATTTTATACCATCTGTGTATGTTTGCAAATATTAAGTTATTACCTGTTTTCAGATGAGCATTTTTCATCCTAAATTTTATATGTTTGCAAATATATTTTTTTAATAAAAGTTCAAAACCAAGTTTTAGCACCTACTCAATTTTAATTGTGTTTTTATTGAACTTACAAACATAGGAACTTTTGGATGAGTTGCTACACTATGCTAGAGCCTCCTGCTGAGAGGAGTGGGGTGAGAGAACAAAACAAACGATTTATTCCTCGAAGGTTTCCCCAGATAGAGGGAACAGGTCTAATCAGGACAAGAAATAGTCTTTTATAGGGGACTTTTATCTTCTGAGTCACTTCTCAGATTCACTCAGTTCGTGTGCATGGTGTCTAGGTTGATAAAGAAGGAAAGAGGCAGAGAAGAAAATAAACTGTGCTTGTTATGGGAAATAGGGAAAAGGGTGGAAAAGTGTTCATCATGTAAGTCCTTGATAACTGTCACATTAAGTATTGGGTTGGCCAAAAAGTTCATTTGTGTTTTTCCGTAACACCTTAGAGAAAAAACCTGAATAAACATTTTGGCCAACCCAGTACGTTTCCAAATGAAATTCTCCCTAAAATGTTTGCTTTACCTGCCTGCTTTCATAGAGCA
Organism: Neotragus pygmaeus; assembly: GCA_006410875.1. Lineage (NCBI taxonomy): Eukaryota > Metazoa > Chordata > Mammalia > Artiodactyla > Bovidae > Neotragus > Neotragus pygmaeus. The sequence continues at coordinate 96,245 of SJYV01022765.1, forward strand.
GAGCGTATGCTTAAACCTTGCTTTATGACTTAGACACACACTCAGTCACCACTAATGCATGCTCATTCAACACATAAACGTTGTGACTATTTTCTTGATCTTCACAATAACCCATTTTAGAGAGAAGGGAGTTGAAGCCAAGAGTGAGAAGGATGTGCCAAAGGCTGCTGCTTATTAAGCCAGCACTGAGCTAAGGACCTGAAGCCATGCAGACTGGAGGGCTGGTCTAGAATTCCTTTCTTGATTCCATTGCCTCCATGATAAATTATTCTAGATTGCTGTTGCTGGGGCTTTTATGTTTGTCAGAGCTACAGGAAGCAGCCTGTCTCTCCTGGATGAGCAGCTGGAAATCCAGCCATGGGGTTTCCTCTAAGGATGAAGCAGGGTTCTTGGAAAGCAGAAGAGAAGAACAGCAAGAAACAGTCACTAAATCAAGCAAACCCTGGAGCCCAGCCTGCATTCCCTCTTTCAGACCATGCATTTGGGGGTCTCTGTTATCTGTAATGGGAAGAAGTCAACAGGTTTCTAAAGGGTTTAAATCCATTCAAGATCCTCAACCTCCTAGAGTTTGCTGCTGTACTCAACGCAAATAGAACTTGTGACATAAGCCTCCCACCCGGCTGGAGGATGGGGCTTCCACACATCACTTCAGGCAAATAAATTCTCTACAGATGGCTGCTAAGAGGTATGTTATGCCCAACTGGTAGAATGGCTCAGAAGGAGGTGATAATGAAAGCAACATGACAGTCACATCATGTTTCACAAACATTTCTTTCAGTTAAGTTGGAATAAATTTGAAATACAGTCCCGTGAGTAATCATAACCAACATTTGTTGTGAGCAGTGTGATTGTGTGTGTTATTTGTTAATCTTCCCCACATCCCTGGGAGGAGGAGGCCATTTAAAGTGCAGCCTCCAGAAAGGGCTCAAAACACACCAGCTTCTGTCATCCTGAGAAGGGGTACAGGCTGTGGTTAGACTGATGTCAGCCCGTCCATCTGAAAAGAGCTCCAAAACGTGGAGCCGAGAAGGCAGCCACACTCCACAGGAACTGGTGTCTTTGTACCCAGGTCCCTGCCGCTCCAAAAAGATGAGTCTGGCACTGCTTGAGCCCTGCCAGAGCTCTAGAGACACCCTCAGCAAGCCACACATCATTTTCTATGGAGTTTCTCACAGTGTTGGCAATGGGGCCCTGGCTTCTGAAGCAAGTACAAAATCTGGATCCCTACACATTTTGCCACCCAAACCCCGTTTATTGTTTCTTTATCTGGCATCTGAGTTGATGCTTTCATATTGCGGTGCTGGAGAAGACTTGAGAGTCCCTTGGACTACAAGGAGATCAGAGCAGTCAATTCTAAAGGAAATCAACCCTGAATATCAATTGCAAGAACTTGATGCTGAAGCTGAAGTTCCAGTACTTTGGCCACCTGATGGGAAGAGCCAACTCATTGGAAAAGGCCCTGATGCTGGAAAAGATTGAGGCAGGAAGAGAGGGGGACGACAGAGGATGAGATGGTTAGGTGGCATCACCGACTGGATGGACATGAGTTTGAGCAAGCTCCGGGAGGTGGTGATGGACAGGAAAGCCTGGCATGCTGCAGTCCATGGGGTCACACAGACTCAGACGTGACTAAGCGACTGAACAACAGTATCTGAGGTGTCCCTATCCCCGGAGGTTAGCCCTGCAGCCTCTCAGGCTAACGTCCTCTCCTGTCCTGCTGGCACCCAGAGGCTTCCTTGACTTCCACTTGACCCCTTACCCTGACAGGCCCCGCCATGGGAAAGGGGGCTCCAGGAATGGTGCCGGCAATGCCAGTTACCTTGTGGTCTGCACCACGGGCTGTGTGCACCCCAGTAGGCACCTCACCCCATTTTAAATAAATATTTTGTCATTTCACCTTTACCATTTTAAAAAAGTATTTGTTTGCTTAATTTGTTTCTTTGACTGTGCCAGGTTTTGGTTGCGGCATGTGGGATCCAGCTCCCTGACTGGGGGTCAAACCCAGGCCTCTTGCTTTCGGAGCACAGATTCCCAGCCACTAGACCACCAGGGAAGTCCCTCACCTTTACCATTTTGACCCGGAATTCACAGAGAATGTAACCTAGGCCTACATAATTTTTAAATTAATATCTTAATTGTAATACAAAGGAGAAGTTTTAAAGTGATTTATAATCAGATGTTCTATATTAAATATGTAAATGCTCAGGCATGACTACACAAATTCTCAGAATGCCCCCAGAAATCGGAGCCCTGGCCTTCACTCTGACACTTCCCCTCCCCCACAAAAGACAGCGGCTCTCCCACAGCGGGCCTGCCCAAGGCTGGCACACCTGGGAGCCTGCTCCGCCACCCCTCCACTGCCCACTCTGTCTCCCTGGGCTCCTGCCCAAAAGGAGACTGAGGAGCTGTTTGCGCTTCAGGCCAAGATGGTGAGGTTATTAACGCCTCCCAGGGACTTTAGCACCCTTAACTGGTGAACCGGTGCAATGACTGGTGGCTCAACCTCAGGGGAGGTTAAGAGGGAAGATGGGAGAGACACACACGTACACACATAGACCCTATTTGTTGGTCCCTATCTGACCCTCGGGGCTGTGGGTAAGAGCTATTCTGTCTCAAACGCACTGCTGGACACCACATGCACACACGCCTGCCCTGTCCCCTTAGACTGTGGCTCCGTAGCAAACTGCGAACTGGGGAGCCTCTCTGTACCCACAGTGTGGCACAGAGCAGGGATGCCAGGCGCTGTGGGACAGAGTGACTTTCACCCTCCTGACCACCTGGGGACACAGATGAGGGAACTGGCCATTGAGTGATTGGCCGAACACCATGCATCCAAGTTCACCCAGCTAGAGGGCAGCAGAGGCAAGAGCTGAGGTAGACTTACGCCCACCACCTCTCTCTGGGTTTGTGGACCATGGAGAGGCTTCGGGTCCCCGGAGAATTTTGGAGCACATTTGGAAGTGACAGCAGCCTTGCTCCCAGTCCCCTTCTGTTATTCCTCACTCACAGGTTTAGTTCTCAGAGGGCTTTCTCAGCCCTAAGCCAGAGAGGGTGAGAAAGTGGGAGAGTGGATTAGAGGCATCCTGCCAAGACACCGGCCAAGCAGGAAAGCCAAGGCCCAGATCTGCAATGATTTTATTGTCTCAATCCCCATCACCCATGCCAGCTTGACGCAGGTACAGTTTGGGGGCAAATTGGCTGTCGGTGGTCACCTCCTCCTTAGAGCCTTCCCTGATCTGCAGCCTCAGGAGGCAATTCTTTGTGTAGATCACAGGGACAGAGCCGCATGGCCCCCACTGACCTATGACCTGTGAGCCGAGAACTGATACAGGATTCTGTTCTCCAAATATCTAACACAATACCTGCACACAGGCCTTGGCAAATGCAACAAACGAATAAATTCATGAGTGAATCAAAATGTCATTTGAGGCCTCATCAAAGAAGGAAATGGCAACTCAATCCAGTATTCTTGCCTGGAGAATCCCATGGTCGGAGGAGCCTGGTGGGCTACAGTCCACAGGGTTGTAAAGAGTGGGACACGACTGAGTGACTTCACTTTCACTTTCTTTCAAAGTCACCAGAAGGAAGGCTGACTAGATGTCAGTTGCTAATTCTGAGGGTGGGGTGGGGAGAAAAAAACCATCATGTTGTAATCTGAATGGTGGAGCCTGGGCACCTCCCCTGGATGAGGAGCAGCCAACTTGGGCATGGAACTTCCTATAACTGCTGACTGCTCTTCCCAGCCAAGCACTCCTAAGGCTGAATGTTTCCTAGGAGGAGCTGTGTGGCTCTGAACAGGGAAACGATCCCTCTCCATGCCTTTCTCCAGAGTCCTCACCTAAAAAACTACCACTTCAGCTATTCAATAACTGCCCAGGAGGAAATCCACTTAATTTCACCACAACAAAAGAAAAACGGTCATCTGATATCCACTGGTACAAAAGCCACCCCTGCTGCCCAGCTTGCTCAGGCAAACAGGAGCAATGAGAACAAGGCACAAGGTGCCATCTCTCCCCACTCCATGCTGTAGGCCAGGCCAGCTGCCCCAGGGGTGCCCCGATTGTCAATAGCACTCTTGGAGCCTAGCCTGGCACCGTTCCCCCCGGACAGGAGCTGATGGGGGTTGACTCCTTGCTTCCAACGCAGGGGAGGTGCCCAAGCTCCGCTACTCAGATTACAAGCTGCAGTGACTAGGCACTTTTCTTTTGTGTGCAAGAAAAGCAGGCCTGACTTGGCCGGGCTCCAGCCTGGTGCTCACCTGTTAGGAATGGCAGGTGCCTTCAGCCCTGGCCTTTGGTGGTGACTCAGAGGGTCAACCACCCAATTTGGTTCTGAGATTGGCCAAGGACACACAGTGAAAACCAGAGAAAAAAAAGTCCTCTCTCCTGGAAGCTAGTGCTGCTGCTGCTGCTAAGTCGCTTCAGTTGTATCCAACTCTGCGACCCCGTGGACTGCAGCCCACCAAGCTCCTCTGTCCATGGGATTTTCCAGGCTAGGTGTTCTGAAAGCACACATAGTGTTTCTTAACAGTGCAAATGCCAAAGCAGTGTCTAACCAAGGGGGGCCAGTGGATAACCTTCCTCTGCCCAGTGATAATCCTGGGGGTGAGAAGCACGTGGACTCTGGAAAAGAATTTAAGATGCACAGTGATGTAAACCAGAGGGGCCATGACCTTGTTTGAAATATTTATATTCATGGAGAAAAAGGAAAAAGACTGGAAGGAAATAACCAAAATGTCCTTGGTAACCTTGGATGGTGGGATCATGGGGGATGAAGTTTTCCTCTTTGTGTATCAGAGTTCAGGCAGAGAAGCAGAAACTGTCTATATTAAGAGATTTGGCACAAGGAATTGAATTGCTCTATGGCAGGGAGGGTGGGGAGTGGCTGATCAGGTAAGTCACAAATTGCAGGGCAACCTGTCAGGAAGTGCAGGCTAGACCCTTGGGCTCAGGTAGAACTGCCACTGAAGGAGTTTTTCTTCTTCAGCCTTTCAACCAACTGAATCAGATATTCTAGATAACCACCCAGGTTATCTAGAAGAATCTCTTTTACTTAAAATCAACTGACTATGGAATTTAATCACATCTATAAGATATCTTCACGGCAACACTTAGGTTAGTGTTTAATTGAATAATTGGGGACTACAGCATAGCTGAATGACATAAAACAGACCATCACAATATTTTTGTTCTCAAATTTTATGCAAGGGACATGTGTCATTACTTGTATAATTTTTTTTTTAAAAGCAGTAAATGACAAAACCACCATGAGACACCACTTTGCGCCTACAAGGCTGATTAAAATAAAAAAGACAAGATAATAAGGATTGACAAGAATATGCAGAAATCAGAACTGGCAGCCATTGCTGGTGAAATTATATAATAGTGCGATCACTTTGGAAAACAGTTTGTTTCGCAGTGTATACCCAAGGATATATATATACCTGGTTCCCTTTCCCCACCACTGCCTCCCTATCATGGGGCGCCCACCCAGTGCCCACGTCCCAGAGTTTGCATGTGTCCTGGAGAAAACCATCTACAAAAGTCATCTCAGAATTCTCTCGGAGGGTACAGTCTCCAATCATTCCTGCTGCCTACACACCACTATCAGAGAGAGCTTACAGTCCTGTTAAAATGAAGGCAGGTTCCCACCCTTGAATGTGCTTCCCCTAGGCAAAGAAAGGGAAAACAAGAATACACCTCTGTTGTCAGAATGAGCCCATTTTACAGATGTGAGGGATCCATCCAAGGCCCCTAGGGCCTTGGATTCCCTCCCTCCACCCTTTCCCCCAGGCATAGTCTAGGGCGGAGCAGATGTACTATAGAGGCAGAAGTACCAGAGTCACAGAACCAGACTTGCTGGGAGCTCTTTGCCAAATAAGTATCAAGGGCTTTAGAATGGTTTCCACCCTTTGACTTAGAAGTTTCCTAGTTGAGAACTCCGAGTTCAGAGCTAAGCTGCCAGGACAAGGATTTAGGTACCATATGTTAACTGCAGGGTAATATATCTTGGTGAAAACCTGGAAGCACTCCAAATACCCATCACTAAAGGATGGTTCACAGCTAATCAATATGATGTCTTTGAAGCATTTGAGAATGCTAATGGAAAAATGTAAAAGAAAATGGTAAATTTTATATGATCTTGACAATATTAAAAAAAATAGTAAATACCTATTGAGGGGATGCCCAATTCTACTCTCCAGCCCCTCTCCCTAACCCTTGACCCTCTTCTATTCTCTACATAATGACTGTAATAAATCAATATTTGTCAAATGAGTGACCAGTGGTTAGGACTCCAAGCGTCCACTGCAGAGGACATGGGTTCAATCCCTGGTTGAGGAACTTAGATCCTTCATGCATCATGATGTGGCAAAAAAAGAAATCTCAAAAGAACAAATGACTTTTAACAATGGTCCTCTTTGAGTGGAATTATGTGCAATTTTAGTTTACTTTTAAATTTTCTATACCTTCCAGGTTTTTACAATGAGCATGCTTTCCTTTGTAGGGGGGAAACGTGTTTTAAAAAACAAGAACAATAACAAAAGTCAAATCAGAAAAGTCAGAGGTTCTGTGAGTTAACTGTGTGAGCTCACAGTCCTGAGGGCATCATTATCAAAAGAAGCATTGCACCAAAAATGCCTCTGGAATGAAATCTGGGGCTAAGAGGAGAGATGGGGATTTCCCTGATGGTCCAGTGGCTAAGACTCTTGAGTTCCCAGTGTAGGGGGCCCAGCTTCGATCCCTGGTAGGAAGCTAGACCACATGCTACAATTAAGACCCAGAGCAGCCAAATAAATAAATAAAATTAAAAAAAAAAAAAGAGGAGAGATGGATTTATTAAAGCTCGGTTCTTCATCAACCTACACTCCTGTTAGAGAGTGTCCAAGAATGGGCCCTTTGCAGGGCGTTAGGGAACACCAGACTGGATTCACAAACACACACTCACACAGGAATCACCTCAGGTCCCCATGGGACTTCAGTCCTGGAAGTGAATCAAAGAAAGTGTCCTGAAGACCCCGACTGGTTTGTTGGCTCCACTGCAAGCTCAGTGCTGGCTTGGGCCCCCAGTGCCAGCCCAGGCCTGCCCCAGGAGCATGCACATAGACCAGAGCTGCCAAAGTGATGCCCAGTGCTGTCACTCAGGAACACAGCTGCTCAGGGCCCGTTCACGCCTCATTGGTGTCCACTCAGGGGACATGCAGGAGCACATCAGGATAGCTCTGCCCTGCCTTTCATGCAGACAGCTGGGCAAGGGCAGGAGGGGCCCCCACTGGTGAGCACCCCCACCGCCTGGAGGTTTGCTCCCAACTCAAAAACATCCAGGGCAATGGCCTGGCTTATGAAACACAGAAGCAGCTTTACATAATCACAAGAAATGATGAGAAAAAGCACATTCATAAAAGTGCATCTCCCAATCGACAGTAATTTTTTCAAGACAGAATTTCATTTTGCTGGCTGGGTGTTTTTTTTTTCTGAGGGGGAGGGCGGATTATAAAAGTCAACAGGGTTTACTAAGTTCCAACCAAAGAAAAATTCATAGAAACCAAATACTCTTGTTGAAATGAAGATAAAAATTAACCAGTGGGTTTTTCTGGCACATTTATGGCTGCAGGATAATTATCCAGCTTCCACGGGTGGAAATTATAGCTTTTACCATAAGGTCCCAATTCCTCCAAAGTCCCCTGTGACTTGGAGTGCATCCTTGCAGCCTCTGCCTTGCCCAGGCACACTTATGAACATGCATGTGCATGAGAACACGTGCATATGTGTGCACGCTTTCGTTTATTTTTGACAGAAATAGGATCACACTCTACAGGCTGTTCTGTACCTTGCTTTACTCCATTTACAACATGGCACAGACATCTCCCCACCATCGCTGATCTTTCAGTGCTTCTCATCCCCATGGGGCAACCAGCAAGGCACTGGACTCAGGCCTCCCTGGTGTTTTCCTTTGGAGAGTTCGCAGAACACCAAAACAGAGCTGCCTGAGGGTCTTCGTAGAAATGCAGAGTCCTAGGCCATGCCCCGCAGGGCTTCCCTGGCGGCTCAGTGGTGTTTCAGTCTCTGGGTTGGGAAGATCCCATGGAGAAGGAAATGCAAGCAACCCCAGTATACTGGCCTGGGAAATCCCATGGACAGACAAACCTGGTGGGCTGGTCCATGGTGTCGTAAAGAGTCAGACTTGACTTAGTGACTAAACAGCAGCAGCAAGCAATCCTTCACCAGATAATTTGATTCTGAAGATTAGATGTGACTAGGGATTTGTATGTAGAATGACTGCTTCAGGAAGGCACAGAGCATACAAATGTTTCAAAGCTTTGTCCTTTCTTATCAGACTGAGGGCAGAGGCACATGTCCGGTCTCTGATGTGGCATACCCTTGGGGTTATCTCACTCTGATCTAGCCTGCAGCCCTTGCCAGCTTTGGGGCCAACCTTGGGTGGGCAGGCCTCCGTGGTTTGGGCCAGCAGGAGCCAAGGGCCATGGGATGTACTTGGCTTAGGGTCTGGCTGGGCATCCAGGCACCAGGCCAGCAGAGGAACAGCCGAGGCGCAACTGAGGTGGGGTGCAGGACTCACTCACACTCAGTCCACTGTTCCTTGTGACCCAGAGCTCTGAGTGCGGGCCATGCAAAAGACAAGAGGGCACACAGGTGAGCAAGGCCTGGCTACTTGCCTCCCACAGATCTGCTACAGCCTCCTTCTCGGCCACTGATTTAAAGGGATCCCTTTCTCTGTCCTCGATAATGTAAAATGGAGCTTCTTCTTGTACAAGAGATAGTAAAGAGTATCCACCTCATGGGGCAAGTGAGGTGGGTGGACTCCACTGACAGAATCTGTCCCCTTCCTACTTCCTCACTGGGGACCCTCAGCCCCCTGGGGCTCAGGGGACCCGGTAAGAGCAGAGGTGAGCACTCCTGTCCCTACACCTTGTAGGTGCTGGGATCAAACCCAATGATCTCCCTCAGAGTCAGCCGTGTTATCAGGTCCTAATAACTTGTGAGGGGCTTGCCTCTAGTAATTTCTCAGTTAACACTGCTGCTGCTGCTGCTGCTAAGTCACTTCAGTTGTGTCCGACTCTCTGTGACCCCACAGACCACAGCCCACCAGGCTCCCCCGTTCCTGGGATTCTCCAGGCAAGAACACTGGAGTGGGTTGCCATTTCCTTCTCCAGTGCATGAAAGTGAAAAGTGAAAGGGAAGTCGCTCAGTTGTGTCCGACTCTTCACAACCCCATGGACTGCAGCCTACCAGGCTCCTCGGTCCATGGGATTTTCCAGGCAAGAGTACTGGAGTGGGGTGCCATCGCCTTCTCCGTTAACACTAGCAGTTTGTCGCTCAGTCGTGTCCTGACCCCATGGACTGTAGCCTATCAGGCTCCTCTCTCCATGGGATTCTCCAGGCAAGAGTACTGGGGTGGGTTGCCATTTCCTTCTCCAGGGGATCTTCCCGGCAGAGGGATCGAACCCGGGTCTCCCTCATCGCAGGCAGACGCTTTAACCTCTGAGCCACCAGGGAAGCCAGCTATTATTATTACTAGTGCTAAGTCACTTCAGTTGTGTCCGACTCTTTGTGACCCAGTGGACAGCAGCCCGCCAGGCTCCTCTGTCCATGGGATTCTCCAGGCAAGAATACTGGAGTGGATTGCAGTTTCCTACTTCAAGGGATCTGCCCAACCCACGGATCGAACCAGCGACATTTTCGTCTTCTGCATTGTCAGGCGGGTACTTTACCCCTAGCCATTACCACTATTATGTAATCTCATTTTCATATTCCTCATCCCCCTCGAGGTTCAAGCCCTGGGCTCTCTCTCTAGGGCTAGGGCTTGAGGATGCGGCACGTTTGCTAGTACTGAGCCCAGCACCCAGCAGCCCTGTGACTTTAATTGACCTTGCCAGTTTCAATTTGCTCATTTTTAAAACGGGATTACCAATGAAGCCTCCCCTGTCAGTTTCGCTCAGGGCTAGGGGGAGGGAGGAGAGCTGTCTGCAGGGAGGGTTCGAATTCACAGGAGAATTCTGGACTGGGCCAAGAACCTGGAGTTATGATCACATTATTTGTGTGTGTGGTTAATCCCAGCAGGGGAGTGCCGCTTGACTCAGGAGCCTAGCAGCTCGAAGCTGCTCTGCAGATTTCGAGGGGAAGGAAAGAGGAACCGAGAGGCGAGGCGGGTGGACAGCATCGGGTCGGGTCGCAAGACGCCCAGGCTCGCGGCGGCCTATAAGTTTCCCTATCAGCGCTGGAGGGCTAGGGCGGAGCAGCCTGCGTGGGTCNGTGCAGTAGTTTGAACATTCTTTGGCATTACCTTTCTTTGGGATTGGAATGAAAACTGACCTTTTCCAGTGCCATGGCCATTGCTGAGTTTTCCAAATTCTTTGGCAGACTGAGTGCAGCACTTTCACAGCATTGTCTTTTAGGATCTGAAAAAGCTCAACTGGAATTCCAACACGTCCACTAGCTTTGTTCATAGTGATGCTTCCTAAAGCCCATTTGACTTTGGACTCCAAGATTTCTGGCTCTAGGTGAGTGATCACACTATCGTGGTTTTCTGTGTCATTAAGATCTTTTTTTGAATAGTTCTGTGTATTTTTGCCACTTCTTCTTAATACCTTCTGCTTCTTTAAGTCCATGCTGTTTCTCTCCTTTATTGTGCCCATCTTTGAATGAAATGTTTCATTGGTATGTCTAATTTTTTTGAAGAGATCTCTAGTCTTTTCCTTCTTTTGCTTTCCTCTATTTCTTTGCATTGATCGCTTAGGAAGACTGTTATCTCTCCTTTCTATTCTTTGGAACCCTGCATTCAGATGGGTATGTCTTTCCTTTTCTCCTTTGCCTTTAACTTTAGGAAATAACTAAGATTACCTTAGAGCTTTCCACGCTAAGAAAATGAGGAATACACCCATAACTAACAAATACTTTGAAATAATACTCAAAGCAAACTTTCTTAATGCAGAAGATAATGAGTGGATGTAGAGAGTTATATTTAGAAACTGGTCCCTTAATTCTAAAACTGTTACTATTTGTGTGCTGCTGTTTAGGCACTCAATATAATTGAATTTCAGAGTTCTGAGAACTGAAGATGTTGCAGTTACAGTAGTGTTCTTACTCTAAACAATTTCAGTTATATTAAAAATTTTTAAATGTTAACATTTAACTGAGAAGTTTCTTTGAATTTTTCAAATTGATTTTAATTTCTTATTACTTTCACTCTTTATTTTCTGCTATATGATACTAAGCCATGCCATATTTTTTTTCTAAGAAAATTAGCCCATTCTGTTCCTTTATTTCATTCCTCTCAAATATTCTCAACATCTGTAAAAAAAACGCTTTTAAGTTTGAGTTTTAGAATTGGCTTCATTTACTAAGAAATGGTTACCATCCTTGACTTTTTAACTTACTATGCAGTATTATAAAATATATATGGAACAGAAAATGGCATTAGCTAAGATATTATAGAACTAAGAATAAGGAAATTAGAGTAAAAGCCCTTATATTGGTGAAATCATATATTTCTATATTTTAATTTGTATATTTAGTTTTTAGCTTTTGCAAAAATATTCTATAAATGTTGGCTTTATCAGTTCCCTATTTTAACATCTGAATGTTTTACCCAGTCAGTGAAATATTAAGAAAACACTAATGCTTGTCTGTCATAATATTTTTGTCAAACAAAAGATAGCTACCCCTATCTTAGTTAAGCTTGGATGCATTTCTTTCTGTAAGTACTGCTAAGCCTGATCTAGTTAAGAAAACATTGCCATTCACTGCAATCATCCATGAGAGACTTATGAATATTTTAGAATAGAAATCACTTTATGCAATAATCATATAAAGTAACTTTCTTTTTCTTGCAAGCCAGAAGCTAACTGAAAATAGAGTAAGGATTTGCCCCACAACTTTATATCAATAAATTTTATCAATAGAAAATAACTGATACTAAATATAAAGAATAAGATGTAAACAATATTCATTCAATTTCATTGGTTGACTTATAATACAAAACTTCATCATGTAATACTTGTAAAGGCCTGGGAAAGAAAGTCTCCTTGAGTGACACTAAAGTTAGTCAAATCTGCTTATTTTGATTTCCTAATTAAAATTGGTATAAAAATAACACTGCCAGTTCTTGGCATTTTCTATGTACTTGCATTAAAATTTGCTCAATTTTATACTCATAATGAACCTAAATCTCTGTCGTAGAGTATTCAGCTGGACTCAGGGAAAGGAATTACTGTTACATATCCAGATGTCTAAGGATTGACAGACCTGACATTCTTTTCTGAACCACACTTAGATCTCAGTTGAAGGCTATTCCACTGAGGTGAACACCTCAGGGCATAGATGGCAATTTATCTCCAAATTTTCCACATATTAAGAGCAAGGTACAGATGTGTCATTTACAGAAGAGAGAGATTTTCCTATCTTTCCACATCAGGCTACATTACTCTATTTGCAAATTATCAACAGATTATTTCCTTATTTCTATACTTTTACTAATATATAGTTCTTTCATGATTTGATAAATCTCTGATAAGTTTAAACTTTTGGGAAATATTGGTCCAAAATGCTTTTTTTAAATTCAAATTTATTTATTTTAATTGGAGGCTAATTACTTTATAATAGTGTACTGGTTTTGCCATACATCAATATAAATCCACCACGGGTGTACACGTGTTCCCCATCCTGAACCCCCCTCCCACCTCCCTCCCCATACCTTCCCTCTGGGTCATCCCAGTGCACCAGCCCCAAACATCCTGTATCCTGCATCGAACCTGGACTGGCAATTCATTTCTTATATGATATTATACATGTTTCAGTGCCATTCTCCCAAATTATCCCACCCTCTCNGACACGGCCAACCGCCTGCGTATCAGCTCCATCCAAGCCACCACGGCGGCCGGATCGGGGTGAGTTGGGACGCTGAGCGGCGGCGCTGGGGTGCGGGCACGTCGGCTCCGTGTGGCGCTGCACAGTGCCACCACGGAGGAGGCGCCGGGGCTGGGGGTGGGGGGCGCGGTCTCATGGTGGAGTGCGCGCCTAGGAGGTTCTGACCGGAGGAGCCGACCGGAGGATCCTTCCGCCGCGCCGGTCCTCAGCCCGGCTTCCGACCGCTGGGGCCCGGCTCTCTGCGCGCCTTAGGCCGGCTCGGCCCCCTCCTTCCCTCCGCTCTAAGGCGCAAGAGACGCGGCTCGGCACTGCGAAAACCTCTCGGCCGCCGTGCGCAGAGAGCCACCATTAGCGCGAGAGCCAGGCCCTGTGCTGGGGATCGGCACACGCGGCCCTGGACCCTTTACCCTCTGATAATTGATAACCTTCCACCCACACGTGAGGAAACCGAGGCTCCGAGTTTGTCAATTGGCCGGTATCGGGCGCAGAGAGAGCTGGAATTTGAACCGGCTCTGCCCGAGATGAGACGCCTGTTTTAACCCCTCATCTTGCTGGGAAGCCTGGGGCCCTGGCCTTGTCCTTACCTCAAACTACCCGTCCCTGTCGCCACCTCACATTCCTGTTAAGAATCAAATTCCTGCCACCTTGGGTTTGGACCAAGAGTGCTGCGACTCCAGAGGAGTAAGGGTGAGGAGGGAGGTGGCCACGTGGATGCAGAGCCGTTGCATACCTTGTAAACTGAAGGTCTAAGTGAGATCTCCTCTGGGGCGGGGCCAGGAGGAGGGGATGGGGTGGAGGAAGGGAGGTTTGAAAGGCTAAAAGAACCGAGAACCAAGTCTCAGGGCCTTGCGGTGAACATGCAGGACCAGCCTCCACAGGCACTTTCCCCAAGACACGCCCGTCCCCCAACGCTCTTTCCCGCCGGCTCTTGTGGCTCGGAGGCGGAGAAAGGCTGCTGTCCATCTCAGGGAGCTTTCTCTGAAGGTGGCCAGTTGCAGGGACAGTAATGATAATCGGTCACTGTGCAGCTGGAGGCGTCCGCTGGGGTGCTTAAAAAAGTCAGTCAGTGAATCACTTCAGAGCCTGTTTCCTCCTCCGTAAAATGGGAACAATAGTANTTCTCTGAAGGTGGCCAGTTGCAGGGACAGTAATGATAATCGGTCACTGTGCAGCTGGAGGCGTCCGCTGGGGTGCTTAAAAAAGTCAGTCAGTGAATCACTTCAGAGCCTGTTTCCTCCTCCGTAAAATGGGAACAATAGTAGCTCCAAACAACTCGGTGGTTTCCAGGATTCCAGCCATTTAGGGCTTGGGACCAGGCTGCCCAGACAGCATTTCATGATTGGTTCATGAAATAATTTTGAAGTCTGGGTGGGGGATGGTTTCCAGGGAGCTTCCCAGATTAAGTCTGTAAAACAAAGACAAGATTCTACCTTCTGGCTAATTTCATACAGGATATATATATATATATATTTTTTTTTTAATTGAAGGATAATTGCTTTACAAAATTTTGTTCTCTGTCAAACCTCAACATGAATCAACCATCAGTTCAGTTGCTCAGTTGTGTCCGACTCTCTGTGACCCCATTACC
>SJYV01022765.1:110779-142937 GCA_006410875.1 Neotragus pygmaeus
GACTCTTAAGAGTCTTCTCCAACATCACAGTTCAAAAGCATCAATTCTTTGGCACTCAGCTTTTTTTATAGTCCAACTCTCACATCCATACATGACCACTGGAAAAACCATAGCCTTGACTCGATGGACCTTTGTTGACAAAGCAATGTCTCTGCTTTTGAATATGCTGTCTAGGTTGGTCATAACTTTCCTTCCAAGGAGTAAGCGTCTTTTAACTTCATGGCTGCAATCACCATCTGCAGTGATTTTGGAGCCCAGAAAAATAAAGTCAGCCACTGTTTCCACTGTTTCCCCATCTATTTGCATTGAAGTGATGGGAGTAGATGCCATAGGTATACATATATCCCTTCCCGTTTAAACCTCCCTCCCATCTGCCTTCCCATCCCACCTCTCTAGGTTGATACAGAGAGGTATCAACCTTCCCTGTTTGAGTTTCCTGAGCTATACAGCAAATTCCCATTGGCTATCTATTTTACATATGGTAATGTAAGTTTCCATATTACTTTTTCCATACATCTCACGCTCTCCTGGGATATGTTTTTAATGAGTAAATCCTAAGCTCCAGTGAGGGGCTCATGTTACCAGGAAGACTTCTTGGACAGGTGGGAAGCACCAGGCCAGAGAATGAAGAGAAACCGGAAAGGGGGAGACCAGGCTCAGTGATGGGCATCTCAGGCAGTTTGAAGCCACTTGGAAAAAAATGAAAAATATTTACAACTTGAGGTGGGGGGCTCCCAAAGGGAGAAGATGTCTAGTGGGACTCCTACCTGGGTCTTTGTTAGATAGTTAAACTCTAATTTCTACAAGGAAAATATACTGGATTTGGCAATTACAGGCAGGCTTATATTGTAATACCTGAAGGAGGAACTCACCTAACTCAAAGTGTCCGTTTACAAAAAAAAAACAGTGAAAGATACAGTGATTCCTGTGAGTTGTGAACAAGCCTAAAAGATTCAGGAAAGAAATACTTAGAGAAACATGCCTCAAGACCAAAAAAAAAAAAAAGAAATACTTAGAAAACTGAATTTTCAGAAGGAAGTAACATTACTATGTAACCTCTGTCAAAAGAGATTTTGAAAGGCATGTGCCAAGAGTTCTGCGTGCAAGAAAAAAAAAAAACCAATAAAGGAAGCCTTGAACAGGCCTCCAAGATGTTTGTTTTGAGCCAGTTCCTCATGACAGTGGATGAGCTATGCAAAGTGAAGGCGCAGCTTTGAGGCCTTAGTGCCATGCAATCATGGTCAAGGTGACCATCCTGCCAGGCTGTCTCCTTCCTAGGGGAGCTTACATCCCCGGTGATGCAAACAGCACTTTGACCAAAAGTCTTTGCATGGTCACTGCACATGCTGGACTGATAGTGGGTCAGTGAGGACCATGGGGTCCTGATATCTTCGTAGCTTTCCCCCTTCTTACCATCACTGGGCAAGTGACAGTGAACCTCCCCAGGCTTGGGAACTGAGGACACTGGCCTCTGTGTCGTGGAGCTGAGGGACGGCCTGCACAGAGGGCTCATTGTGCAGCAGCCAAGGCTGCTCCGGGTCTCGCCCTCCCTCCACGTGCCACAGGAGCTGTGGCAGCCGTGGCAAGGGTCCAACTCACCCAGTCTTTAAGAGATGATACTCAGGCACTTCCCTGGTGGTCCAGTGGATAAGACACAGAGCTCCCAATGCAGGGAACCTGGGTTCGATCCATCAGGGAACTAGATCCCACATGCTGCAAAAAAGACCTGGTGCAGCAACCCCCCCCCCACCTCCCCTACAAAAAATAGATGACACTCAGTGGCCTTGTCAGAGGGACCCTGACTGCTAAGGCTCTTTCTTGGTGGAGATTCATAGTTCTCACCAACCACGCTAGACTCCCAGTATCCAAACAGTGCTAAGTGTTATCTGAGGACTCCATCGGAATTAGACCTGAATCTGGAGGCTCAGGCTGTGGTTAGAGGTCCCCAGGGCTCTGACCCACAGCATTGGGATGGGTACTCAGGAACAGAAGGTCTGGCCAGGCCTGGCTGGTGGGCACTGAGAGACAATTATCTCACCATAGCTGTGTGCTGAGTGACTGTGCCTTTGTTGAAAAGACCGTGTTCCATCTGAGGCCTCAGTTTCCCCATCTCTAAAGAAGTTCATAGCTAGGTGGTTTCCAAACTGGGTTTCTTGAGAGTGGGGCTAGGGGACCAGAATGAGTGAGCTCTGGGGTCCTGCCACCACCTCTTGTGGGTTTCATGTCCTGGAGAGAGTTTCATGACCTTAAAGTGGCTGAGAGTGCATCCTTGCCACCAGCTCTGGTGATTAGGGACTTGGAGTGCTCAGAGGGCCCTTGTGGGCCCAGCCTATCTGGGCAGAGAACTGCTGCCCAGGCCTTCTCTGTTTGGTCTGTCTTCACCCCAGCTCGGCCCTGACTGAGGCAAGAGCAAGCCTGTTGGGATTACCCCAGCAGCAAGCAGCATGTCCCAACTCCCTGTGAGGACACCTGGCTGGCATGCAGCGACTGTTCTCTGCCTCTGAGCTCAGCAGGGCTGGTGGGAAGTGCTTCCTGAAGCTGAGAACCCGGTGCACCTGGATAGGGTCTCCTGGCTTCCCGTGAGCTGATGACACTGGCCCCTGGGCCACCTCTCTCTGACCCCTCCCTGGACGCGGCCTCTGTAGGTAGGTCTGTTGTCACTAGAGCCCAGTCCCACAACATCAGCACCTCCCTTATTGTGCGCATGACCCAGCTACCTGCCCTGGATGCTGGGTCCTTCTGCCGACTCTTCTGCAGTACTTTTTACCTGAACAGTGAGGTCAAGTCCACTCCATGAGGTGGGCTTGCAGGAGCTGGTAGCTCGCCCAGCATGTGGGTCTGGCTGACGGGAGCCTGCACTGTTTGACCTTCTTGCTCAGAAGTCAGTTGCACCCATGGCCTGGCTGTTATCTCTAAGGACTGCACAACTGGGTAAGGAAATGTGGCCTCTCAAGAACTTCCTCATCTGGGCCCTGAGCACCTTCTTCCTTTTAAACACCATCCTTTTACAGCTCTAGTGAGGTATAATTTTCATATCATGGCATTCTTAGTGTGTGGTTCAGTGGCTTCTAGTAGATTTAGTGTATTGACAGTGAGTTATTAATGCAGTAAGTTTTAGTGAACTTACTACTTCCCATTTTAACTCTTCTGGATATTTCATGTAAATGGAGTTGAGTCTGGCTTTTTTCACTTAGCACAATGTTTGGAAGGTCGTTACGTTGTAGCAGGTAGTGAAGGTACTTTGTTTTTATTGCTGGATAATCAGGTGTTTGAATAAACTACGTTTTGTTTATCCATTCTTCGCTTACTCTTAGCATTTTGCTCTTCTCCTGGCTCTTCTGATGGTAGATTGCAACCTTGGGCAAGGCACTTCCTTTCTGTGGACCTCAGTGGTCTTATCCTCAAATGAGGAGGTTAGATTTCATATCTGATATTTTTAGAGCTAGGATTTTACTGAGCAGTTGCCATTTTTTAATGCACTGTGCCAGGCTCTTTACACACAAAAACTACCTCATGCAGATTCTGCTATATCTCCATTTTACACGGAGGAAACTGAGGCTCAAAGAGTTCACACCCCTGGGGCCTTAGAGCCTTGGCACATCATTTATTTGTGCACTGTTTGTGCCAGATGCTCTTCAGGCCCGAGGCTACTACAGTGAAAAGGCTCAGTCTGAGGCGTGGAGGCAGTCTTCTCAGGCAAGAGCCACCCCTCATGGTTCCTGGAACAGGAAGAACAAGGATGGCTTCTAAGGTTTGCTTCTGCCTTGGCATCCTAGGATTCTCTCCTGAGTTGTTGTTGTTTTTTTTAACATATGCCTAAAAAAGAATATAACTGATGTACATATAAATAATGAACCTGGTAGTATACCTTCCACCAGGCCTAAGAACAAGGATATTACAGGGCTTTAGAACCTACTTAGGTTCTGCTTTAGAACCTATGAGGGTGTCTTTCCCTCCTCATAGAAGGAGGGTTTCTCCCAAGAAAGAGCTATACCCTGAGTTTTGCATTTTATTATTTTCCTTATAGAAGCTCATAAACTTTATGATCTTCCCTGGTAGAGATCTGTCTGCAGTGAGCTTTGTTCACGTGTCATATTTGTGAGATTTTATTGAGATTGCAGCATAGTATTCCAGAAATACGTTGTCATGAGATATCTTTTTGATAGACATGAAGGTAGCTTTCAGATCTGATCATTGCATGTTTCGCTGTGAATCTGGTCTTAGAAGTGGAGATGCTAGGCCTTAGGGAATGTGCATTTATAGCTGTTGATTTGATCTTTTTAATAGTTGAGATTACTTAGATTTTCTATCTCTTCCTGAGTCAGTTTTGGTAAATCATTTTTTCCTAGACATTTTCCTGTTTCCAAATTCATGTGTATCCGGTTGTTTGGAGTATTTTATTATCTGTTCTTATGCCCATCCCTCCATTTCTAATAGCACCCTTTCTTTTTTCTGGATCCTGCCTTAACAGAAGTTAGCTAAACCTTTCATCTTTTTTCTTTTCCAAAGAGCTAACTGTTGGCTTTGATTTTTTAAAAATCATACATTTGCTTCATATTTCATAAATTTCTGTTTTTATCTTTCTACTCTCCTTGAGCTCAGTGCATTTTTTAACTTTTTAGGTTGGATCTTCACTGTTGGGTTTTCAACTCACATTTCTTACTTTTTCCTTCAGGAACTTAGTTTTTTATTCATAACAGATTATTTTTCTTCCTGTTTTGAGGCATGAGAGAGGCTGTGGCCGTGCTCACCTCCCTGGTTTGTTCATTTTTTGAGGTCTTGAGGTATGTGTAGGGCAGGGAGAAGGCCCATCTTGGCAGCTGGCAGTATTATATCTTGATAATGGAGCGGAGCCCGGCCAGAGGGCTGAGGAATCTTCTCTGCACTTTTTCTGTAGGAAAACCTGTGAGCAGGCAGAAAGTGCTGAATGGAAGGGGGAAGAGAAAAGGGAACATCTGGAAAGTGTGTCCTCCCGGGATGGGTGGAGGGCTTTGAGAGACTTACTTAGGCCCAGCTCCCTTAGCATCACCTTCATAGACTGAACTAATTGGGAATAAGTAGACAGGTTTTAGAACAACCTTGTAACTCCAGTGCATCACAGAGAGTTGCTTAGCAGATAAAGTTCCCTGCAGCTGCCCACCCTGTCCCTGCCCTTCCCCATCTCTAGCCAGTTTGTATCCATAGATGTGTCCTGAGCAACATGGGAGGTAGGACCCCCCAACCACAGTTGTCCCCCCAGGGCAGGCTGGAGTTGCTGGGGAGACACAGGTCTTGGGGCCCCAGAGTCTGTACACTGGAGCTCCTCTAGTAAGTTGAGCCTGAAAGTAACTGTCTCCCATGAGTTTGGCAGAGCCCCATCTCAGTCCACAGCTTGCTTCCCTCCTGCCTGTCCCGTGGTCAGCAGAGGGCCTCAGTCCCAGCCTGCTGATGAGTGGGGGCGCTGTTGAAGACCAGAGTGTGGCATCTGGTCTTCCAGCAGATGGTGGTGGCTGATGGTGACCTGGGCACTTTGAGTTCACTGTCTTAGTTCCTTGACCGTGGATGTCCCCACATAGCATCCCATTTACAAGTGAGGAAGCTGAGCCACAGAGGGCTGAAGCACAAGCTGAAGCCACACAGCCGCAGTGGCCCATAGCCCACCATGGGACACATCTCGGGGAATTCCCTGAAAGCTCTGGGGTGCAGGGGTGGGCAGACCCCTGGGCCCTAAGCACCCCTTACTCTGTATGTTTTTATTTGGCAGATATGAAGGTAGGGCCAGCAGTGTGTCGGTCATGCAGGCTTTCTTTATGATCCTATGGACTTAACCTGCCAGGCTCCTCTGTCCATGGAATTCTCCAGGCAAGAGTACTGGAATGGGTTGCCATTTCCTTCTCCCGGGGATCTTCCCGACCTAGGGATTGAACCCAGGTCTCCTGCATTGCAGGCAGATTGTTTACCAACTGAGCCACTAGGGAAGCCTGGTTAAAATCAAGTACTTTTCAGTTTCCGGTTTGTCTTCATGGATGACCTACCTCCCTCCACATCAGCTTTGCCCAAGCGGACATGCCTTTGACATGCCCAGAAGGTGCTTTTGCCAGGCCTTTATCCCTGGAGCCCCTTCCTGGAAACCACTGATGGGCAGGAGGGGCTGAGCCCCGTCCTGTGCCTGCCTTCCATCTGTTGGAGCAGTTTGGCCTGCTCTCCACCCGCATCCTTCCCCCACTGTTCTCCTCACAGGATCTTGACTTTTGAAACAGGGTTCCTCAGGGACGAGGCTGCCCTCGGAGGGTGGGGAAGGCAGGAGGTCAGCCTGGTCGGTGTTGGCTGGGGTGTGCGTCCGTCCCCGCTTCCCCCGCTGAATTCTGTGCTAGGGACAAGGGAAGCTGGGTTCCTGCCAGGCAGGGAAGAGGTTTCTCGTTCACATTTCCTCACCTCCCTCTTTCAGGTCTAGTGTCTTTCCCCATGACCCAGGAGTTCGTAGACGTGGTTAAGTATAAGACAGCTGTGTGCTCGGGATGTGGCTACTAAACCAGCATGGGCAGTTCCGGGTTTCTCTACTAATGTGTCTGCTCTGGGAGTGACTCACCCCTAACCCGTGCGGGGAGCCGGCTGCAGGGAGGAGGGAGGCCCACGTGAACTCCAGATGGTGCATGTACCCTTGGGTTTGGCAGTGGGCATGTTGCAGTGTGGAGAGGGCGGCTGGGAGACACATGCCATGAGGCTGACGTTGTAATCAGATTGTGGACCAGAGGGCTTCAGGAATCATAGCATGTCCTGCCAGGAACCCTGGGGGCTGGGGTTTGAATCAACCAAGTGGGTCCTGAGAAACCTGAACAAGTCTCATCTCTAAGATGTACTATCTCTAGCTAAGTCCTCTGCCCGGTCGCCATTCAAGTAAGAACAAGAGCCTAATAAAGGCAGCTCCCTTGACCCCACCAGGAAGGACAGGCTCTTGGCTACTGTCAGCCCCACCCCAGCTCTTGTCTCAGGCAGAAGGAATTTTTATTTTTTAGGACTGTATCCTTTGTAGAAGATAAAAGATTGCTTTTGCCTTTTCAGTTCTGTACAAAAGCATGGTTTCTTTACCGTGCTACACCAGCCCTCAGAATGCCCATTAAAAGGCTGCTGAGTAGCCCAGTGATGCTCTTGGAGAGCCTAAAGCCCCAGTTGCCAGACTACCCACCCTATGGGTGGAGTCTGCTGGAAGTCTCACCCCTGACCATGGCCATGGGGGGCCCTGGATCCATGAGGGCCGTGGAGGCCAAGTTGCCCTGACAGGTGGGCAGAGTCCTGGGCAGTCCCACTGGGATTTAGCTCAGTGGTCCTAGAGGGGCTACCGCAGTCTCCTGGGCCCCTCCTCCTCCATGCCTCTGAGGGTGCAACCTCCATGCAGCCCTCCCAGGGCCCAGATCATGTGGCTCCTTGACACCTGCACCCCCAGTGCTCGGGCGTGGTGAGCCCTGAGGCCAGGGGTCTGGGCTGTGACCCACATGTGCATGTCTCTCCTGGGCCACAGCCACCCCACGTCATGCTGCAGCGCTGCTGAGATCATGGCTGTCCTCTTCTTCCACACCATGCGCTACAAGGCCCTGGATCCCCGGAACCCTCACAACGACCGCTTTGTTCTCTCCAAGGTAGGAGGCCAGCCCCCCACCCTTCACCTGGGTCTGGGTGGGCCCTGCAACGGCAAGAAGGAAACCTGCCTTCCTGGTGTAAGCCCAGCCTTTCACCACTCTTCCTCACCCCAGGCTCCTTCTCCACCTGCCCCACCTGGCCCAGCCCCCTTTGGCTCTGTGCTGACCCTGCTAGTAAAGTTTAACTAAGAAATAAATGACTGAGCTAGTAGGAGAGAATGGAAATGATCTTGGGAGCTCCACTTGAGTTTGGTGTTTTAGGACGGGAGTCCAGGTCTGGGGTACAGCTTGGTGGCTTTTTGCATGGGTCTCTGCTGGGCCAGCGTCCAGGCCGTGCTCACTCCCTCAGGAGTGGGGGTGCCCTGCAACAGAGTTTGGGATGGGGAGCCTTGATTGCCCCCACACCCCACCCACCACGTGAGAGCCACAGCTGCAAGCCGTGCCACGAACCCCCCAAATCCACCAGTACCCAGGCCTGGCTCCGTGGCCTCTGGTCACTCGAGGCAGGCATNGGGGGTGCCCTGCAACAGAGTTTGGGATGGGGAGCCTTGATTGCCCCCACACCCCACCCACCACGTGAGAGCCACAGCTGCAAGCCGTGCCACGAACCCCCCAAATCCACCAGTACCCAGGCCTGGCTCCGTGGCCTCTGGTCACTCGAGGCAGGCATGAGAGCTTAGAAGTCTGTCCAAGTCGGCTTACATACCAGAACCCAGGGATTAGGGTGACCGGCTGCCTGCTGGAGTTTTGGCCTCCGCAGCCTCACAGCTGCGTTCCCCCTGCACCTGTCCTGGGCTGTGCTCAGCCTTGACTGTGGGAACCTTGGGCTAGAGAAGGATGAAGGTGGGGTAAGTGGCCTTCCTTCTCTGAAAGGGATATCCTGGCCGGCGGGCTCGGCCAGGCCCTGGCGGGAACAGCTCCTCATCTGACCTCTCCCCACGGTCTGTCCCCTGCAGGGCCACGCAGCACCCATCCTGTATGCTGTCTGGGCTGAAGCTGGCTTCCTGCCAGAGTCAGAGCTGTTGAATCTGAGGAAGGTCAGCTCCGACTTGGACGGGCACCCTGTCCCGGTAAGTGCACCTCACCAGGAGCCCTGCAGGCCTCTGCCTCCATTTCCTGTTTCTCAAGGCTTGTGGGAAGAGGGACAGGGCAGCCACTGAGGAACCGAGGGTGGTAGAGGGCAGAGAAAGAAGTGGGTGCTTGGGGAACACTGTTTACCCCAAGCTTGTGCTGAAGTCTGAGGCCTTTAAAGCCCCAACCTAGGGTGCCCTGGGCTGACTGCCAGGAGGGCCTTTCCCCAGCACCAAATACCAGCTTCCCTTCCCTGCTGGGCCTCCTTGGCCATGTAGACACAGCTTGGGAGATGAGGTTCACTAAGGGGGTGGCAGCAGGATACTGGTGATATCCAAGGAAGGGGCCCAGTGTGTTCCTTAGAGGTTACCATGAAAACTGTCACATCCCATCAGGGCCAGCCGCTAGGCTAAATATTCAGTTTTGTCTTGAGTTCTCACACCCACTTCACAAGCTAGGCTCTCCTACAGGTGAGGGAACAGATTCAGTCCATGGCCTGAGGTCACACAGCTCCCTGTGGACTGAGCTGGTAGTTGAACCGCACCCACAATTACTGCTGCAGGGAGAGTGGGAAATCCCACCCCCGGGGTCTGGGTAGGGCGTGGCTGCAAGGCTGTCTTGGCCAGGATCCTGGGAGGCATTTCAAGGAAACATTGCCTGCGGTAACTGAAGCCCTCTGTCATGACAGAAACAAGCTTTCACCGATGTGGCCACTGGCTCCCTGGGCCAGGGCCTTGGAGCCGCCTGTGGGATGGCCTACACAGGCAAATACTTCGACAAAGCCAGGTAATGCCCCCACCCCACCCACAGGGGCTTGGAGGGTGCTCCCGGGGGCCCAGCTTTACCCTCTGCCCCCAAGTACCTCCTTGCCTGGTGGAGACTGAGTAGAAACCGTGTAATTAACTGTGCTTGCATGGTGTGAGGCTGGCACCAGGGCTAGCCCCCTTTCAAGATGAAGAAATCGGCTCAGAGGAATGAAGGGATGTGCCCAGAGTCCCTGGAGAGTAGCCAGCAGGGCCCGCTTTGCGTCCAAGGCTACATGCTCTTTGGCCAGAATGCTCTGGCTCATCAGTTTCCTTGTTGCCCTCTCGAGCCCAGCTCCTGGACCCCAGAAGTCTTAGGAGGCCCCATCCCACAATGCCTGACTGGGTGCCACAAACCTAGGCCTGAGCCACTCAGCCTTACCTCAGGAAAGGGGTAGACGGTGTGTTCTGGGGAATTCTGGGCCTCCCTGAGCTCCACCTGTCAGCCAAGGAAGCAATGAAGCCAGGAGAGGTTTGTAAGGAGTGAGCAGCCTGGGTAGAGCTTTGCTACTCCAGCACCCACACAGTTTGGGGGAGATGCCCCTTGAGGCAGGTTTCAGCCACAAGGCTGTCCACCGTGGCCTGCAGATGAGTCTCTGCTGTGGAGGGGAGGCATGTTGGCTACAAGCCGTCAGGGTGGTTTCTGCATTCCTTTACCCTTTGGGGCTCTGTACTCTGCTCAGAGCTTTCTAGGGTTTCACCTTGATAAACCCCACGGGCTGGGTGGTGACATGCGCACAGCTGTCCCTCCACACAGATGAGGAAACAGAGGTAAGATGTTTGCCTTGTGGTGGAGGCAGGATTTTGAACCCAGGGTGTGCATCGAGAGTCCGCATTCAGGGTCCCCAAGGCTGCTCTGAGGTGCCCAAGGGAAGCACAGGAGGTCAGGGGGCCCTGCGAGTGGGAAGCTTCCCCGAGGAGAGGCCGAGGGAGCCTAGCCTGCAGGTGGCAGGCGGCTGCAGGGAACCTGACTGGAGGCTGCACCTCAGTGAGCACCTACTCTTTCAGGGGAAGCTGCTGAGACAGTTTTCTCCGGGAGGTAGACTGGGGCTCTGAGGCTTTCCAGACTCAGGCTGGTATCAACTGACTACTGCACAGCCTCCCCGGCTGGGCTCCAAGGCCAGGCTCAGCTATACCCAGACGTGATGCACCATGAAGTGAAGAAAGTCACAAAGAATGGGATGTGTGTTTAAGAGTATCTTATTTGGCACAGAACCAGAGTTGTGAGTTAATTATTCTCTACAGTTGGTTGAAATAATTCCTTGAGAAGGGTCATTTCCTGACCCTTAACATAATGGGAGAAGCCAGTGTAGGGAGAAGGGGTTTAGCGTGGTTCTCGGCAGCCAGGGTTGGCTAAGGCTGAGGGGTCGAGGGAATGATCAGGCTGTGCCAGCTGCCAGAGTTCCTGATAGAGCAGATCCAGCCTTCAGTCCGGTCTGTCCAGCCAGCAGCCGGGGAGCACACATCCAGCTGGCTCTTTTCCATTTCTCCCTCTCTCTCTTTTTGGCTGCACCCTGTAGTTTGTGGGATCTTAGTTCCCTGACCAGGCATCAAACCTGGAGCCCCGGGCAGTGAGACGGTGGAGTCCTGACTACTGGCTCACCAGGGAATTTTCCCATTTCTCTTTTAAATAATTTTTTGGGGGGATTATAAAATACCTACTAATCTGAAACACAGGAATGCATTAAAAAGAAATGAACATTTTCCCTATTCTTAACCCCCCACCACCATTTCAACCTTCTTAATGACTGCATTCTATTTCCTCCATGTTATTGTGAGAAGGAACTTACAGATTTATCATCCTACTATTTATACACTTTCACCTAATGCTTTTTGGGAAAACCTGAACATTTCCTCACACATCACGCACTAAGAGCTAGTTTTAATGCCCATTCTGTTTCATGGGGATGCTATAACGCGTTTAGACAGTCATTTGTTGTTGGACATTTGAGGTGGTTTCCCAACTCCTGCAACAAATATTGGCCCTCTCATTAGAGTTTCTTGATGGTTGTTCAGGAGTGTGGGTATTTGAAACTTCCGCCCCAAATCTAACAGCTTCAGGCAA
This sequence comes from Neotragus pygmaeus, assembly GCA_006410875.1. NCBI lineage: Eukaryota > Metazoa > Chordata > Mammalia > Artiodactyla > Bovidae > Neotragus > Neotragus pygmaeus. The sequence goes on from SJYV01022765.1 coordinate 122,335, forward strand.
TACACAGCCTCGGGGTTGGCCCCAGCTTCTGCAGGGCGCCCTTCTCTTTCCAGTCCAGTGTCTCCCCAGGCTGCCCTCCTGACCTGAATCTGAGGTTGTGCTGTGACTCCGCTCTTGGCCCCAGTTCAACTTCCTTGGAAGTGGGTGTGGAGTTGGGAGGGTAGCTGGTCGGCTTCCCTGGAATCCCTTTCTGGAGAAGTCAAGTTCCCTACCGGCCTCTCTGCTCAGCCACATCAGACTGGTCATTTTGGGGAGCAGCTGTGCAGGACCCCCTGCACCTGGTGGAGGAACCAGTGGCCTGGCCCACTGGAGGCCGCAGAAGGGAAGATACAGGCCTGACATGGCCTGGAGAGGATGAAGGAACTCTCTGTGACCTAGAGGCCTGCAGTGGTGCTGAGTCATGCTGACAGCAAGCACCATGGCTGGCCCCGCCTCTTCTCCAGCTCCTCCTGCCTTGGCCCTCCCTGCAACAGGGAGGCATGGAGGCCCGACCTGCTCAGCAGCAGGCAGGCCGTGTCCTCTCTGACCCATCCAGGCAGCAGCCTCATTTCCTGGTTTCACACAGTTGACACTGAGCAGGCAAGTGGGGGTTTCCACATCCTGGCGCTCCTTCTGCTACATGCAATCCTAGTCAGCAAGGACTGGGCAGTCAGGCCCAGGTTTGAATCCCCACTCAGCTGCCTAGCTGATCTTTAGACAAGTCCCTCAGCCTTTGAGCCTGTTTCCTTATCTGTGTGTTTTTTGGGGAATAACAACTGCACTTCCCTTCTTGTGGGGCTTACCTTTACAAGGGGCTTCCCTTGTGGCTCAGCTGGGAAAGAATGCACCTGCAAAGCGGGAGACCTGGGTTCAACCCCTGGGTTGGGAAGATCCCCTGGAGAAGGGAAAGGCTACCCACTCCAGTATTCTGGCCTGGAGAATTCCATGGATTGTTAATGGGGTGGCAAACACTCGGACATGATTGAGCGACTTTCACTTTACCTTCTTGAGAGGGTTACTCAGNGGAAGATCCCCTGGAGAAGGGAAAGGCTACCCACTCCAGTATTCTGGCCTGGAGAATTCCATGGATTGTTAATGGGGTGGCAAACACTCGGACATGATTGAGCGACTTTCACTTTACCTTCTTGAGAGGGTTACTCAGTGCTAAGCACAGTTAGGGGGTGGGAGGTGGGGTTAAGGTCTCTGAGTTGCTCTCCCTGCCTCCAGCCTCACTCTTTGCTCCACCCTCCCCAGGGAAAGTTCCATTTCTGGGTAATTTATCCCAACTTCATTGCCCTTTATACTGTGTCATAGTGCCTTTGGAAAATCATGGCTTCCTGGGTTGAGGGCAAGAGATGGCCCCTGGAGGGGCAGAAAGCCTAAGCCCAGCTCTAATCTTGGGCAAAAACCAGCCCCAGAACCTTGGGAGAAGCCCATCCTAGGAGGCAGCTGCCCCCAACAGTGATCTTGGCCTTTAAGCCCCTTGTGAGTGCTCATCTTCACCTGAAGCCTGTCTCTAGAGTGCTGCCTGGTGTGCATCACAGGTGGCCTCTCCAACCCACCTCCTCTGAGCAGAAAGGTCTCCGGTCCCTCTGGCCTGCCCAGTGAGTCCCAGGGCTCCCCCAGCAGTCCTGGTTCAAGCTGGGGCAGAGAGAAGCGGATGCAGCCCTGTGGTGGGTGGCTCCCACCCAGTGTGAGTAGTTAGCCCCCATGAACCTCACCGTTTTCTTCATGTCCTAACAACTCCTGATTGTCTGGATCTCATTGGCCAGACTGCTGTCTGGAGCTCTTTTCTTGGCAACCAGTACTACTTTCTGGAGCTCCTGAGTTTCCATTGCAGCCCTTTCCTCACTGGGTGTGGATTTGGGTTTGGCACAGCTGTTACATGTTCCAGAGGGAGAGGCCAGGGGCACAGGGACAGCCTCTAACCCGTACCCCCATCCACAGCTACCGGGTCTATTGCATGCTGGGAGACGGGGAGCTGTCAGAGGGCTCCGTGTGGGAGGCCATGGCCTTCGCCAGCATCTACAAACTGGACAACCTTGTCGCCATTCTTGACATCAACCGCCTGGGCCAGAGTGACCCTGCCCCGCTGCAGCACCAGATGGACATCTACCAGAAGCGCTGCGAGGCCTTTGGGTACGTAGAGGGCAATGACCTGAGGACCCTCATAGCAAAGGAGACCTATCCCAGAAGCTTTGCATGTGCAGGGGCTGAGCCGGAGGTTAAGCTGCATTTTTATGCAGCCTCACTTCAGGATTTGACTCCCATGGCACTTGGGCTTAAAGGGGCTGCCTTGGCCAGTGCCACGGGTTTGTGGGCTGAGATGTAGCTCTGAGTTCCTGTATTTGCACACTGGTGTGATGGCTCTCAGAGCTTCAGAACTTCCATGTGATGTGATTTCATGCATCCTCACATTGTTCTTGGGTGAGGAGGCAGGAGGTTCACAGTGTAGACCAGGCTCACTCAGTACATCAGTCCACTGGTCACCTATGGCCAGCCAGCCTGGGGAGGAAGAGCGGGCCCTTCTCCTAGGGAAATGGGAGATATGATTTCCAGATCTCTCCCCTGGGCCTTGGATGGTTGTGAGTTCAGAGTCACCTGTTACAAAGCAAGGAGGTCTGTCTGAGTGGGTGGCATCCAGAGGGGCCCCCGCCTTGATGTCCTGCCCCTGCCCCAGGTACAAGCTGGTCTGCAGTTGGGCTCTGAGGGCCCTGGGCCTCCAAGGCCACCCTTCAGAGATGAACTGATGGCCAGGGAAGGTGGAGTTGCAGTACCCGGTCACATAGATACAGGAGTGTCACCTCTTTTGTGGCCTTATAGAGGGAGAAAATGAAGAGAGGAAAGATTTCTCTGGACGAAGGAAGAAACAGAGCCACAAAATGCCTCAGGGACAGACCTCCCCAAAACCACATGGACCTGGGGACTTAGAGAATACGCTGGCAATGTCCTTGGGTCTGTGTCCATAACCTTGTGACTACGAAACCAGATTCCTTAAGTCCTGGCTCCATCACTTGACTTGCTTTTGTGACCTTGGGCAGGTTGCTCCACCTTCAGTATCTCAGTTTACTTGTCTATAAAATGGGGACAACAGGCTTAAGTGGGTTGATAGGTGCTCAGCTCCGTGCTTTACAGAGTGGGTGCTCAGTAAGTGTGAGCTGCTACTTCTATTACTATTAATGCACCAAAAAGAATTCCAGAAAGGATTGGCTGAAAGAGAAAGTTTCCTTCTGGATGTTTGACATTATAGCTTATTTTATACAAGTTTCTAACACTGCATCCAGCAGCCATGGAGAGGTCAGTTTAAATTAAAATTCATCAAGAATCTAATAGTAGATTCCAAACTCAGCGCATTGTCCCAAGAGCAGCTTTCAGTAGGAAATGAATAGCTCAGGAATGAAAGACAATAAGTACACTGGGCTTTGCATTACTTAGGAGAAAGAAGGAAGGTTTGTCCAAAGGCAAACAAGAGGAAGTAAAACAATGTGAAAAGAGAAAATTAAACCCAGATTGGAAACAGGCAGGTTTGAGCCATCCCAGCTCCTCCAGGTCCCTTCATGCAGTGGAAGGAGGGCAAGCCCTTCTCTGGGACCCGTGTCAGGGCCCTTGCCCCTCATACTCTCTCTCTGTTCCCAGTTGGAATGCTGTCATCGTAGATGGGCACAGCGTGGAGGAACTGTGCAAGGCCTTTGGGCAGGTGAAGAACCAGCCAACAGCCATCATTGCCAAGACCTTCAAGGGCCGAGGCATCACAGGTCTGTACGTGAGCCTTCCACCTCCTGCCCTGCCTGGGACTGGCCCTGCAGCTGACTTTGGAGCTGGAGGTTTCAGGGGGTACCACTGAAGAGCCTGCCCCTTGCTTGCTCAGTGGAGTGTACCCAGTCTGGGGAAGGAGGTGCAGGAGACTCGGACAGGGTGGCTGAGCCGAGATTTAGGACCCTGGTTGGGTGGCCTATGGGGGTCATATACAGGCAGGAGGACTTTGAGAGGCCTCTGGGTAAGGAGAAAGGACACTTCCGGCTGGCATTCACAGAGCGACCTTGGCAGCTCCAGCTGTCTGCCCTGAGCCGAAGGGCTGAGGCAGGGAGCCCCAGGAGAGCTTGGGGAGACCTAGATTCTCCCCTCAGAGATGAGCAGGGTACCCCTAATGCAATGGGAAAGGGATTCCAGAGGCTTGTGCAGGTGAGTTGCCCAGGAGGGTCTGGAAGACAGTTCCTGAGCCGGGCCTGAGAGCTCTGCAGGTCCCTCCCTAGCACCCAGCCATGGGTTCCAGACCCTTGTTTGGGGCTAGGATGGCCATTGCCATTGTCAAGAAGGGACGATGGGGCCAGAAGTGGCTAGGAACTTGACTACAGAGGCTGGCGTTAAGAGAGCTAACTGCAGGCCCTGGGCTGGCTTCACTGTGCATTGCGCCCAGCTGGCCCCCTGCCCACCAGGGGTCACCTCCCTCTCTGCCTGCGTGGACTTGGGGCAGTTGAGGACATTTCGCTGGAATCTGGGAGAGGTGTACAGCCCTCCGAGCCTCTGGGAGAGGCCTCTTGGATACTGTTGCAGCCTCAGTGCTGCTGACACTCACCCTTCAGGTGTCACCACTAGAGCTCCTGGGGGCGGCCTGAGTCCTTGGCTCTCCCTGGGCTGTGGTGACGTCTGAGGTGACGCAGAGGAGAGGGGTACTAAGCCTCCCTGGCCCTCCCACACAGCAAGGCACCATGGCAGGGGGTGACTTTTGGCCGTGCTGACCCTGCCCTGATCCTCAGCTTCTCTCCCACCTTCAACAGAGTGTGATTTCTGCAGCAGACCGCACTCTGCAAGCTTGGGGTGGGGAGGTGATGCAGAGAACGGGTTGGGCCAGCATGCCAGCAACATTCGTCCACCCATGCATGCCCCCTCCCACTGGGAGCTCCTGGAGGCCTGGGCCGCCACTCAGTAGGGGCCTGCAGTTGAGCGCTGGTCATCACAGTCCTCTCCTTACCCTCCGTGGTGGTCAGCTGCCCTCACATGGAGGCCGGGCCCCCCAAGCTCTTCCTGGTCCCCTGGGAGCTGTGCCCTTACCTTTCTCTCTGTCCTCTGACGTTGTACCTGTAGGGATAGAAGATAAGGAGTCTTGGCATGGGAAGCCCCTCCCCAAAAACATGGCCGATCAGATCATCCAGGAAATCTATGGTCAGATTCAGAGCAAGAAGAAGATCCTGGCGACCCCCCCACAGGAGGATGCCCCCTCAGTGGACATCACCAACATCCGAATGCCCACCCCGCCCAGCTACAAAGTTGGGGACAAGGTACCCAGTTGAGCCTCCAATTTTCTGCACTGACTAGGCTGGGGTGCCACAGTAGGCATTTCCGGGGAGTGGGGCCAGGAGAGAGAAGAGAGATTAGTTCAGGGTGAGGAGGAACCCTGAGTGTTGCTCCTTGCAGTTCTTTCATGGGGACAGCCAGCTCTGGAGTTATTTACTTTTCTGTGCCTATATTTTATCCCTTTTCTCCCTGGTGGAAGCTGTGGCCCAGGGGCTGAACAGGGCTCCAGGCCTCACGCCTCCTAAGGTGCTCAGCCTTCCCACTCTTTCCTCCCCACAGATAGCTACGCGCAAGGCCTATGGACAGGCCCTGGCCAAGCTGGGCCATGCTAGTGACCGCATCATCGCCCTGGATGGGGACACCAAGAACTCCACCTTCTCAGAACTCTTCAAAAAGGAGCACCCGGACCGTTTCATTGAGTGTTACATTGCTGAGCAGAACATGGTAGGTAGAGCTGGGGTCTGTGGGGTGTGGGGGCAGGGCTGAAGCCCTCCCACTCCCTTGAGCGGGCATGCTGGTCCTTGACCCAGCATGAACCCATGACCTCAAGTGACTGGTGGGGGAGGGGTGATGTGACACCCAAGGGCTGGGTGAGTGGAAACAGGGGAGCTGAACAGGGGGTGCTGCACGCCAGCCAGGCATTCTGGTGGATGGGCTTTCTCTGGGGGTAAAGGGCTCTGCATATGGAAAGGCAGGCGCAGCCAGGAGGAGGCTGGTAGTTTTAGCGAAGGCTGCCGAACTCTTATTCACAAGGCTCTGGCCCTTGCCACCCTGCGGGATACAGAGATGAGAGAGTTTGGTGGACCTCTACCACGTGCATGGTGGTATTCACAAGTCCATGTCAGGAACTGTGGTTGTTAAATAAGGAACAATGTTTTGTCCAGTTTTTTTCAAAATATCCGCTCCTTTTTGCAGAGGAGCCCAGCAGGGCCTACAGGCACCTAGGAGCTGGGAGCTTCCGCCCCCTGGTGGCCACTTGGCTCTATTGCACCCAACATTCTTCCTCTTAATACCTGAACTGGAAGTTGTCTCTGGCTTCTGGCCTTGGCAGCTGGAAGATCCAGACTAAACTGGTGGGGTGTGGAGAGGGTGGGGGCTGGGGAGGCCCCAGGTGTGCTGGGGAAGGAGGGCTCATGTCAGCTGGTGGATTTCATAACTGTGGAGCTGGTGCCAGTTTGGAACCGACGCCTGCACTCCATGCTTCTAGGCCAGGATTTGGGCCTGGAGCTTCCGGAGCTTAGGGGTGCAAGGGCTTGTCTTTGGAGAAGCCTTGGGGCAACAGGGAGATAGTTGGGGGGGGACTTGCACGGGCCTGGGAGGGATGAACCATCCATGCCCCAGCTGACTAGCTTGCTCTGTGAAAGGCTTTGCTTGCTGCTCAGAAAGTATTCCCCAGGAGAGTGATTTTTTTAAGAGAACGTTTGAAATGGTTATATCAGTTCAAAGGAGTCTGGAAACAGATGGAGTCCCTAGGTGCACCGGATCACTTGCATGAAAGGAGAATTAACAGTTACTAGGATGACAAAACACTCCCCTCCCAGGAGGTGGCCTGAGAGGTCCTGGGCTTCCTGGCCACCTCTTCCTCGGTGCTGACGCCATCTGCTCTGACTCCAGGTGAGCATCGCCGTGGGCTGTGCCACACGCGACAGGACGGTGCCCTTCTGCAGCACCTTCGCAGCCTTCTTTACACGGGCCTTCGACCAGATTCGCATGGCAGCCATCTCCGAGAGCAATATCAACCTCTGCGGCTCCCACTGCGGTGTGTCCATCGGTGAGTGGAGCTGGGGTGCTTACACCTGTGACGTCCTCAGACTTCTGGAGCAGGGTGTGGGGCCAGGATGCCGTTACATGCATGGGGTCTTACACTGACATATCCTTTCCCACACCCTAGGAGAAGACGGGCCCTCCCAGATGGCCCTGGAAGATCTGGCCATGTTTCGTTCTATCCCCATGTCAACTGTCTTTTACCCAAGTGATGGGGTGGCTACGGAGAAGGCAGTAGAATTAGCAGCCAATACAAAGGTGGGTCATGTGACTTCTTTCTTTGGCTGCAGCTAGTCCTTCCCTAGAGAGACAGAAGGGGAGGCCAGCATGCCAGCCCAGAGCTGCTCATTTGCTGCCCCAGAATGGGTATCTCCTGACTTTGCACTGGTGGTGTAGCCTGGAGGAGTTAGACCAGGAAAAATGAAATACACACCACCTTTCCTGCTATGTGGCAGACATTGCTAATTGATCACTGCGTTCTTTGCCCATTTGAGCATCCCAGGAGCTCCTGGGATACTCCAATCCAGCTCCCTGCCTCCATTCCGGCAGTTGAGGCTTATCTGCCCGTCCTGACCAAGAAGCCGCCTGCTGTTGACCAGGCAGCCCCCACGTGGTTCTCGTTCCTCTGTCTGAAGACAGGGACCAAGGCACAGCACTTGGGGAGGAGCAGCCCTTCCTGGAAGCTAGTCTACCTGATAGAGACTCTTCTGTCTGGGACTTGGGGCTGGCTCTCATACAAGAGGAGTATTTGGAGAGGCTCACGCTGCAGAGGAAAGACTCCTGCCCTTGAGATTAGATGTCCTACATCCTGAAATCCTTCATTATCCTGTTTCATTCCAGGGTATCTGCTTCATCCGGACCAGCCGCCCAGAAAATGCCATCATCTACAACAACAATGAAGATTTCCAAATCGGACAAGCCAAGGTCAGTTGCAGTTTATGCGCCAGTGAGACCCCGTAGAGTGAACCTGAGGTCGGGACCCACCCCAGGCCACCAGTTTCTGAGCCTTACTGGCCCCCATGTTGCCCCCAGGTGGTCCTGAAGAACAAGGATGACCAGGTGACTGTGATTGGTGCTGGGGTGACCCTGCATGAGGCTTTGGCAGCTGCTGACCTGCTGAAGAGAGGTAAGGAATGTGGGACCCGCAAAGTCTTAGATGGGGCACTGACTGCAGACCAGGTCTTGGGGGTGAGAAAGAATCTCATTTAATTAAATGATTAGGATATTAATAAAAGCCAGACTTGGAACCCTTATTGTGTGCCCAGCATGCTGACCAGATCAGAAGCCCTGGGGCCTGACCATAGGACTTGAATCTACTTAGCTGGCCTCTAAGTATGTTATTCAGCATCACTGTGCCTTACCTTACCTCAGGGCAGACTCTTGGAATGTCCCTCTGGCTTCCTCTTTAGCTTGAAAAGCATCTTTGATGGAGTTTCCTGACAGTCCAAATGCCAACATCCTGCAGGGCAGGAGGGGAGAAAAGGGGTGCTCCTCATCTTCCTGGAGGCCAGTTGCTCCCAAATCAGGCCAGGCAGGCTCCCAGGTGGAGAGGTGGGTGGTGGAGGACATGGCATCACAGGTCAACAGAGGACGGGGTGAGCCATTAGGGGCGGGTAGCTACATGACAGGCTCCCTCCCAGGGCGCCCATCCAAGGCCCTAAAGGGCAGACCCACAGCACCTAGCTCCTTTGCCTAACCTCTCTTCTCCTCTCACAGAGAAGATCAACATTCGCGTGTTGGACCCTTTCACCATCAAGCCCCTGGATAAGAAGCTCATTCTTGACAGTGCCCGTGCTACCAAGGGCAGGATCCTCACTGTGGAGGACCACTACTATGAAGGTGAGAGAGCTAGGGGCACACAGCTGGACATCCAGCCCCAGGAGGGTAGCTGCAGCCCAGGAAACCCAGAGCAGCGGGCACTTGGTTTCTTATTAGACCTCAGGCTTGGGTTGTGGACCAGTGAACTCAATGGCTGGAATGGCTCCTTGGATCCCTGCCTGATCCAGGAAACCTGCAAGGGTTCCAGCCTTGCTAAAAGCACACGGCGGTTACATCCCTGAAGTTCTTGAAAGTTAAGGCTGTTGTGGAGAATCAAGCTGGGAAAGCGACACAAATATCAGACTTTTATGAGTGTGTGTTTGCTTAGTTGCTTCAGTTGTGTCCGACTCTGCGAACCCATGGACTGTAGCCCACCAGACTCCCCTGTTGATGGGGTCTCCAGGCAGGAATACTGGAGTGGGTTGCCATTTCCTCCTTCAGGGGATATTCCCGTCCTTACTCAGGTATCGAACCTGGGTCTCTGCACTGTAGGCAGATTCTTTACCACTGAGCCACCTGGAGAAGGGAATGGCAATCCACTCCAGTATTCTTGCCTGAAGAATTCAATGGACAGCGGAGCCTGGCCAGCTGCAGTCCCTGGGGCTGCAAAGAGTTGGACATGACTGAGTGACTAACACACATCTGGGAAGCTTTTATTAGTTCTTCAAAAAGCCATCCTCTACAAGCCATTCCTTCCCTGGGGAAGAGATAGGCTTAGACCCTGAAGTCAAGTGCATATGTTCATTGGTTGATGCCCAGAAAATGGTGTTAAAAGTGATTCAGAGGCCACATTTGGGCTTATGGGGAAAAAAAAGTGCAGTGATTGGTGACGTCTAGTTTGGTTACAGGCGTCGGGCAGGGTGGAGTATATGCCCTTCCCACATCCTTAGGAAAGGGAATAAACTCAGATTGATTCGGGGCTGGGGGGCAATTAGGGGTGATGTGCCCACCACTCACCCTGAGGCTGCATTCCCTTACTCATCTCCTTTCCTTTGTCCAGGTGGCATAGGGGAGGCAGTGGCCTCTGCAGTTGTGGGAGAGCCTGGCGTCACTGTCACCCGCCTGGCGGTCAGCCAAGTGCCGAGAAGTGGGAAACCAGCGGAGCTGCTGAAGATGTTTGGCATTGACAAGGATGCCATCGCGCAAGCCATACGGGGCCTGGTGAACAGGGCCTAGGGAGGGTGTGGGGTATGGTGTGGGAGTGCGTTGTACACATTCCTGAGATCCTGGCAAAGGTGCTCAAAAGATGTACTGAGAGGAGTAATAAAATATATGTTTTGAGAAAAGTGAATTGGCTCCTGAAATGTTTCTTCTTGGATATGAATGCAGCCGGTGCTGGTTCAGAGGAAGAACGTGAGAGGGGAAGATCGGGAGCTTGGTGCACTTGGTTCTGGACCACGACCTGGGGAGGCCCCTCATCTGCCCCCCACTGTCAGCGCTGTTGCTGCCTCTCAGGCACCACTTTCCAGCCCAGAGGCAGAAACCCTCACCCTCGGCTGGCTTTACAATCTAAGCCCTGTCAACCCCAGAGAAGCAGAGGGATATAGGCCAGCTTATCCTGGGGAAGAAAGTGCTTCTCAGGTTGGCATCAGAACTGCAAATGGCAGAAAAAAACAAAGCTCTCACCCAGCACCGCAGACCAGCTCTCCTCAATTCCAAGTGTGCAGAAATGCCAGGAGCTTCTGCTCACACTTAGCTGCGCAGGCCTGAGCTCCCAAGGACCACCGCCGATTTCTCCCTTGCTCCCTGGGCTCAGCTGGGCTAGTTCTTGTCGCATTTAGTCACCCTGTCATGCCCGGCTCTTTGTGACCTTTTTGGGCTGTAGCTCATCAGGCTACTCTGTCCACGGGGTTTTTCAGGCAAGAATACTGGAATGGGTTGCCATTTCCTCCTCCAGGGGGTCTTCCCAACCCAGAGATTGAACCCTCATCTCCTTTGTTGCCTTTGCAGGTGGATTCTTTATCTGCTGAGCCATCAGGGAAGTCCTTGCTTATAACCAAATGTATAGAATCTTATTCTGACCTAGGACAAACTGATGCCAGGGAAAGAGGGCTGGGTACGCCCAGCCACTGGCAGATTTGTCCGCCTAACAATCTGGACAGTATGAGCCAAGTCGCACCCACACTCAGCAAGCTGCTGCTCACAGGTACTAAGCCAGGTTTGGCTGGACCGGGGCTGTGTGCCTACCTTTGATACCAATTCCAGAGGGTGCCAGGAAGAGCAGGGGTAGAGAAGAGCCCTGGGCCAGGGCTTGTCTGCCTGCTGGCACCAACTAGAGGTGACTTAAAGCAGCAAAAGTCAGGGTGAATACCAGGGAGGCTGGCACCAGGAACCATAGGAAGCCCACATGGGTAGAGAGAGGAGGCCCTCTCTTCCTGCCTGCCCAATGGGGTGGGGGAAGAAGATAGTTCTCAGCCAGAACTCTGGATCCTGATGTAACCATGATGCCTCTTTTATTGAATATAAACCATAGAAGAAGAGTAAGGAAATCCATGGTCGTCTGCAAAACTGAGTCTGGGGACAGGGAGCTAGAGGGGTGGGTGCCACCTGGTGGTCATCCCTGGTATTGTGATGCTTGGAATGGCTCCCCAAGGTAGGGCTGAATGGGAGTGGGGCAGGGGTTGTCCCAGGACTGGGAAGGGTGAGGAGTGGGGAGTGAAGGTGACATGGCCTAACACCTGCAAGCCAGCACTTTATGTGTACATATCTATGTAGCACTTGCAAGGGATTATGCCCATCTTTCAGAAGACAACTGAGACTCGAATGAGATACCAGTTACCCCAGCACAGTAAAGGGCAGAGCTGGGATTGGAAGCTACATCTCTCTGACTTCAGAAGCCCTGACATCTGCACCCTACTACCCCTCGGCCCCCCTGGAGAAGGGTCTTGGGTCCTCCTGCAGGACTATGACCGTGGGGAAGGTGGAGGGAGTAGTCTGAAGCTCAGATTCTGTCATCTGTCAGCAAAGCCACCTGTGGTCCTTGGGGCCTAAGGCCCATGCAGAGAAGTTTCCAGAAGCAAACAATGAGACTTTCCTGGTGGTCCAGTGGTTAAGAATCAGCCTGCCAATGCAAAGGACACAGGTTCAATCCCTGGCCTGAGAAGACCCCACATGTTCCGGACCCACTAAGCCCATGCGCCACAACTACCAAAGCATGTGTGCCTAGAGTCCACGCTCCTCAACAGGGGAAGACACCACAGCTAGAGAAAGCCCTCTCAGCCAAGAAGACGCACCACAGCCAAAAATAAATAAATAAATTTTTTTTTAAGCAGAAGGAGGGGAACAGAAATTCATCCACAGGTCACTGACCACCCCCTAACACACACTCAGGCCAAGGGTGGTGGAAACCCAGAGACCATTCTTTATTCAGGACTCACTGCAAAAAAAAAAAAAAAAGAGCAACAGAGTTTCCAACACTGACAAATGTTTTTCCCCAGAAAAGGCCTTTCTGCCTCAGTCCTCAAAATACCAAGGATGAGTTTATTAGTACATAAGTCATACACAGCCCATCTTTATGTTGCTTTCAGATCTTAACATGCAATTTTTTTCACATATTTTCACGGGGGAAGGAGGCAGCCAATCAGAGTTTTAACAAAAATGTCCTATCCGTATGCGGCACCTTAAATTCAAGACGTTTGCACCTCTGCTCCCCCATGCCCAAAAGACTGAGAAAACCACCACCCAGTTCAGAACTGGATGAGTAGCTTTTTGTTGCTATTGTTTTATACCATTGCTCACTCTCTCTTTTTATAAATTTAATTTAATTATTTGGTTGCACCAGGTCTTAATTGAGGCATGTGGGGTCTAGTTCCCTGATCAGGGATTGAACTCTGGCCCCCTGCATTGGCAGCGTGGATTCTTAGCCACTGGACTGCCAGGGAAGTCCCTGGATGAGCAGGTCTATCCCCACAAGAGCTATCTGGAGACAAGCCAGGACCTCTACACCTGCATGAACCCAGGTCCACTAGGCCAAGGATGAGGACGGTTGAAGTTTAGACTCACCAGGAATTCCATTTTAGCTGATCCCGGGAACACAGACCTCAGCAACTAGCCTGTCTCTCCATCACCTCAGAGGCCCAAGTCACATCACTTTGTGGGAAGCAGGGGCCCATGTGGAGGAGGAGCCTGCACCCCCAGTGACAGGGTCAGGGAGGAGCTGACTCATGGACCAAGGCCCTGGGTTGCAGCAATGGTTCTCAGTANCTCACATCCATACATGACCACAGGAAAAACCATAGCCTTGACCAGACGGACCTTAGTCGACAAAGTAATAAGAGGCAATTAATTTTAAGGCACTTCCATTTTGATTAGCATTTTCAGTGATATCATTAATAACAAATGGTCCATAGCCTTGGAAAATTTAAATCTACAAATCTATTAAGTTTTGAGGAACTTGAGTCTGTTTTATTAATGTTTAGATTTCTTTGTCTTTCTATGTAAGACCAAAATATTAAATAGAAACTCTTAAATCTTCTGTTGACCATGTCATTGGTTTATTTGTGAAACTGATCAGTCAAACCATGTCAGTTTTGCCTTTTACTTAAATCTCAAAACAGAGGTCATCAAATTTTGTTGCTGAAATCACAAAGACGAATCTATCAACAGTTGCAGATCAGTGAACTTCTCACATACTTCTCTAAAACCATAACAATTACATTTTATTAAGAACACCTGATTTTATCTTACAGTTCTGCTTGCCACAACATGCTTGTGTGAAACATTTAAGAGTGTTTTTATACTATAGGATTTTAAATTATCTGATTAATGGAATTTCCATCTAGTTTCATGTTGTGTTGGTATCACTTATTAACACAGAATTCTGCAGTTTAACAAGAGCTGGAGATGCTGAGAAGTTGGTTATTTCAGTCTAAAATGACAGAAAAACCATATATTTAAACTAAATATTTAATCTATTCTTTATTTTAGGCTACAGATAAATTTAAACTTTTGCTTTAAAGAATAACAATTTGTTAATTGTGCTACTCACATCATGTACAAAACAACAAAATTAGTGTGAAGATATCTTTATTAAGCCATCTGTTCACCATAGAACTTCCAAGACATTCCTCCAAATTTTTCAAATCAGGTTGTTTCATAGGACTCAAAGAGTGAAGTGATGATATTGTAGTTTTTTTGGTAGAGAGAATTTCTGAATATAAAAGTTTGAAGATAATGAGGGAAAGAGACTATAATGATCCCAAGAAACATTTTCTTGATTAGAAGGTGGATGATGCAGAGGAGCAGAAGTTGTACTCTTATTGTACACTGTGCTCAAAACAAAAGTCATATATCCCTTGTAGTTTTTCTATAAATGTGTGATGTTGATGCTAACAAAACGTTCAAATCACTAAACATGTATTAACAGTTTGCTAGCAGTTTCTGTCAGGGAGCTACTATCAATGTGCAAAATAACCTACATTTTCCGATTTATACATAGAGTAAGCACAGCTTACTCTATGCAAATACATGGCATTGGAGAGTTAAAGGTAAACATAAAAGGAGACATAGGCATAGTGGCAAACAAAATTAAATTTCCTATCAACTAGAACAAGAAAGACTCACATAGGAATAGTAAGGCGCAGAAGCCTCACTTTTTTCTATTTCAGCTGAAGTGTAAGCTACTCAAAGACTTTTAAAGTTGTCATTTTTAAAGCATAACACATGCCGTATAACCACTTAGCTTCATAACTTTTATTATTAACTAACATATTCATTATATAGATTTTATTTATATGCTTTTGATGGCAGCGATTTTTATTGTCGCTGTAACTCCATTATTTTTGTTAATGTCTCATTCATAGTACAATGCTGAGTACAGATTTGTTTATGGGAGAAGAGAGCAATATATAACAGTCAAAAAACATCTATATTACATTGTTAACATGTTATTCAGCATTGTTATTTATAAAAATCTTCTCCAAATCAATAAAAGATAAAATAATCTATTTAAGAGTGACAGAGTAGATATAGGTAGATGATTAATAAAACAGGGACAGTAAATGCCTAGTAAACAAAAGGAACTATACTTGACCTCATTTAACATAAGAGAACTGAAAATGAAAATGACAACCAAAAAATTATTTCACACCCATCAGATTAGAAAAAATATAAAATATTAGGAATGATAGTAGGAGAAGAGAAACCCTAAAACTGTGTTTAGAAAATATATTTTATTCCAGAATCATTGGAGAGCAATTTGGTTCTATCTCATAGACATATACAAACTCTAAGATTCATTAATTTCACTTAAATTTGTAGAAAAAAATCTTACACATAAAACAGAGAGACAAAGATGAACAGAGAGACAAAGATGAATAGACTGAATAAAGTATAAAAGTATATATGTTCTGAAATCAATTAGGCAAAGCAAACTGCAAAATTACATGTATTTATATGTGTGTATATGTATATGTGAATCTAATAGTACTTAAGTTAAAAATAAAGTGCTCAATATCACTTAAAGATATACAGACATGTATATAGCCCAAATTAATGGCTTTGTTTCCTTGGGAATAACAACAGTTATGTGTTCTCCTGGGAGAGGAATTCAAAAAAATTAAACTATGTATTTAATGTTTCTTTATCCTTTATTAAAAAAAGAATCACAAGATTTAGTTGGTCAATACACAGAAGTTTGTCATATTATTCTCTGGATTTTTTCTAATTTTTTAAGAAACATTTGTTGTATTTATATGTTATATGTATTTTCTAGTTAGAATTTATGTGATGTTACATAATATCTAATTTGGGCTTCCCTGGTGGCTCAGAGGTAAATGTGCCTGCGATACAGGAGACACAGATTTGATCCCTGGGTTAGGAAGATCTCCTGGAGAANTCGGTAGGGGTTGTGGGTAGGGGAAGAACGCACACTTGAATGCTGGCTTCACTAATGTAGCTCTCCACTCTGCCTAAGAAGACTTCTGTTTTACTTTCACAGGAAGAGGAGCTTGTTTGTTTCCTTTTCCAACCAATATTTTATTGAATGCTTTCCATGGCCCGGGTCCTGTGCAAAGAATCCAAAGCTGAACTGGCCCAAATCTATGTCCTCCAGACCAGTGATTCCTCAAACTTGGCTAAGGAACAGAATGGGAGATTGCCACAGAAATCAAGTCCTAGGCCCAGAAAATCACCTCTCTGTGACTTTCCTTAGCAAAGTCAAGATAGGCTGAAATTCTCATAAAAGGATTCACTAAACCAAGAGAAAGCAGAAAGCATAAGTGCATAGAGTAGTTGAAATACACTTTTTTTTCTTTATGGCCATGCCTCGTGGCTTGTGGCCTCTTAGCAGTGAAAGCATGGAGTCCTAACCACTGGACTGCCAGGGAATCAGTCCCTTGGAGTATAACATTAATTAGACTTTTCCATAGATTCCGAACCTCCCAAACCAAAAAGGTAATCTTTCTGTTCACACCCCCTACAACAGTCAATCCTAAAGTAAATCAACCCTGAATATGCATTGGAAGGACTGATGCTCAAGCTTCAATACTTTGGTCACCTGATGTGAAGAGCTGACTCATTTTAAAAGACCCTGATGCTGGGAAAGATTGAAGGCAGGAGGAGAAGGGGACAACAGAGGATGAGGTGGTTGGCTTGCATCACCAACTCAATGGACATGAACAAACTCCAGGAGGTGGTGAAGGACAGGGAAGCCTGGTATATTGCAGTCCACGGGGTTGCAGAGGCACGACTGAGTGACGGAACAACAGCTGAGAAATCTGCAAGCAAGCCCAAACAACAGTCATAATTTCCAAGTCCACTCACCCTCTTACCCGCCACCTTTGGAGATAATCAAGATATTCTGGTGGTGAAAACTGTTCCTCCACGCTGTTGCCTCACCATCCATTATCCGTGCATTCTCTCCCCATCTCTCTTCCCTTCCATGCCCCTCCAGTTTCAAACATAGTAAAGTAACAGAAGGCTGGAGCATGAAGCAGGGAGAGAAATTTGATATTTTAAGCATTTAATATTTTAATCAGCAGTTGCCAGCAAATGACAGATAAGGTACAGCTTTTCTTAAGTAAATATCTCGAAATTCTCGTGCTAGGAAATAGCCTTTATTAGATCTCTGGTTGGGAGAAATCCCTTCTGGCTTCTTCTGTATTTCCTCCTTTCATAAAGCAATTATATTTATTACCTTCTCTCATGGTGATTTAATCTAGATTGTGAAATCCTTAAAACCTGAGTAATTTTCTAGCTCATCTTTTTCTCTACATAGCCAGTAGCATACTGTGTTGTGTACAGGGCAGATGTCACGTGAATGGCTGTCCACCAAAGTGGGTAAATAAGAAATGAGTAGTTGGGACTTCCCTTGCAGTCTAGTGGTTAATACAGGAGGTCCAACGTAGGGGGTGTGGGTTTGATCCCTAGTTGGGGAACTAAGGTCCCACATGCCATGGGATGTGGCCGAATTTTTTTTTTTTAATAAATAAATAGAAATGAACAGCAAAAGGGTACAAGTAACCTGAGAAAATTTCGTTGAGGTGGTTGAGAAAGGTGCATGCAGATGCATTGCTAATTTCCTGTACTTCATTGTCTACAGAAATAGTTTTCCTGCCTTGGATCCACCCCGATAGCAATAATCACATTTTTATAAAGCAGTGTTAAATCATGTGACCTCTGGAACTAAGATGGCCTCCATTTGCAATTCTAGAAAATAGTTCACCAAAACTTCATTACTATACCAGGTCATCCATACTGTGCTTGGGATTCACTGAGCTTCTTGGATCTTGTTTTCATCAAGTTGAGAAAATTTTCTGCCATTATTTCTTCCAGTATTTTTTCTGTACCATCATCTCTTTATACTTCAGAGATTCCACCTAGATACACGTTAGAGTGCTTGAAATTGTACCATGACTTACTGGTGCTATTAATTCCACCACCACCACCCCCCATCTCCCAGGTTTCATTTTGGATATTTTCTATTGCTATGTCTTCAGGTTTTTAACTGTAATGTCTAATCTGCAGTGAATCCCAGCCAGCATATTTTAAAATCTCAGACATCACTGTGTCGTTGGGATCTTTTAAAATATCAAACATATATTCTGCTTACTTTTTTTTTGAACACTGGCTTTATTTTTTCAAGCAGTTTTAGGTTCACAGCAAAACTGAGTGGAAGGGAGAGTTCCTATATACCCCCTGCCCCTACATGTGCATAGTCTCCTCCACTATTGACATCCCCGATCAGAGTGGTACATCTGTCACAATTGATGAGCCTATATTGACTCATCATTATCACCCAAAGTCCATGTTTACATTATATATTCAATGAGTTTGAATAAATGTATAATGAAATATATCAATATATTATTAGTTTTTAACTCATTGCTTAAAAAATCTGCTGTCCTTTGCCTTTTCATCCTCTAGTTCTTGAAATATGAAAGAGTTATGATAACTGTTTTAGTGTCCTCGTCTGCAAATTCTAATATTTGTGTTGGTCCTGGGTCCATTTCAATTGACTGATATTTTTCCTGTTTATTTTCACGCCTGGTCATTTTTTGTTGGATACCAGACATTGGGGATTTTACCTGATTGGGTGTTGGATGTTTTTTGCATTCCCATAAATATTCGTAGGCTTTGTTCTAGGTACCTTCTGGGTACTCCACACAATGACCCTGAATCATGAGGATTTCCAGTCTGGCTGCTGGGGAACAGGTACTGTTCCTGACAACAAGTGAGTCCTGAGGACGGCTCCCTCTCCCTCATTCAGATGAGCTTTGCCTGCCTTGGAATGTTTCTCACACATGTACTGCTGAGTACTCCAGGAGAATTTTCTACAAACCTCCAGGCTTTTCTCTCTCATCTCCTAAGGACTACATTGTGAATTCTAGCCACCTTGGCTTCCCTGAACACCCAGTTTCATCTTCCCAGCTTGGGAACCCCACAGGGTACTCCCTGGGTTCCCCTCCTGGAGCCTCAGCCTGAGGACTGTCTTGAGGCAGTAAAGCTGGGCAACCATGGGACTCACATCCCATGTTTCACGTCTCTCGGGGAATACTGCCCTTTTTTGCCTCATGTCCAGAATCTTGAGAGCTGTTGTTTCATTGATCTTATCTTGTTTGTGTTTTTAGGTTTTGGTATTTTTTTCTCTCTGCTCAGGCAGGACAGGAAGATAAACACAGTCCCTTTTACTCTATCTTGGAAGGATAAAAGCAGGGTTCTACATCATTTTTTTTTTTTTTTCATATTTGTATGAAGTGTGGTCATCGTGTAAGATAGAATATCACACAACCCTGAAAGGAATGCCTTAACCAGTCACAAGAGACTACATATTGCATGATTCTATTTATATGACACATCCTGAAATAGGCAAATCTATACAGTCAGAAAGTAGATTAATGGTTGCCAAGAGCTGGGAAAGTGGGAGGCTGATGGCTAAGGGGTATGGGGTTTCTTTTTTGAGTGATGAAATTGTTCTAAAATCGACTGTGGTAATGATTGTATAACACTATGCACATACTGAAAACAATTAAATTGTACACTTTGAGTGGAGGAATTGTATGGGTATATGAATTATATCTCAAAGCTCTCACAAGAAGGAAGGAAATACACTTGAGCTACAAGGGCTTAGTAAAGGTCAATTTTAAAAGCATGCGTGGGTGGGGGTTAGAGGGGAAACCTGGGGGCAGAAGGATCCTCTGTGCATAGACTCTATTTATAATGACGTTTAAAAACATGCAAAACAATTGCCTCGGCGGTGTTCAGGGGCGCCTATGGTACAGAGAAACGGTCCACACGTCAAAACCAGCTGCTGGTTCCCTCTGGAAGAGTGCAGAGGAAATGAGGAAGTTACCAGGGGCGACGTGTTTCCCTTTTCTTTAAGAGCTTTCTTAAGAAGAAGCCCTGTCAGATAAATCAGCCTCATTTCCACTGATTGTGCCCCTCCACCCCTGGGCAGGCCCAGCACCCCGCTGGGAACACCAGCCCTACAGAGCCCAATCTCCCATCGCTGAGGCAGAAAGAACACCAGAGTTCTAAAACCAATTCGAGCTTGTTTCTGGCTTCCCTTGGGAAAACCCAACTAGCCCATCACTCTTGCCCCTTCTGTGTCTTCCTAAACCTTCCCAAAGCCGCAGAAAAGCCTACCGAGCTGGTACAGGTGGACGTCAGCAGAACCTTGGGGGCCCAGTGGGGCCGCTGCTACTCTGCGTCCAGGGTCCTCAGCCCTCTTTCTGCAGCCCATCAAGTCTCCAAACCCTGGCCATGAGTTCTTGGTTTAGCTCAGCTACTGCCTCCAGTGAGAAATGCCAGCATCATGATAAGCCCCGCCTGGGGACTTCACACCCGCTGCTACCACGCCAGGAGGAGCTTAAACCACTTCATCAAGCCCATCCTCTCACTCCAGCCAGTGCCCCTGCTTGAGCCCTCACTTTCTATTCAGCCTCATGCACGAACCAGCCCTGCTGGCCCCCTAGTGCAGAGAGACAGACCACTGTGGGCCAGGGCCGGGCGCAGGGCTGTGCTCAGGGGACCCCACTCAGCCTCAGGCCGGGGCTCCCAGGCCCTGCCCGGCACCCAGGCCTTTGCCCTGCTAGTTCCTCTGCCTTGCATGGCTTCCCCGAACCCAGCCTGTTGCCTACTCATTCTTCTTAACTTTTAAAAAACTGTGAATTGTCACTTCTGTAAAGAAAAGCACAAAGGTACAGTATAAAAAAGTCATGCTAAAGGAACACCTGGGTAGCCAGCAGTCAGGTCAAGAAACAGAACGCTTACCTGTTCTCTTAAAAAAAAAAAAAAAAAAAAAAAAAAAT
>SJYV01022765.1:151595-205079 GCA_006410875.1 Neotragus pygmaeus
AGTGCTCTGTGACAACCAAGAGGGGTGGCCTGGGATGGGATGGGATGGGATGGGAGGGAGGGTTCAAGAGGGAGGGGACATATGCATGGCTGATTGATGTTGATGTACGGCAGAAACCAACACAACACTATAAAGCGATTATCCTCCAATTAAGAATTTTTTAAAAAAGATCTAAAAAAACGATAAATTAGAATTAAAAAAATTCATCCTCTCTGAGGCCAATACACACCAGATCAAGCTTCTAATGGAATTAACTCACTTTATCCTTGTGTAGATCCCAGAGGTTTCTTCTGATGAAGAAACAGGCTCAGAGAGGCTAAGTGATTTGCCCAAGATCACACTGGTAGTAAGTGCTAAAAGAAGGATCTGAATCCAGGCCTATCTGATGTTGCAGCCCACGTTCTTCCTGGTCTGCCATGTCAGGAAGAGGAGATGAAGGGCAAGAGGGGACAAAAGTAGAGATAGATAAATGTGCTGGGAGCAGTGTACAGAGACACATCCATGAGGACAGAGAAAACAAGAAGGGGGTGAGGGGACCAGAAGATAAGTCTCCTATGCTTGACCACCCAACCCCCTCCAGGCCTTACCTTGGGGACCCCCTACTACTGTACAAAGAAGGTGGGTACAGACTCCTGAACTGCTACTACTTCTGCTGCCCCAGACACTTGGGCCAGACTCCAGTTCTCAAAACCTGGGGAAGACCTAACTGGATCCCAGCCTCAGGGGATGAGGGCTTGCTAGCCCTACTCCCCACCCTGCCCTAGACTGCAGCCCACAGGTAAGGAAAGGTGGTACCGGGCCAGGCCAGAGCAGGCAGCCCGCCTCCTCCAGGGCAGTGGAAACCGGCTCCTAGCCAGTTAGGGGCAGTGGGCAAGGCCGACCTCAAGGTGACCAGAGTGACTACGCCAGCCGAAGTTACTGGTGCATGGAGGACGATCGTGCACATTATACATCCCTGTGTGTGTGTGTGAGGGTGAGTGTATTCCAGTAAGTAAAGGGGGCGAATAGGAACATGGCCCGAGGTGCATTCTCAGGAACAAGAATGAGCTTTCTCATTTTTCTACAACAATCACATGTAACCATTTTGTCAGAGGTAAAAAAAACCCATCAAGCCAAAATACCTCCCAAGGGCTGGGCCTTCAGAAACTGACCTGTCCATCTCCTTTATACACAGGGGGAAACTGAGGACAGGGTCCTGTCATTAAGATTCCCTGGTCTCTAGAGTCAGCTGGTTCCCTTCCACCCTAGTCCTTCCCTGGCATTTGGCTCTGCTTCACAGGCCACAGCGGGGATGCCTCCTGGACCGAGGACCAAAGCAGAGCCTGAGAAGAGAGGCCTCAGGCAGACTTCTGGGGGATAGTGTGAGAACATAAAGGGAGGGTCCCTCTCCAAGTCAGCGAGGGGAACAAGAGGAGGCAGGCTGAGGTCAAGCGAAGCAAGGGTGAGCAGGATCAGATGAGGCTCTGGTGAGTCTAGGCTCTGGCTCCCTTGAACGGATCCCTGAGGAGTAAGGAATACTCCCTTCCCATGCCACCCTCCCTCCCAACACACACCTGCCTAGCTCGGGGTGGCCCCTGCCACCCACCCACAAAAGGCACCAGCTGCTGACAGTCAAGGCAGCAGGAAAGCAAAGTGGGGCATCTCTGGGGATGCAAACCCTGCCCAGGAGAAGCTCAAAGCCCAGGCCACGTCAGTCCTGAGGGGTGACCGNGCCTAGCTCGGGGTGGCCCCTGCCACCCACCCACAAAAGGCACCAGCTGCTGACAGTCAAGGCAGCAGGAAAGCAAAGTGGGGCATCTCTGGGGATGCAAACCCTGCCCAGGAGAAGCTCAAAGCCCAGGCCACGTCAGTCCTGAGGGGTGACCGGAGGGAGGAGGACCCAGGAACCCCAGGTAATGGAAGGGAAGGAACGAGAGGCAGTGTGATGGCAGCAGGGAGCAGGGTTGGCCCCAGTAGGGTTAACAACAGGCCGAGGGGGCTGGGCGTGGCAGAAGCTGCCGGGCAGGGCAGGCAGGCGAGCAGGCAGGCGGGCAGGCAGGCAGGCAGGCAGCAGTTCAGCTGGGAGGCTGGCTTCCCCAGATGGCCTTCCCAGACGGAAGCAAGTTAAAGAGGCCACAGGGGTTTCACAACCCAGGAAATGGGCTCAGCAAGAAAAGGAGGTGGGGGAGGGAAGGGCTAGCAAAGATCTTCCAAGGGCCTTCCCCTTGTGCCTGTGCCCTCAGCCCCCACATCCTGGGAGGAGGACCAGCCATGGTCTCAGGTCATGGGCAAGGCCCAGAACGGGAGACATGTTCCCCCCATTGCAGGTCAGGACTAGCACCTTATCCCCCAGCTGGGACTCCAGTCACTATGGACTGTCCTCCTCTTCCCCAGGGACCCTTCCTGACTGTCCCGGTCCCTCCCTGCTCCATTCTTCTCGCAGCTCGGAACCTCCTGGGGAAGGCCCACCTCTCAGCCTGGCCCTGGCCTGCTCGCCACCTCAAACCTTACCCCCTGGCTACTCTATGAACACGTGCCTCCATCTGCAGCTCCCCCGCGCTTTTGCACACACTGTTGCCTCAGCCAGAATGTCCCCCGAATTCCTACGCATCCTTACGGATCACCCTGAAGTCCAGTCCTTTCTTCCCCGCTTTCTAGGAGGTCAGCAGCTCCTCCACCTCACAGGCCCTGGCAGGTTCCCCGGGCAGGTGTCTGGGATCACACTCAGCAGAGGACCTGGGTGTCTGTCTGGAGCTCAGCCTTCCCAGCTCCAGCCACACATCTGACTGTCCTGGGGACACTAAACACCTCCACTGCTGGTCAACCCGGCCTGCGGACAAAAATCAGAGAGGCCAGGGCAGCACAACTCAACCTTTTGCCACTGCCGTGCCCTCAGAACCAATGAAAGACCTGGCTTTCCCCTGCAGGAAAACCCGTGCCCAGGGACACAAGCTTCTGCACAGAGCGTGCTGGCTCTAGGGCTGCAACACCCAGCCCTCCCCAGACCCAGCCAGTGGCACCACAGTGATAAGACACACTAGGCCGTGGGACAGCCTGACAGAGGACATGCAAACAAACATGTCATTATAGAGAAGGACGCGACCACCGCTCAGACAGTGACAGGGGCTGGGGTGGCATGGGGCCAAAGGGGCCTGTCGGTGGGAGGACGTCAGGAAGGGCTTCAGCAGAAAGATGCCCAGCGTGACACAGGGCCACCTAGCCAGAGGGTCTGGAAGGGTCAGAGGGGCAGGTCTTGGGACACTGGCTGTTACTGGCTCATGCTCACCCCTGCGGGCATGTATGGCGTGTAGGACCTGTGTGGTACAGGCCCTGAATCACTCAACTGGCTCTAGGATTGGGGAGGCCCTGGGTTCAGCCAGAGGGAGGGCCCCAGGTACCCCTGAGGGAGGAACAAGAGCCCCTTCACAGCCAGAGTGAGAACAAGGGGGCCTCTGTGAAGAGCCAGGGTGGGGGGGTACGTATGGGCCTTTCTGGGAATAACGTCACATGTGCACACCCACCAAAGCAAACACACCGTTACATGTGGGGAGCCCTGATTGCAACTGAGCACACCCTCACCCTCACACAGGCATAGCCGTAACCAGAGGCACTCACACACTCCTATGACAACTGAGTAGCACAAACACTGAGAAACACACCCCCCTGCAGCGGCTCTCACGTGTTGACAGACATCCAGGCCCACACAGATCACACGGGACGTTCACACCCTCA
The DNA here is from genome assembly GCA_006410875.1 of Neotragus pygmaeus. NCBI lineage: Eukaryota > Metazoa > Chordata > Mammalia > Artiodactyla > Bovidae > Neotragus > Neotragus pygmaeus. Next base: position 155,307 of record SJYV01022765.1, read on the forward strand.
TTCACCAGCACAGAGAGATCTGCATACACACAAGGTACACACGGGAACGGAGACACTCCAGGCAGGCAGAGATCAACTCACAAGCCGGGAGGGACCCACACGTGCCTGTCGTGCCTGACGAGGGGCCGCCACCAGAAAGTCCCAACGCGGCTTTTTCTATTGCAGCTGCTGGGGCCCAGCGGCAGGGGACAGGGGAGGGAAGAGCCGCTGGATGTCAGACAGGCTGGGTTTCCCTCACTGAGGGAGGTGGAGAAAGTCCCTCCTGGCCCAGGCGAAGTCCAAAGTGCACAGAGGAAAGAGTGGGCCGGCCAGGCTCCTCCCTGGGTAGCCTTCCTCCTTCTAAGAGGGGAGGTCCTTGGAGGCTGGGAACAGGCCGGGGGTCACAGGTGCAGATACAGGCCTGGTGCACAGGAGGGGGCGGTGCTCCTGTGTAGGTGGAGCAGCTGTGCAGGCACCTCATCCAGGCCCTCCAGACTCACTGAGAAGAAACTGACAAGGAGATAGTGGGTAATTCACCCAAAACCATGAACTCAATGGGGTGGTCCCCAGGGCGACAGAGAGGGGACTCTGTTTCCATCCCCAGAACTGAGAGTCTGGCTTTGAGGGAGGCAAGGGCCAGTGCTAGATGGAGGGAATGGCTCCTCCGCCAGCCCCCAGAGACCACTCCCCAGCCTTCTCTCAGTGCACCTCTTCCTAGAGTCCCTGTAGTTTTCCTGGTTGTCAACAGTAGTCTTTGTGTTCAGAAGAAGGAGAGATGGCCATCTAAGGCTTTTGCCTCTATCTCTTCCCTGGTGGCTCAGATGGTAAAGAATCCTCCTGCAATGTGGGAGACCTGGGTTCCATCCCTGGGTTGGGAAGATCCCCTGCAGAAGGACATGGCAACCCACTCCAGTATTCTTGCCTGGAGAATTCCACAGACGGAGGAGCCTGGTGGGCTGCAGCCCATGGGGTCCTAAAGAGTTGGACACAACTGAGCAACGAAGCACAGCAGAGCACCAGGAGGCGAGCAGGGCCCCGAGGATGCCTCCCCACTTTAGTGATGGGGAGCGAGCTGGAGGGAGGCAGGACTGTGGTGTGCCATCCCATGGCGGGCACTGAACAGAGGAAGTGGAGAGCAGGGGCTGGGTGTGGGCTGGGTTAGGCTGGGCAAGTCTGGTTCAGGTCATGTCTGCCCTGGGCACCCTGTGACCTTGGTCCAGGCGCTCTGGCATTGTCTGTGAAGGGCGTGATCGGGGCCTGCCCGGGAGGTGGTGCTGAGTGAGAGCTGCAGTGGCATCCTTGTCAGCCCTGGCATCCTTGTCAGCCCTGGCATCCTTGTCAGCCCTGGCATCCTCACACCATGTCCTTGCCCCACCTGCCCCACCACCCCTTTCCAGCTGTCCTATAGTCACTAGGGCCTCCAAACTTCCTTGGATCAGTGGGGAAAGGGGTTCTCTAGAGCCACACAGCCCCGTGATCCCCTGCTCTGCTGCTCTGAGAAGAGACCAGGCTGGGCAAAGGTAGCTGAGTCCACTAGCAGACCCCAGGCCAGCTACTGTCTTTCAGGACCTCAGTCTCCCTGTCTTGACAATGGACACCTCTCAGCTTTCTCCAGCTCTGGCACTGAACGACCCTGCAATTCTCCTCCTGTCTCCCTGCACTGCCCCCCCGCCACCCCAACCCCGACAACCTGCCCCTAGCGGACATTTGTTCCGGCCTCGGGCCTTGGCGACTGGCTACTCCAGTGCGTCTGTTTACCCAACGCAGCCACAGATATGATCCAAAGCTTCCGGGGCTGTTGTGAAAACAGTGGCTCAGCCACCACAAGCCTGCCCTCATGGGCACCTTGGCAGGGACCTTCGAGGGACAGGCATCCCAGTCCTATAACCAAGGCGTCTTGGACTTGCCCAGCGAAGGCCTGCTGAACTCTCTCCTCCCCTCAGTCCTGGCTTTACGTGCTACATCTCGACTCTCAAGTCTCCACTTTCAGCCCAGACCCTCCTGAACTGTAATATCCCCAACTCCACCATGCTCTGGAAGTGCTCAAACACATCCAAACACCTTCCCCATACAAGTGCCCTGGTCTCCTAGCAGCAACAGCACTCACGTCAGACACCTGGGGGTCGTTTCCACCCTCCCCTTCCTCCCCCCACAGCAAGGCTATCACTTTTGCCTCCTATCTGTCCTGAAGTCCTCTCTTCTCTCCATCACCACCCCATCCTAGCACCATTGCCTTCCCCAGGCCTGCACCAGCCTGCTCACTGCCCTCCAGCCTCTGCTCTAACTTCCAAGGTCCCTCTGCCCCAGTGACTAGATAGACCTCCTAGGATAGTATAGCAGATCTTGTCACCCCTTGTTCAAGGCCCCGGTTTTTCCCAGACCTCTTTCCCTGACCTCCTGGCCATACCCCACCCTGTTCCTCAGTCCCAACCCCAGCAAACCACTTTTGGTCCCCTAAATATCCACATTCCTTTCTGCTCAGGAGCCTCCAAACTCACTGTTTCGTCTTCCTGCTCCTCTCCCAAAACATACACTGGCTCTTTCTCATCATTCTGGTCTCTGATGCACACTTTTGGATCTGCCCATTTCACAGATGGGACAACTGAGCCTTCAAGCAGCCTAGTCCCTGGCTTCAGTACACAGCCAGTAAGCATCAAGCAAGGATTTGAAGTCAGATCTGTTGATGCCTGCAGAAGTCTTGCTCCTAAACCTTCAGGAGACCCTTACTTACACTCACAGCCCAGGCCCCTGCCCCTCTAGACCCTACAGGCTTCTGGCCTCTGCCTACTACAATGTCATCATTACCACTCAACACCTGAGGCCCCCAGCACCTTGGCCCTGGCTAGTGAAAGCCGAAGCTCAGCAACCCCCTCACAGGGCTGACCTTCTGCGTGTCCCTGGGACAGGCAGGGTCCTGCCACCAGCTGCCACCTGGTGACGATGTGTGCATGAATGTGTGTGAGGGGATCTCCAGCTCTCCCCACCCCTCCAGGCTCCATCAGGGCCCATGTCCGCCTCCTTCCCCAGCCCAAAGACTGACTTCAAGGGTCCCAAGCGGAGGCAGGCTGGCAGGAGGGCTCAGCAGCCACTCCCACACCAGCAGCCTCAGCTTTTCCAAGCCCCATGTCCTGCAGGGGGCCAGAGTACGGGAAGGGTCTGGGGGAGGCCTGTGGGGGCAGCAGGCAGCTTTGCCTCCCTTTCCCTTCCCTGCATCCATTTGTCAGTAGATCTGTTTTTCTCCTCTTGAAAGGGAGTGTGGGGGAGAAGAGCAGGAGAGAGCTGGGCCATTGAGTGGGCACAGCTGCTCCACCCTGGAGTTCTTCTTCTTGGAAGACCCAGAACAGATTGAAACAACAGAACGCTCCCCACCCTGCAGCGTTGCCACCCGAGGCAGAATTGAGACCTGGCTTCTCAGTCAGGCTCCACAGCCACTTGGCCCTGTGACACTGGGCCCATGCCCAGGCCATCAGCCGATAATAATCCCATCATCAGTACCACTTGCTGTTCTTCAAACAGTTACCACGAACCGGGAGCTGCATGCTTTATATAACTACAGTTTCTACTTCTTCATGGAGAAGGAAATGACAACCCACTCCAGTATTCTTGCCTGGGAAATCCCATGGACAGAGGAGCCTGGCGGGCTACCATCCATGGGGTTCCACAGAATCATACACGACTTGGCGACTAAACCACTGCTACTCCTTAAACATGAACAGCATGCCAGGCACAGTGCTGGCTACTTTGCATACATCATCTGTTGTTTCCANTGCCTCCCTTTCCCTTCCCTGCATCCATTTGTCAGTAGATCTGTTTTTCTCCTCTTGAAAGGGAGTGTGGGGGAGAAGAGCAGGAGAGAGCTGGGCCATTGAGTGGGCACAGCTGCTCCACCCTGGAGTTCTTCTTCTTGGAAGACCCAGAACAGATTGAAACAACAGAACGCTCCCCACCCTGCAGCGTTGCCACCCGAGGCAGAATTGAGACCTGGCTTCTCAGTCAGGCTCCACAGCCACTTGGCCCTGTGACACTGGGCCCATGCCCAGGCCATCAGCCGATAATAATCCCATCATCAGTACCACTTGCTGTTCTTCAAACAGTTACCACGAACCGGGAGCTGCATGCTTTATATAACTACAGTTTCTACTTCTTCATGGAGAAGGAAATGACAACCCACTCCAGTATTCTTGCCTGGGAAATCCCATGGACAGAGGAGCCTGGCGGGCTACCATCCATGGGGTTCCACAGAATCATACACGACTTGGCGACTAAACCACTGCTACTCCTTAAACATGAACAGCATGCCAGGCACAGTGCTGGCTACTTTGCATACATCATCTGTTGTTTCCAGGACAACCCAGTAAAGGTGGATGCCGTCATGGTCTGAGGTGTCAGAGGGGGACATTGAGTCACTCGGAGTCAAAACCACTTGCCCAGGTCCATTCATACAGCCGCTTAGAGCTGCCTAATCCCAGAGATGCAGCCCAGCATCTCTCACACACAAGGTGTCCTTCCTGCCAGAGCTTGTGCTCTGAGCCTCGGCTTACAGCTTGGAGGGAAGGAGGAGCTGGGGTCATGAGGGCTGCGGGGGGCTCCGTGGCCTCAGCACCCCCACTCCCCTCCTTGAGTCTCCATCCTGGGCTGGCCAGCCCTGGCCATGGAAAGCCCGATCGGTCGACCTAACCCACTGTCCAGACACTGTTCCCCTCGGGGGCCAGGCTGGGGCGGAGCGAGCCGCAGATGGAGAGCTGGTCAGTCCCACTTGAAAACCACTTCCTGGGCAGCCTAGAGGAAGTGGGCCTCCGGAAACACCTCAGACGGTTTCTCCTTGGGCCCGGGCCTTGGAAAGTGCACAGACTGCCCCGGGAGAAGTCCCCTGCCTGCCTCCCAGTCCCCGGGGCCCAGCAACTCCGCATGTACCAGGCGTGGACACTGCAGGGGACAGACAAGCTGATAGAATCGCCCACCCGCCTGTGAGCACCTTGGGCCCATGACCACAGACAGCCCACTTCCTCCTCCGTGGCAGCAGCCACAAACGGCCCAGCTGACATGGCTCCTCCCCCGCACTCATCCCCTCTCCCCCCGCAACGTCGAGCCGGTCAGCCGGGGGCCTGGCCCAGGAGGCATAACCAGTAAATGTCTGGGCAAAGCTCACCTCCCAGGGTGGCGCTGTCCCCTGGAGTGCCTGTGGTCACGTTTACACCTCAAACCTCACCCTCAGTGCCAGATGCAGGCTGAGCGGTGACCCTGACCGAGGACCGCCGCTCACCCCCCTTCCTGACCCAGAATGGGCAGAATGTGGTATGTGTGGGCAGGCGTCTGAGTGCACGGATGACTGGGTGAGCGGGTGAGCGTCTGTGTGCGTGTTTGAGCGTGCCTGCGAGTGACTGCATGTGAACACCTGTGTACGAGTGTGCGCATGTGTGGTGCGGGTGCAGGCACTCGCGGGTTTGCGGGTATGGGGGCAGAGTGTGGCTCAGCTTCTACATCCCTGTGTGTATTTATATGCCTATGCCGGCGAGGTAGCAGACCTCTGAGAGCAGAAAGCAGGCTGGCTTCAAGGTTAATTAACTAGACTTCTTAGGGAATGAGGCTCAGTGGTGGGTGGGAAAGGCCCCCTGACCTCACATAGCAAAGTTCCCCAGCCAGCCAAGGACACATCACCCCCTTCCCACCAAGTCTGAGGAAAGGCTGAATAAACAGAAGACCCAGCATAGGCCCTGCCCTTGTTCAGCCCCAACTCCCACTCCAGGAGCCAGGGCCCTGATGTCCTGCCCTCCCTCTAAGGGGGACCCCAGCCCCCAGAGTCTCTTCACCCTCAAGGTCTGTAGGTTCCTGAGAGCCAGGAGGGGTGAGACTGAGGGGTTGATCTGGGCGGACTCGGGGGAAAGAACATCTTTGCCACCCTCAACCACCCCCAGTGCCCCCCAGGATCCTGTTCACTAGACTCTGGACACCCAAAGGGTAACTTTCACTTCTGTACTGTAATGCAGGAAGGAGGCAAGTGTGACCCGAAGGAGGGAACTTTGAGCTTTATAAGGCACCTGATAGAGAGCAGCCTTCCCCAGCATTCCACAGAAACTTCCAGCGCACCCTGAATCTGGGGACTGCAGACGGGGATTTCAGGTCTCTCCTCTGGCCCCAGAAAGGCCAGGGAAACGGGGAACTGGGGATGTAGAAGAGTTTGGTTGTGCCAAGAGCTGGGAGACCTTGCGTTCAACCCCTAGAAGGCCCAGGGCAAACCTCAATTTCCCTGTGTGATGATGAGGACAGCCTGAGGCAGAGAAAGGGGCCATGGAAAAGCTGATACATCTGCTCTCACTCTGGCTCAAACACCACCTCCTCTCTGACCGACCAGCACAGTGTCACCACTCTTGGCACCCAATCACTGGTAGCCCTAGGTCTCTGAGCTTCAAGGCCAAAGCCCTCCCTGGGCCAGAAGCCACTTCCAGGCAGGGAGCCTTCAGGGCCAGAGTGAACTGCTACCCTCCCTGGGTGCCCAGACCCCACACCCAAACTAAGGACTCTTTTTGCATGGCACTCCCCCACCCCCCACAACCCCATACCGACTCCAGGCCCAGGGCAGAAGGGGAGAAGCCCAAAGCAGAAGGCCATCCCTGTACACTGTCCATCTGTCCACTTGCCTAAAAGGACCCAGTCTTACCTGAGGCTCCCAGATCCCCGTGGCCTCTAGTCCTGGCTGCCGCTGCCACCACTGCCACACAACCACCACCAGAAGCAGGCCTGCGCCCTCACCTGGGCCAGTTTCCGGCAGACCTGCAAGAGCAAGAGAAAACAGCTGAGCCGGTAGGCGCCACCAAACAGGCTCTTCCCATCTGTCAGCCCCAGCACGGCCGACACAGGCCTGGGTCAGCCTCATCTGGTTCTGAGACCTTGGCCTCTTTGGGCCTGGCTGTCTCTTCTGTGAAGTGGGGTATTGGGGCCATCTTTTCCAGGGCACCGGCTATGTGTCTACTCCATACTAGGGGTCGGAAGACTATGTCTTAGCCCTTGGAGCATTTCCAGGTTACAAACACAGCAAAAAAGCTGTCCCCAATCCTCTCATCTTCAAGAGCCTGCCCTGTGGGCTTGGAGGCCTACGGTGCAATCAGGTACCATTGCACTGTGGCCTGGGGCAATTCCTCTGAGCCTCAGTTTGTCTCATCTCTGAAGCGGGGAGATGTCTCAAGTGGTTGCGAGGTTCCAGTGATATGGTGTGCTGGCTGCTGTACTGAACTCACTGGAGTGCCAAATGAACAATGACATTTTTCATTCTTTGTTTTGTACCTTCTAGTTCAGGTAATTCTCTCATTACTGTTGTGTCCATTATACAGCTTTAAAAACAGAGGCCCAGAGAGATCCTAGAAGGAACAGCAAAGGCAGCAGGATACCTCAGGTCTCCTGGCTGAAAGGCCTAAGCGCTTTCTCTGCAGGCCAGGCCAGGTCTCCACAAAAGATTCTCCTTCCCAGATGCGAGCCCCTCCTCCCACTGAAGACCCCCATCACTACTCCCTGGGGCCGAGGCATCCTCGAGCTTTATCTTTTTGTCTGCACTTTAAGTTATTTCTAATTTTAAACTCCAATTAGCTGTGCCAGCTAAACGGTGTCAGTGCCCTGCGGTCACAACTCCAAATCACCTCCACCAGCACCATTTCTGCTGCTGAGACTGGTGGAGGGTATCATGTGGGCTGGCCTCGACAGGGCTGGATGCAGGTGGGGTCTCTGTCAGTCATCTTCCCTCCAACCAGATGGGAGGGGGCAAGAGCTACATCACAGGCAGGAAGTTGGGTTGGGGCTATCTGGGCGTTTAGCAGCTCCAGCTCCCAGGAGGATGGGGACCATACAGTTCGGAGGGGCTTCCCGGGCGGCTCAGTTTTAAAGAATCGACCTGCTAATGCAGGAGACAGGTTCAGTCCCTGGGTGGGGGAAGATCTCCTGGAGAAATGGCAACCCACTCCAGTTTTCTTGCTTGCGAAATCCCATGGACAGAGGAGACTGGCGGGCTACAGTCTATGGGGTTGCAAGAGTCGGACACGACTTAGTGACTAAACAACAATGATGATGATGATGATGACAACAACAACATATGAGGGAAGGTAAGTGTTCACTAAACAAGACTTAGCATCTGCTGAGCTTTCACTAGGGACCAAGGCTAGAGGAACTCTGGTCCTCACAACTTTGTCCACTCTGCAGACAAGGAAACCGCCTTAGAGAGGCCTAGTTCCCGGCTCTTGTTCTTAAAAGGCACAGTGAGTATTTGAGCTTAAATCTTTCTTGCGTCAAGCCCAAGGTCTTGCTCACAACACTGTGACCTAGGGTGTCTGTGAACTGAGAGTGGAGGAAGGTGAGAGATGGAGGGTTTTCCCCATCTTCCCAGGAGCCAGAGCTGGGCTTGAGTGTGTCACATGCACATCCACAACCTCATGACCTCTCACATGTACATCCACATGTGTGCGCACACACACAAGGGCTCTTACCTTCCCTCCCAGCACTGCCACCCCAGGGCACAGGCAACACACACCTTGTTGCACCTCTTTCTGCTACTGACACCCACGCCCAAGCACTCTCGGTTCCCCACAATCACAGTGACTCCCCAAGCACACATCCGCACAATTTCATATAGTCACAGTGTGAGTCTCCCACTAGTCACTCACTTAGCCTCACCCCCAGCCAATCTCCTATCACACGCCAGATCCCTCATANCCCAAGCACTCTCGGTTCCCCACAATCACAGTGACTCCCCAAGCACACATCCGCACAATTTCATATAGTCACAGTGTGAGTCTCCCACTAGTCACTCACTTAGCCTCACCCCCAGCCAATCTCCTGTCACACGCCAGATCCCTCATACTACCCTACAGCCAAGTACAACTGTCCAAACACCTCCACATCTCTCTCTCTCTCTCTCTCTCTCTCTCACACACACACACACACACACACACAAACACACACGCACAACTGCCTTCTATTGGCTTGTCCACCACACCCCAGCTCAGTCCACAGCAGGAACGAGGAAACCCAAGGGACCAGTCACCTCCCTCAGTGACCAGGTCAGCCTGGTCACAGCGGCTCAGTGCAAAGAAGAACATGTAAGTGCGCACACACACATGCGCGCGCCTGGGGAGCTGACACTAACACTGATGGCTGTATGTATTCATGGTCAGTGGGTCACCATGACATACCCAGTGTGCAGCACAGGACCCTCCAGGCACATGGGCATACATCCCAACACATAGAGGGGAGTCTGGTGACAAAATCATAGTCCATACCTAGCTGCAAAGAGCACAGAGCTTCAGAACACCCAAACAAACATACACACACACACACAGGCAAGTCACACATGTTTAAAAGGACACACGGGGCAAGTCCCAGACTCGGGGACAAAGAACACACAAGGAGACACAGATGTACAACATGCCTACGTGACAGGTACATGCACCTGAGCACAAGAAGACAAGGTCCAGGAGCATAGTGTGGGGGCCAGAAGAGAAAGGAATGTCCCTCTACTCACTCCAAATTCTTCTCACCCGGTTCAGGTGGAGGGGTTCAGTGGGCTCTCCCCTCCCTGACAAGGACAAACAGGGGAGCTGGGGGGAGTGGAGCAAGTCTATCCCTGACTCTTCCCCTCTCCCGGCTGGGCGCCTACAGGGGAAGTATGTGGATTGGGAAGGGACCACCAGAGGAGGGGGCGCAGGGAACGACAAGGAGGGGGTGGTGGAGACTGGAGCCACGCCCAGCGGGGAGACAGATGGGGAGAAAGACTGAGAGACTGAAAGAGGAGAGCAAGCGAAGAGGAGGCGCCGCGGCGGCTGGGCCGGGCAGGGTCCCAGGGGCGCGAGGCGAGGCCCAATGGATAGCTTGGTCTCGGCCCCGTGGTAAAAAAAGAGAGGCGGCGGACAGGCAGGGGGCGGCGAGCGTGGGCCCGGGGCGCAGCTCCCAGAGGACAGGATCTAGGGGGTGGCGGGAGGCAGGGTCGGATGGGGTGATGGGGAGCCAGGAGGGCAAAGGGCAGACAGATGGGGACCAGGGAGAGGCGGGAGGAGAACACTGAGGGAGTGGGGACGGACGGACGGAGAGCTCGAGAAATCTGGAACGGACGAGCGGACCCTCAGAGGCGCTGGAGACACGGGTAGAGAGGGGCCGAGAGCAGACGGATGAGAGCCCCTCGGCCCCCACCGCTGGACAAAGGGCCAGACTGACGGACAGGGTTACGGAGGCACCGGCGGGTCTCGGAGCGCGGTGGGACTTTCGCCGGCCGCAGCTCAGTTTCTTAGTTTCGGAAACGGGAACCGGAGCGGGGAGGGGAAGGGAGGGGCGGCGCGCCCTCGGGGCAGCCCGATCCTACGGCCCGGCCCGCACTCACCTCCAGGCGCAAGGCCAGGCGCCAGGGGTCGCGGTGGCTGGGGTCCGGCTCGCGGCGCGGCTCCCGNGGTGCCCCTGGCCTGGGCCAGAAAGGACAAGGAGGAATTCCTTCTCAGACAGTGGTAAGGAGGCAGAAGAGGCACTCACAGCTGGAGCAAAGACAATGTCCAAGACCAATCCTAGGAACATCGAGGTGAGCCTGGAAGGCTGGAACATGGGATGCACAGGGGACCCTGGGGGTCAGTGGGGGATTCACATTCTCAGGGGTCTTGGATGCCATACAAGGGCTGGACCTGCATTTGAGCCCTGTGCTGAAGATAATGGGAAATAAAGATTCGGGAAAGGCACTTTCTGGACAGAAACTGGAGATAAGATTGGGAAGACTGGCATTCTTGGTAGTGAAAAGGGCAGGGATCTGGAGGCAGGCCTGGCTGCAGTGAGCACCTTTAAATGAGTGAATAAGTACAGCATGGCCTTTATCACTCATGCTGCCCTGTGGGTCCAAAACGGTGAGGATCAGAGTACCCTGCCCCGTCTTGCTGACGGCGCCTGTAGGGCAGGGTTGGAGACACAGAGCTGATGCAGAGCCCTCCACCCGCCCCACACCCCTCCCCCACTGCTGCCAGGCTGATGACAGCCTACTCCCTGAGCACAAGGTTTGCCCACATGAAAGGGCACACAAGTGTGGGTCCAGGGAGACTTCTCTGATCTTTGCCCTTCTGACCTTTGCTCTGTGAGCTTGGAGGTACAGCCCTGAGCGATGAGTTTCTGGGACTCTGAGCAACAGACTCGGGGGGAGAGTGTGGGTGTGTGTATGGGGTTCCTGCACCACCTCAAACACCCTTCGTTTCTTTCACTATTTGTTTTGGAGCCTTTGCCTATGGGTCTCTGGGATCCTTGGTGTCACGGTTTTGGCATGTGACCTTCTTGGTGCCTGTAGGGTTGGGCTTGTATGTCTTTGCTCTTTCCCTAGCTGTAGGGCCACATCCCCTTGAGCCCATGTCCTCTCCTCCTGATCCCTCCTCATGCCTCCACACACATGACTGCCACCCCATGAAGGTCAGGCACACTGTAGGTTCTTAGTAAAGACTGGATTTCCCAGGGTGGCACCCCAAGCCCACACAGTGCTCAGCAGTGTCTGTTCACCGCATCTGTTGGCTTCCTCTGGGTCTCCACAGGGCAATGGGGCCAGGGCAGGAGCCCGTTCCCCAAGGAAATCAGGTGGCTGGGGTTGGCCTGAGCCTTTGGAGTTCCCTGTCCTGTATCCCAGCCTTGGAATCCCCTCTGTGGATCCAGGGACACCCCAGCCCTGTCCTGGGGAGAAAGATACACTAAGTGAGGATGTGCCCAGAAGAATCAGGAGCAGCAACACATGATGAAGCAGCTCAGGGTAGACCCACCTCTGCTGATGCCCGAGAGTGCCCGTAGTGTTCAGACGCAGGATCCTCTCTGCAACCCCAAGCCTGACTCCTAGAGTCTCCACCTCTTGCTTCTGTAAGATGAGGAAGTTTGGGGTGGGAAGTCACCATTACTTCCTCCCTCATCACCCTGCAATTGCTGACATGGTTGATTGGACAAGGACGTGTGAGAGGCCTGGAGCGTGGGAGAGCCAGAGGGTGCAAGTGCACACAGCGGTGAGTGGAAGGTCAGGCTCCAGCCAAGCAAGGGTGCGCGACCTCCAGAGACGGCTCAGGCTCAGGCTTAGGCTCCAGATTTGCCCTTGAGGCACCATCATTCCCAGCCACCACCGCAATGGCCAGCAACTGTCCTCATAAAACCAAGGCCTGGGTGTCTGAGGGGAGGAGGGAAAGGGGATAGTGGCTAGGAGGACAAGGATGGAGAATGTACTTTGGGTCCTCAGCATCCTTCACATTCTGGCTTCACACTGTGTCCAGGAGGCCCTGGAGAGCTCCCCATCAACTCTCCTGGCTCCCCAGAGTAGTCTTTGCCCCTGGGCCTGGGCAGAGGTGGATCTCTGGAGACTGTGGGGATCCTGAACTCTTGGAGCCTGCACTCAGAGGTCAGCCTCCTTGGAAGGGTCTCCTCCCCAAAGAACTCAATCTTCATCTGTGTCTAATAGTGGCCAGTAGGTGTGGGGCTGCCCAAGGTCACTGAATGGACAGCAACACAAAACTTGACAATGGTTTCCCCCGCCCACTGCCACAGAGCTCTGCTGGAAGGTAATTATAGATGGGATTATAGCCTGGGATGGCTGACTCTGCCCACAGCCCAGAGCTCAGCGGGCCCAGAGGCCTCGGGGCTGCACAGAACCTCTGCCTGGCCCATTGGACTCTGCCCCAGGCCTTCAGGTTCAGGGCATCCCAAGCCCTCCACCAGCCTTGATGCCTGCCAATCTTAGAAGAGGTCCCCCAGGAGTCCAGGTGGAATCAGGACTCTGCAGAGGATACGGTAAACGTGAACTTGGTCTCTGATTAGAATCATAACAGGAACAATAACTCCAACCCTCACATATCAAGTATTCACTACCTACCAGGCCCTGAACTAACCCTTGATGTTTATTAACTCACCATCTTTCCACAAAGCCTTTACGACGTGGGGACCATCGTTAGCCCCATTTTACAGGAGAGGAAACTGAGGCCCACAGAGGCAAAATGACATGCCAATTCTCACACAGCTAGGATGCGGCCAGACTGAGCCTCACATCCCAGACCACTCTGAATTCCAGGCCAGAGCTCATAGCCACTAAGCCAGGCTACCCCTAAAGTCACAAGAGCAGCTGGGGCCAGGGGAGCAATTGATAACTGGTCTGGGTGAAGTCAGATGAGCAATGGGTGTGGAGGTGTTGGCTGCTAACAGGGCAAGGACACAACACCCCTTCTGGAGGCTTGTTCACTAGCAGTGAAGGCTTGTGCAGACCTTTCTGTGTGGCCTCACAGGGTGGATGTCCAAGGGGTAATGAGAGGCTGAAGGAACCAGGGTAGGCACACACAGGGTGCCCCACCATCGGCTCTCTGGGCCTTGTCCCTTTCCCAGAAACCTGCCCAGGTTCTCCCATCCCAAAGGGAGCATCCTGCCTGGCCCCACCTGCTCTGGCTCCACCAACATTCTTTCCTCACAACCTGGGAAGCTATGTGAGGGAAGGGCTCATGCAGGAGTTGCACCGGTACCCTTCTGTGCCCTTTGCATTGCCCCAGGCCCAATGGGGATGCCTGAGTCTGCTGAACTTCACAGAAGGCTTGGGCCCCACCTCCTGCAGCACAAAGAGCCACCCCCTGGGTCCTTGCCAAGATTTATCTCAGGAATTTGCCTCTGAAAACTCTTGGTTCTTGCTGACTGGTGAGGGCAGAGCTGTGCCTGGGTTCAGGATCTCAGTTCATGCTGCCCAGAAGTTCTCCTGCACGTCTAACTTCTCACTTATTGTCTGTCATTCTTTTCTATTCTCTTCTCCTTGTTCCCTTTCTGGTTCTTGCAAATGCAGTAGTAAAGAGTCCCTGGGTTCATATCTCCATCTCCACAAATAACTAAAGCAGAAATGACTTCTGTCCTGACCTTAGTAGTCAACAGTGAACCACGGGACTTCCCTGGTGATCCAGTGGTTAAGAGTTTGCTTTTCAATGTAGGGGTGTGGGTTCGATCCCTGGTCGGAGACCTAAGATCCCACATGCCTTGGGGCCCCCCCAAAAAAATTCGAAATAGCAAAGGCTTAAAAAAAAAAATCTTAAAAAAAAACCAGTAAAACTTCAGAACTTTATTGGGTTCCTCCTCTGTGCTGAGAGTTGAGAAGAGGTGAAAGGAGGGGCTGACAAATTGTAACATGGGCTACTGTGTCCCCCTCTGTACTGGTGGCCGATATTACTAATTGATCACAGCACTTCTGAGCCTGGAGGGATACAATTCAGAATCCTCAACACAGCTGTAGGGAGCCCTTGGCAACCAGCTGGAATCGACACATTAGTTGAAACCCACTTACCCTCCTTCCTTTCTGCAGCCCAGCTCCTGCCAAGGACTGAAGCCAGGGTCAGGCCAGGGCTTCTTGTGCAAAGCTGCCCTTGTCCCGTCCCCTCTCACAGTCTGTGCCCTGATTTCCTTGTCCTCGTTCTCAGCACCTGACACAGGCTGGGGAGAGAGGAGACAGGATCATCTGTCTTTGCATCTCAGCTTCCTCTGAGGCTGTGATGGCCTGGTTAGGGACTTGGCCCCAGAGTGGTACAGTTGCTTTGGACGGAAGGCATGTGGGCCACTAAGTGTAAGTACCTTCCAAAGCCACCCCCATCAGGGGCCCAAGACCGTCCCTAGAAACACATCTTTTCAGAGATGCTCTGGAGTCCAGAGAGTCCCCTGGCCTGGTCTCCTGCTCCCTAGGTGCTCATTGTGCATTCCTTCCCAGGTTGAGGGAAAGATCCTGACTGCTGCCTTGCCTTTTGTAGCCATTCACACACATGGATTAACATTTACTGGATGCCAGAGCCTATGGCAGGAGTCAAGGCCCTCCCAGCAGAAATATGTCCCTGATTCAAAGAGCTTGAGGTCTGCACAAGAAAAAGATGTGTTCCCATGTAGATAACTGAGAAAGCCTTAGCCTCAGGGCCAGACAGGTGGGAAGTCAATCCCAGCACTGCCACTGGGCCTCGGTTTTCTCCCGTGTAAAATAAGGATGATTGTAATAAGAAACTCAATGACTCCAATAAGACTTCACAGACTTTATTTAAAGATTAAACAAGATAATTTATGCTATTCTTCAACACTGTTTGTTGAGCACCTACTATATGTCAAGCTTTGCCTTTAGCTCCAGGGAAACGATTGCTCTCTTGGAGTTGAGAATCAGAAGGAGAGCAGGCAAGTCACTAGGAAATGACCACCTGCAGGAAGCAGAGCTCACATGGGGGAAGCTGAGGTACTATGAGAGCCAAGAGAATGCCTGACTCCACCTGGGAAATCAAAGAAGTCTTCCTGGAGGAGGTGACTCTTGAAGGAGGAGGATGGATTAACCAGACTTAGGATGGCGGAGCCCAATGGGCTGCCGTCTGTGGGGTCGCACAGAGTCGGACACGACTGAAGAGACTTAGCAGCAGCAGCAGCAGCAAGGAGAAAGGTGTTCCAGGCAGAGGGAGCAGCCTGAGCAAAAGTTTAGCAGTGAAGATGGTGCATATGAAAGGGCTCAGCACTGGGCCTCAGCATTTGTTTAAAAAGTGCAAGGCAGGAAAGGGGGCCCAGATAGACGACCTGGGTGCTGTATATGGGGCAGATGAACTAGGTCGGGTGCATCCAGGGAGCTGCATTATTTACCATCCCATCTATAAAACATTTACACGGGCTTCCTGATGATTTATGGTGTTTGTTTTCCTGCCTCTGGGCTCCTGGCAGGTAAACCATATGCCCTGCAGCTCAGTGTTGGGAGGAGTCCCAGGGCACCTGCATCAGGCATCTAACTGGGCCAGGAGAAGGGCTCTGTCCAGCAGGCCAGGCCATTCCGCAGCTCCGAGCTCTTCTAATGAGGTGTGAACCCCACAGGCCTCAAGTCCACACCCCAGAATCCCCGCAGCAGAGCCGGGAATCCAGGGTAGCCAAGGTCTGTGCTGTGGGGAGGGGCAGACCCAGACAGGCGGTGGCCCAGAGCTCCCTGGCTATGTGCCAGACCACTCTCGCCTTGTCTTCTCCCCTGTAAGAGGGGGTTCATGGTGGTACCGTTTGGAGGAGTAGATTGAGGTCACATAGCACAAGGTAGTAGCTCAGGGACAGGAAGCTTGCAACTCTTACACGTTTCTTCAAATGTCTGCGAAGTGTAATATTAGGACAACCTGTCACCTGGAGCACACCTAAGAGCAGAGCACAGCTCTATAAAGTGATTCAAACGTGTTTTATGTGGGAAGCAGGCGCCTTTTAACTTGTTGGGGTTGAGAGCCAAAAGGAGACGGGCCTGACCTCAGCCTCCAACGGAAGGCGACTTGCTGTCCTCTCGGCTCAGCACCTCTCTCAGAATCCTTCTAAAAATCTTATCATCTTTCTCGAACTGGCCCACTTTCCTGTCCATTTCTGAAAAAGAAAAAAAGGAGAAGCCCCAGATAGAGGGAGGGAGGTGGGGCGGAAGCCTCGAGGGGAACCTGGCCCAGGCTGAGTGGTGCCTCCTCCTGCTCTGAGAGGGAACAGCCCCCAGCCACCGAAGGTGGAGCTGGGGTGGGAGATCTGGCCCCATAGCTGATGGGCTGGCAGGCTCATGAAGACTGGACCACAAGGGTAAGAGTGCACTGGGCTGGGTGCCTCCAACCTGAGACAGCAGGATGGACAAGACGTCAGATGGGCAGGTACAGTGAGGTCAGCAGATTCCTGAAAGCAGCTTCTGAAGAACTGTGATGTGGATGCGGATGAGAAGTCAGCCCACACACGCAGGGTTTTCTTCCAGGGCCTGCCTGGACCAACTTGACCAACCTCACCATTGAGCAGATGCCAAACTAAGGCCAGAGAGAGCAGGGATCAGCAGGCCATGCAGGATCAGGATGGGAGCAGAACCCGGGGGAATCCATGGCCTTGCTCTAAGAGTCACAGATCCGAGGACTTTCAGAGAGGAAGTGTCCTCAGGAACTGTCACATCTAACCCCTTGCTGCAGTAGACAGCAGAATGTGTCCATTCTGAGCCTGTGTGCATGCTAAGTCGCTTCAGTTGTGTCCAACTCTGTGCGACCCCATGGACTGTAGCCCACCAGGCTCTTCTGTCCATGGGGTTCTCCAGGCAAGAACACTGGAGTGGGTTTTCGTGTCTTCCTCCAGGGGATCTTCCCCATCCAGAGATCAAACCCGCGTCTCCTACATCTCCTGATTGGGAGGCGGGTTCTTCCATCCCAAACCTACTTACCTCAGATCATTCCTCACCCTTACCCTGCTCTGATGCTTGTCTATGGCAAAGGGGTCAAACTCTTCAGGCTGCACTCCTCAAACTTCCGTGGCTTAGTTTACTCATGGAGGGCACAGGGAGAAAGGTGGAGGGAGAAAGGAAGAGAAATGTCTTAGGCAATGTTTCCAGCAGTGGCAGCCTCTCCTCTGTGACCTCTGATCCCTCTGGACAGGCTCTATGTGATTCTAGCTTCTTCTGGATACCCAAGTATCAGCCAGTCACACTTTAGTGAGAATCAGCTGATGAAGTTCCTTAAGTTCACCGCATTCCCAGATAGCCCTCCACAAAGCAGGGAGAGGCTGGCACAGAGTGAGGGTGAGGAAAGTAGATTCCCCCAAGGGAGACGGGGCTGAGGAAGCACAGGATGGGTGCCCCAGGCAAGCCCTCTGATCCCGGACAAGTGGCCTTACCTCTCTGGACTTCAGGGTTCAATAGGAAAAGAGAAGCCACTTTAGGTATTTCAAATAGAGGGAGCTGAATGTAGGGAATCCATTACACAGGTGACGGAAAAGTGGAGGAGCTATCAGGGAAAGGAATGGCAGCCCAGAGAGTGGCACCAGCAGGAAGCCACCATGCTTCTAGGCTAGAGGGACAAAGGAGGATCGAGTGGTGTGCATGTGCCACCCCCGGAGATCCCCCAGAGCCAGCAGCCTGGTGGATTTTCCCCACCTTGTTTCTCAACTCGGTGGTTGCAGCAGCAACTTCCCCACTGAGCACATACTTCTGTCCTTTGGCTGCAGCTCTGGGGCACAGCTGTCTGGAAAAACCTGCAGTTTCCTTTACCCAGCTGGTCTGTGAACCTGAGAGGCTAGGCCTGTGCATTGTCCCAGAGTTCCCAGAGAGAGAGTCAGGGGCTGCTACCCAAACCAGGGACTAGGGCAGAGAGAGCTGAGGACTGAGCCCCTCCGAGCAAGGCCCCAGAAACCGAGGACTTTGAAATCTCTGCTCTAACTTCTTAACTCCAAACAGTACCACTGCCTCAGGGTCTCGAAGCCAGTGCCAACCAAGTTGCCCACAGATCTTTACTGAGCACCTCCTGAGTGCCAGGTACCATTAAGTCACCTTGGTTTTACCTGACTCCAAACCTGTGAGGTGGGTATTATCACATAATCCCATTTTGCAGATGGGGAAATCAAGATTCTAAAGGGCTAAGTCACTTGCCCAGGCTCCCTACACTAAGATAGGGCTGTATTATTTTACATTTCTTCCCTCAGAGCCTTGAGGGATAGACGTGGAGGACCCTTGATATTCACCATTTCAACACGGTGGCTTCAAGTGTTTGAGAGTGACCCCAAAAGTTGGGGATTTTCTGTAGCATTGCTGAGGCATGAATTTGAACCCTGCATAGTAAGGCTGGTGATGGGAGGGAGTTACTGACTTTGAAGCAGGCTAAGCATTTCACCATCACCCTGTGTGAAAGCATGAGGGGCTATTAGGCTCTGGAGTCACGTTACCCAGCCCACTCCACAGTTGCCTGACCGTCAGCCAGTCCCTTTACCTCCTCAGCTATAAGAGGTCATACATAATCCTGACCTAGAAGGGTTCTTTTGAAGATTATAATCACATATGTAAAAGTTCCAGTGCTCTGGTGCCTAGTAGGGGCTCTTAGGACAGTGAGACTATCCTGGCTTTTGCAAATGGTAGCATAATTCAGAACCCANTCACACACTTTCACACTCCTACATGCTCACACTCATTTGCACACTCTCACACGCACTCACATTCACATGTAAACTCACAATGCTTACGTATTCTGTCATATGCTTGCATGTGCTCAGACTTCACCTTATATACAAAAGAACTCACAGACTCAACCTACATATACTCACACATACACTCATACACATTCATGCATATCCACTCTCATATTCACACACACTCACAATTACTATCACACATGCTCAGTCATACACACATGCCCACACTCACACACATGCTGCTAAGCTACTGCTAAGTCACTTCAGTTGTGTCCGACTCTGTGCAACCCCATGGACTGCAGCCTACCAGGCTCCTCCATCCAAGGGATTTTCCAGGCAAGAGTACTGGAGTGGGTTGCCATTGCCTTCACCATTTGGTTGCACAAGCCCAACCTCCACCCATCTGCAGCTTGCCTTTCCAGACCCGCCCAGGCCTGGCCCCATCTGATGGCTGCTAGCTGCTCTCTCTTTTCCTTCTTGGTTCTATTTATTTTTCTTAGCCACAGTGAACATATTTGGAGAAGGATCTATTTTCACCGTATCTGGAAACATACTTCCCCTCGGCCGTGAGCTTGTCAGGTCAGTGAGAAGGCGCCTGGCCGCCGTGGCACAGGCTGAGGAGAAACCGGGATGGAGACCAAGAGCCCCAGAGGCCAGACAGCTTCCTAGGATAGTCTGGCTTTCCCTGCGGCTGAGGCCACTGCCTCTGAAATTCTTTTTGCATAACCCTGAGCTAAGGGTGGCTCCTCCCCATAGTGGCAGCTGTGGCTGGGAGTCTGGCCCACCTCTTTGCTCCTTTCATATGACATGAGGGTGCCCCTCACTCCTTACGACCTCTCTCTTCTAGGAAGGAGTCAAGCATTTGTAGATCATCTTGTCCCTCTCAGTTTTCAGATGACATGAGTTATTTCTAGTGAACATTTCCTCTTTCCCAGCCTGTGTAAACCCCTTTGCATACCTCATTTCATTTCAGCTTCATAAGGGATTCAAGAGACTGTGCTGTTAGTCTCCCATTTCACAGATGAGAAAACTGAGGCTCAGTTTTCTGTCATGTGCTTTAGGCATGTCTCTTGACAAGCCTAAAGCACACAGCAGTCTGGGCCAGAGCAGGGTCCATTTATCTTCCTATTGTTTAGGCTCCAGAAGCCTCGCTGTCCCCAGCACTCTCCCTGCAGAGCTGCTTGGAGATGGCCAGGAACTGTGTGGGAGCTCTGGCTGGGTGGCATGGGTTTAAATTGGGACTCCCTGTGGGTGCTTACCCAGAGGGTGCCCCTCTGTTGGTGACCTGGGTGGCTGCCATGCCCAGTAAGCTTCTGACTGCCAGGTATCAGTCATACTGGTGTTGAGTGTGGCAGGGCAGTCAATGGGCAAGGCAGGCCCCGGGAGGGTGCATGGCACATACAGAGCCTTTGAAACCCAAAGCCCTTCTTCAGCTTGTGCTTCCTTCCCTTCTGGATCAGAGTCCCTTCTGTCACACACAGGCTCCAGTGTGACAGTCCTGGGAGGGGAGCAGGGTGAGCCTTCATGCCCCAAGCAGAGTCCATGACTCTGTGTGCCCCTGCCCATCCCAGTAAGGCAGTACACGGTAGGTGCTCAGTAAATGTTAGCTAAAATAAAAATAATTTTTAAATGGCAAAGGATTGCAAGAGACATGTCTCTAAAAAAAATATACAGATGGTCAACAAGCACATGAAAATTTGCTCAGTATCATAAGCCATTAGGGAAATGCAAATCAAAACCACAATGACGTATCACTTTACAACCCAAGAGGATGGCTGTGATCAAAAACATGGACAATCAAATGTACACCACCATTGGAAATGTAAAATGCTACAGCCACCGTGAGAAACAGGTTCACCACAAGACCTCAGGTAACACGTGGTCACCACAAGACCACAACAATTCTGTTCCTAGGTGCACAATCAACAGAACTGAAAGCATACGTCCATACAATTGTCTGTATACCAATGTTTATGGACTCGATGGACGTGAGTCTGAGTGAACTCCGGGAGATGGTGATGAACAGGGAGGCCTGGCGTGCTGCGATTTATGGGGTCGCAAAGAGTCGGACATGACTGGCGACTGAACTGAACCGAACCGATAGCAGCATTACTGATAATAACCAAAATGTGGAAACAATTCAAATGTCCATCAACTAATGAATAAACAAAATATAGCATACCCATAAAACGGAATATTATTCAACCATAAAAAGGAATGAAAAATGATACCTGCCACAGCATGGACAACTCTACAAAACATTATTGCTAAGTGAAAAATTCCAGGTGCAAAATACCTCATTCTATATGATTCCACTTATAGGAAATGTCCAGAACAGGCAAATCCAAGGAGACATAAAGTAGATTGGTGGTTGCCAGGAGCTGAGAAGAGGTGAAGAGGAATGTCTGCTAATGAATAGAGGGTTTCGGGGTTTCTTTTGGCAGTGATGAGAGTGTTCTGGAATGAGATAGTGGTGAAGGTTGGACAATGCCATCCAATCATGAAAATGCTAACACCCACTGAATTGTAAACCTTATTTCTTATTTTTTAATATTATGATGTTTTACTTTATTTCATTTATAATTAAATTGTACACTTTAAAAGGGGTGGATTTTATGTTATAGAATTATGAAAATAAGTTATATTTTAAAATACTCAAATGAACCTAACCAAAAAAACCTCAAGATAATCTCTATGGTGGGGAAGATGGAGGTCCAAATGCTTTTCCAAGGTCATGGGGAGAAATGATGTCAGTGCTGTCGATGCAAATGCAATGAAAATGACACTCCTAGCTATTTGTTGAGCATTCTCAGGCTATTCATTATCTTATGTAACTCTCATCATAATGCATGTGGAAGTATTATTATCATCTCCATTTTACAGATGGGAAAACAGGCTCAGAGAAATGAACTGTGTTGCCTAAAAGACATGAATTTAGATCAGTCATCTCCAAATGGTCGAGAAAATGACTCTATGTGACTTATTTTTAAAAACATTATTATTGTCCATTTTGGTTTTTACATGGCACTTGCACCCTCAATGCAAGAAAAAAAGACAAGAATGCAAGTTGGTACTACTGCTACCAACAGGCTGTCAGGGCCAAGAAGGGCCTGCCCTGGCTTCCAAGTCCCTTCTGGTCCCCAGGCTCAGTCCTTGCCTTTTTTAGGGACAGGTGCTGACAAGCAGCCTTCAAGAAACCGGGCTGGAAAAGCCTGGGGGTAACTCTCCATGCTGGGCTGTTGTTCAAGAGGGCAGGAAACACACCACGTGCTCAGGCTAGGGGCCTCCACTGGCTCTGGCCCAAATTCTTTGGGGTTTTGGATAAACAAAGACTGCCCCATTTCACCTCTGTGTGACCTTTCTACATGTGTAGCCCTGGGTCGCAAGACCCAGGTCCCAGGAATAGCCCCTTCCTACCTAGCATGTGAGAAGCCCTGAGTGTCTGTGCTGGGTCCAGGCCAGGGGCAGGAGGGTGCCCAAGGCATTTCTACCTTGGAGCTTTGTGAATTGCTAAGCAGCAGCTTGCAGAAAATGATAAAGCGGGGGACTTTGAGGTCTGATAGTCTGAGCTCAATCGCAGCTCTCCTGCCTTTAGGCTGCGCAGCTCTGAGCAAATCACTTTCCTTTGTAAGCCTCAGTTTCTTCACCTGTGTGTTGTTTGTTGCTGTCTTATCTGGCTTTTTCATGACTCCAAGAACTGTAGTCCCCTTGACTCCTTCGTCCATGGGATTCTCCAGGCAGACATACTGGAGTTGGTTGCCATTCGTTTCTCCAGGGGATCCTCCCAATCCAGGAAAGAACCCACATCTCCTGCGTTGCAGGCAGATTCCTTACACTCTGAGCCACTAGAGCAAGTCACTTTACTTTTCTAAGCCTCAGTTTCTTCATCTGTAAAATGGAGTAATAACTCAGAAGATTACTAAATAACTATTGTAAGCCCACCATGTAAAACTGTTGAGAAAATTAATCGAGGCGATGCACAAAAAGTGGAGGCCTAACTAAACAATATTAACCATTAATACACTTATGGGGACTATAGACCCATAATCAGAAAGTCCAAAGGTGACTCCCTGAGGTGGCACGTGTACATGTATGCCTGCGTGCACACACAGCTTTGTTTCCCCATATGTTCACTGGCTGCCTACAATACAGGTGATCTAACACTCAAGCTTTCATATTTGTGCTCACACACAAACCCACAAGCACATGTGTATGCATGTGTGTGCGCACAGACTTTGTCTGAGGGCAGATCCTGGCAAATACATCTGCACACATGTACAGAGGCACACTCACCTCCTGTCATGCATGTGAACGCATGTGCCTGAATTTGTTTCATTCACAAATGCACGTTCACACCCACGAACTTGCTATTCTCAGTGCTACCAATTGTGCACTGGTCACAGACCAGTGAGGAAGGACCTCACCGGGTCCCCCAGTGGGCTTGGCAATCTCCTCCTCTGCATTCTCTGCCTGCTTGTCCCTCTGTCTGACCATGCCTTCTTGCCCTTTAAGGTGCAGCTCAAAACAGGCTCCTGCAGGAATCCTTCCCTTATACTTTATACCTTGGCATAGAGTGGTGGCACTGGAATAGACATCAAGTTGAAATGAAGCAGGCTGATGAGCAGACATTGCAATTTATTCTCTTATCTCAGCACAAATCAAAGCCCACAGGAGCCAACAAAGCCAGGGTCCTGTGGCTGCTCACCCCCAGGCCCTGGGCAGACCTGGGGACCCAGGGGGTGCACTGTGCACCCTTCCTGGTACAAATCTTTCCCAAGCAGGGATGTCGCCAGTGGTCCAGTTGTTAGGACTCCGTGCTGCCAACGTGGAGGGTGCAGGTTCGATCCCCGGTCAGGGAAATAAAAAGATCTCGCGGACATGCAATGTGGTCAAAAGATTTTAAAATTTAAATAAATAAATAAAAGGCAAAAAAAATTTTCCCCAAGGCCCTCACGCAGGCACTACCTCTGGTCCCTGCTGCCTTGACCACTGAACTGCACCCCAATCCTGAGAGCAAGACTCCTTGTGGGCTGGACGGGCCTGGGAGCAGATCTCAGGACTCAATTTGCTTGCTTTCAGCAGACAGAATTTTCCAGCCCACCAAAGGAGGTAGATTTTCCAAGGTGCCTGGAGATCTGTCCTGAGGCTGTGCTTCCCAGAGCTTGATCCACTGTATCAGAACCACCCAAGTTATTGCATATTTTTAGGCCCACCCTAGTCTTTTTGACTCAGAACTGCTGAAGTGAAGCCCCAAAACTCAGCCCTAACAATAAACACTCTGGTTCAGTCCTGGCTAAGAGTCGGAGAGTCACACATCCCAGTGTAAATTCTGGCACCGCCATTTACTAGCCCTTAGGCAGGTCCTTAACCCTACTGAGCCTTAGTCTTCTGGTCTGTAAAACGGGGATAATAACAGTGTGTACCTTGAGGGGCTGCTGTGGGAGTAAAATGAGATCATGAAAGAGAAATGTGCAGCACGGTGCTTACCTGGGCTCAGCAAACATGAATTATTAGTAATACAGCTGAATCCTCACGCCCAGGGACTTCTGAGTGAGGGACTGATTATTGAGTTTCTCTTGCAGGGAGGGCCCTGGTGGAGATCCTCTGGGCAGCAGGAAGCCTTGGCAGGGCAAGGCTAGTGGCTGGTATATGGGACCATGCCCTGATGTCCAGCCTTCACCCAGCTGAGGTCCAGGGCTCCACTTGCTGTATCTTCTGTTCTGGTTCCCCACCCACCGGCCACCTCCCTCTCTGTTCTGATGCCCCAGGAGTCTAACAGGCTTGGCAACAGCCCTGGCACTCCCTCCAGCTTTGTAATAAAATAGCTAGCTCAGGTCAACTTTCCCTGGCAGGGAGGCTACCTGGCACAAAGAGCAAAAAGGAAGGGGGAAGCCTGGGGAAAGCTCCTTCAATGACAACTAATTACAGGCTAGTGTTCTTCCAGGGGTCAGTTGTCCCCCAAACCAAGGGACCCCCCAGGAAAGGACTCTTCTTATCACCATTATCATTAATCATTTTGGACCTTGCCATGAGCTAATAAATCTCATCTACCCTTAAACACTTTTTAAACTGAATTAAAAAATTATTTTATGTATGTATTCATTCAATCAGTATTGAAATGTCCACTGCATGTTGGGCACCAGAGGTCAATGTTGATCACCAAGAGTTGCAAACTTTTTCTTTAAAAGGCCATATAGTAAATATTTTCAGTTTTTCAGGCCAAACTACTCTGCTACTGTAGTAGGAAGGACAGTAACTATAGACAATAAGTAAACAAATGGGTGGATGTGGTTGTGTTTCTGTAAAACTTTATTTGCGGGGAGAAGCAAGATAGGGGTGGAGATTAAGAGGTACAAACTACTATGTATAAAATAAATGAGCTAGGACTTCACTGGTGATCCAATGGGTAAGAATCTGCCTTGCAATGTAGGGGACATGAGTTCGATCCCTTGTTGGGGAACTGAGGTCCCACATCCTTTGGAGCAACTAAGCCTATAGGCTCTGGAGCCCATGTGCCACAACTAGAGACTCCATGTGCCACGTGATGCAATGAAGGCCCTTCATGCTGCACCTAAGACGTGAAACAGCCAAATAAATAAATAAATATTATAAAAATTAATGAGTTATAAGGATATATGAGAAAACAGGGAATATAGACAACATTTTATAAGTGAAATATAAACTTTAAAAATGTGAATCACTATGTTGTTCACCTGAAACTTATATAATATTGTATGTCAACTATACCTCAATTAAAAAAATAATAATTTGAAAACACAGTGTAAATGTACAACAGGATACCAATTTTCTAATTAAAAAAGAACCTTTATACGTGGACGCTGAAATCTGAATTTCATGAAACTTTCATGTGTCATGAAATAGTCTTCTTTTGATTTTTCCTAACCATTTACCATTCTAAAAATTATTCTTAGCTTGCAGGTGGTATAAAATAGGCAATAGCCAACAGGTCTCAGCTCACCAGCCCTGAGCTTAGCCCTCTGCACAGGAACTATGGAGTGTGCCAGGCCCCGTTGGTGCCAATACCTTTAACAGAGGGGAGGCTTTTGGAGCAGCTCAGTGCTGAGGCGGGGGAGAACTTCAAGCCCACTGCATCTCAGCCTCTGCAGCTCTCCCACAGTCCTAGTCTGTAACACCTACCCGATGAGTTGTTGAGAGAATGAAGGGGATAGTGCATGCATGTACAGTGCTCCCAGGAGGACCTGACATGGAGTTAGTGCTCAGTGCTCACTGACTCTCACCTTTCTCTCCCACACACCCTTGTACCAAACGTGATTGTGGGCACAGAGCATCTGCTCAGTGCCTCCTTGCTAAATCCTATCCTCTGGAATGAGAGAAAAGGGCCTTTGACTCCCTGCCCAGAAGTTCCTTGGAGTCTGTACCTTGGACTCCTGGGAGACTTTTGGATTTACCTTGGAGAATTTCCTCCTTGGCTTCTTTGCCCCCAGTGAAACGATTCCCTAGTCACTCAGCCCACCCAGGTGACTAGGGTTAGAGTATGCTGACATGAAGAGCTCTTGGCTGGTTGTGCTCCAAGGAGGAGCTGTAGAGGAGGCAGCTGCTTCACTGGGGATAAAGGGAGCCAGGGCCTACCTCACTTGCCAGCCTAAGGTCTGAGGGGGGCGCGGCAGGCAGCCTAGGTCAAGGCCTTGGACATCTCAGCCCACAGGCCGAATAGCTCAACCCTTCAGCATTTTGCTCTCCTCTCCAAGTGGATGTCTAATTTGCTCTGCTTTCCAGAATAGCACTCCTCCCTTCCTTTCTAAGAGCTTTTATTACCTTATTTCATTTTTTCATAGCACTTATCCCTTTGTGAAATTGTATTATTTGTTTACTAAGGCTTTTTTCCCCCAGTCTTCCTTCCACTAGAATTTAAGCTGCTGAAGGGTCAGACTTTTGTCTAGTTTAATTCTTACAATTGCCATCACAAGACAGATAATATCCCCTATTTAATAGCTGAGCATATTGAGGTTACTTGATTCATGAGTGGCAGAATGAGGATTCAGGGCTAGCTCTGTCTAATAGTCAAAAGCTTACATTCTAAGTCTCTGCCATAAGACAGAGCTTGATTAACCTGGCAAGATGGGAGTTGGGGGAGTGCATAGTCTTTGAGCTCCATAGTCTGTTTCCATCAGCAGTAAATAGGTCAGGAAGCATTCATAGGTGTACTAGGAACTTTCTCTGCCACTGTTTCAGGAGGCGAAATCAAGTGGCCTTCATTCCTACCTTCTTGGAGCCCATGGGATGTCTAGACAGAGTCTTGTCTCTTCACTGCAAACCAGACTGTGCTAAGGCAGCTGCTTCACTGGAGACAAAGGGAGCCAGGGCCTACCTCACCTGCCAATCTAAGGTGTGAGGAGGTGGGCAGGCAGCCTAGGTCAAGGCCTAGATTACAAAGTGCTTTACAGGTGCTATCTTCATCTGCTTAGGCTGCTGTAATAGAATAACATAGACTGGGTGGTTTAAACAATACGAATTTATTTCTTACAGTTCTGAAGGCTGGGAAGTCTAAGATAAAGTGCTGGCTGGTTCAGTTCTTGGTGACAGCCCTCTTCCTGGTTTGCAGCCAGCCGCTTTCTTGTTATATCCTCACAGGGCAGGGAGAGAGCTCCTCTCTCTTCTCTCCTTGGAAGGTCACTAACCCCATTCATGAGGGCTCCACTCTCATGACCTAATTGCTTATCAAAGGCCATACCTCCAATTACAATCACATTGGAAATTAGGGCTTCAACATATGAATTTGGGGACAACACATTCAATCCACAGGAGGTGCTGTTGTACTCACAAACAGTGGAGTCTGGGAGGGTAGGTGGTGCCTCAAAGAGGGCATTTGGGCAGAGATAGCAGCAGAGGAAAGGCCAATAAGGGCCCGTAAAGGATCTGAAAGGATAGACTCTAGAAAGTTTCAGGGAAAGGGCAGTGAAAGTGTGAAAGGTGGTTGAAAGGTAAGCTGGGGTCAAATCACCTAGGGCCTAAAAGAGATAGATAGGACTTTCTAGGGCCTGCATAGCAGATGATAGCATGGACAGAACAACTAATGACTGTGTTAGGCACTTACATTTTCTGAAGCACTTCTTCTCTGTTTTCACAACAGAGAAGTATGTAGATAAGAGAGGCACGTTTATGATCAGGAGTCTGGGGTCTGCTCCACCCAGGTAGAAATTGCATATACATGAACAAGTCACTTCACATCTCCAGGTCTCACCTTATTCCTCTCTGATGACAGGGCCCAATTTTCAGCACTTGAGAAAGCATTACACAAAATCACACATGTGAAGATGTTGAATTTAACTTCGGGTCCTCAATGTTTTTGCTGTAAAACTGGGACAGTCTTGTCCAGGTCTGATTCAGGGGACCATGGCCGTGATATTGTAAGCGAAGGCCAAATTACCAAGACTCTTTTTATGTAGGTCCTTGAATAGTTTGTTCCTTTGGCACATGAAGCCAGGGAAGGTAGGGTTTCTTGGTTGATGGGCTGGGAGCTTTAGAGAAGAGGCTTTGGCTACTTTAACAGCGTCTCTTAGTATGGTCACAATATTTAATTTATTTCGGACGTGTAGGACGTATAGCAAACACCCTCTTCCAATAACACAAGAGAAGACTCTACACATGGACATTACCAGATGGTCAACACCGAAATCAGATTGATTATATTCTTTACAGACAAAGATGGAGAAGCTCTATATAGTCAGCAAAAACAAGACTGGGAGCTGACTGTGGCTCAGATCATGAACTCCTTATTGCCAAATTCAGACTTGAAGAAAGTAGGGAAAACCACTAGACCATTCAGGTATGACCTAAATCAAATCCTTTATGATTATACAGTGGAAGTGAGAAATAGATTTAAGGGACTAGATCTGATAGATAGAGTGCCTGATGAACTATGGACAGAGGTTCATGACATTGTACAGGAGACAGGGATTAAGACCATCCCCATGGAAAAGAAATGCAAAAAAGCAAAATGGCTGTCTGGGGAGGCCTTACAAATAGCTGTGAAAA
Source organism: Neotragus pygmaeus (assembly GCA_006410875.1). NCBI lineage: Eukaryota > Metazoa > Chordata > Mammalia > Artiodactyla > Bovidae > Neotragus > Neotragus pygmaeus. Next base: position 184,206 of record SJYV01022765.1, read on the forward strand.
GAATAGAAGCGAAAACCAAAGGAGAAAAGGAAAGATATAAGCATCGGAATGCAGAGTTCCAAAGAATAGCAAGAAGAGATAAGAAAGCCTTCCTCAGCGATCAATGCAAAGAAATAGGGGGAAACAACAGAATGTTGTTGTCTAGAGCCAGACATCCTGGAATGTGAAGTCAAGTGGGCCTGAGAAAGCATCACTACGAACAAAGCTAGTGGAGGTGATGAAATTCCAGTTGAGCTCTTTCAATTCCAGAAAGATGATGCTGTGAAAGTGCTGCACTCAATATGCCAGCAAATTTGGAAAGCTCAGCAGTGGCCACAGGACTGGAAAAGGTCAGTTTTCATTCCAATCCCAAAGAAAGGCAATGCCAAAGAATGCTCAAACTACCGCACAATTGCACTCATCTCACATGCTAGTAAAGTAATGCTCAAAATTCTCCAAGCCAGGCNGACTGTGAAGAAAGCTGAGCGCCGAAGAATTGATGCTTTTGAACTGTGGTGTTGGAGAAGTTGAGATCCAACCAGTCTATTCTAAAGATCAGTCCTGGGATTTCTTTGGAAGGAATGATGCTAAAGCTGAAACTCCAGTACTTTGGCCGCCTCATGCGAAGAGTTGACTCATTGGAAAAGACTCTGATACTGGGAGGGATTGGGGGCAGGAGGAGAAGGAGACGACAGAGGATGAGATGGCTGGATGGCATCACCGACTCCATGGACGTGAGTTTGAGTGAACTGCCGGAGTTGGTGATGGACAGGGAGGCCTGGCGTGCTGCGATTCACGCGGTCGCAGAGAGTCGGACACGCCTGAGCGACTGAACTGAACTGAACTGAGGTATAGACACACAAATCACCAAATAGCACAAACCTGAGCGGCGAGGCGGTGCAACTACACTGACGCAACCCCACTCCCGCCCACGTAAGGGCCCGATCTTCCAGTGCCCCGCCTCCGCCGTACGAAAACTGCCAATCAGCGAGTGAGTCACTCGGTGACGCCATCTTCTCGAGACGAAGTTGGTTGTCGGCGGCGTTTCTTGATGACAGACCCCGTGCGCCGAGGCTATGGGCAGCCGGGAGGTGCTGAGCCAGGCGGCTCGGTTGGCCTCCTCGGGTCTGCTCCTTCAGGTACTCTGGGGGACCGGCCCCAGCCCGTCTTGCACCCGGGATTCACGGGGAGACCCTCGGGCGCTTGAGAGCCCATTCCGGCGTGGACACAGCTAATACGGAGGGGTTTGGCGAGAGGCGGTGGCGCCTGAGAGGGGACACCTGGGCCCAGAGCTGGGAGACTGCAGACAAATCACTTCCCTTTTGAGCATTCTGTTTCTCATATGGCAGTAGTGGAGGGATGCCTCCGGTGCTCTAGAATTTTTTTTAAGGCAGTTATTTAAAAAAATTCTTTTAAATCCATGTCACACTCCTTATCTCAAACGTTTTTTTCAAACTTTAACCACCACTGAGTTCAGAGAGACAGTATAGCATCGCTAACAACAGGGACCTGGGTTCAGACAGGCCTGATTTGGAATCTTGGTTCTATCATGTGGTTGCTGCTTGACCGAAGACTCCTCATAAAATGGGAGTAATAACAGTACCTAGGTCATAAAGTTGCTGTGAGCCTGGGTTGGGCTTATATGGATAATTGTTACTTAACACAGTAGTATGTTGACTACATCTTCCTTCTGGCAGCGTGACCATGGACAAATCACTCACTCTTCTTGGCATCTTTATCATCTGTCAGATGTGGTACATGCCAGTTGATCCGAATGTTATCGTAAAGATTCTTTTAACCCTCGAACCAGGTCATTCTAAGTCATTTAGCCATGAAGTCAGGTCATTTATATGTTTCATTTTTTCTCTGTCTTGCTCTTGAGCCTTTCAACCCTTACTCACAGAAGCCCTGAATCTACTCTCCACCTTATTTTAGAGAGGCAGCTTTTCTCATGGAGGTTGAGAGAAAGAATCAGGCAGACCATGTTTGGACCTTGTCACTTGCTAAGTGCCTGCCTTTGGTGAAAATCTCTTGACTTCTACAGTCATCAATTTCTCATCTTAAATGAGAATGATAATGCAACCTCATAATGTCATTAGACATATTGTAAGTACTAAATGTTAGCTGTTTTTATTATGGTAATACAAACTTCTTAAATGGTCATTGCAGGAATGAAATAAGACGAGCTACGTAAGGCATGTAGAATTCCTTGCACAAATATGCACTTAGTTAGCTATTCATGTAACCCTAAATTAAGTGAATCTCGAGTTACTTGGTTGTATTTCTTTTCTATTTCACCACATAGATAACTGTTTGAATTCAGTACTTTACCCACAATGTTGTTTCTTCAACCTTTGATGATATCTTACTGCTGAGATTGGCTTCATAAAAACAAAACAAGTCATAGCAGAAAAGCCACTAGCCTAGGTGTCTGATGGCCTTAGCCATAAGGTCAAGCTGGGTCATTTGCTTTTCATGTGGCAAATCCCTTTGCTCTGAGACTTACTTGCTTCCTGTGCATTTACCTGGTTGCTTTTAGGGATCAGCTAATTAACAGGTGTGAACGGGCTTTTTAGAAAAGACTATCAAGTCCTTTACAAAGTTAAATGAAGGCTTTGTTGCTAATCAGGGCCACAATATGGAGCAAATATGGGGAATGTGAACAACCTCATAGCTTCATTAGCTCAAACCTTAACTTAAGCCAATTAGGTATGGATATGGCCTGAGACATTAAGTTTATTAGCAACAATAACTTTGAAGTTAACATAAATGTGTTTATGTGTTTATTTATTTTGATCACAGCATGTGGGATCTTAGTTCTCCAACCAAGGATGGAACCCACATCCCTTGCACTGGTAGTGTTGAGTCTTAACCACTGGGCCACCAAGGAAGTCTCTGTGTGTGTGTGTTTGTGTGTGTGTGTGTTTAATAGCCATAATGTTTAGGTTTCTTGGAGTATTTTAATTCAATCTTGTGTGCTTTCTCAAATTACAGTGCAGGCACTTGAGGTACAGTAGTTTTGCAATTACACTGTTCTGCAAGAATTTGAGAGTTTATTGCCTGTCTTCACTCTGAGGCAGTCATAGTGAAATTATTAATTCCTTTTATTGTATGCATTTTCCAAAAATGCTTTCACTTCTATGGTGTTGTTTGATCCTTGTTATTAACTCTGTGAGACAGGTAGCCTCATTTGATGGGGATGAAAACAGGCTTACAAAAATTCGAAGACAAATTTAGCTAAATGGTGAGTTGAGATGCTGAGCTGAGAAAACTTTTTCTGTTAAGAGCTACATGAATTCGTTTCAGATCTCTAAAACTGAATACAGAATTTGGTGTTTTATGTATGTACCAGCGTGTTTCTCAGGAGAGGCTACCGAGCTTTCCTGAGATTTTCAAAAGGTCATCTTGGACTCCATAAAGATTAACATTGTGATGTCTTGGCTTTGGAGACCTTGCTGCTTTGTGACACTTTGGGGACCATGTTAGACTGCAGTCTCCCTTTTGGTCATGCCTTTTCCCAGAGATATACTGTGGGAAATATCACTGTGGTCCATTGGCATACTTCAGTTGAATCTTCAGATCATAACTGTTCACGTGTAACTGAGAGTGCTTGACACAGAAGTGATCTGTCATTTGCATTATTTGCTCTGGAGTGCCCTTGAGTTACACCTGTGGTGCTGTGAGGTTGCAGAGGGGGGTGTCACTTAGTGAGGCTTGCATGCCAGCCATTATCCTCACTTGGCAACCGCAGTTAATCACAACCTGTTTTTCCCTGTCTCACGGGAAGAATTCTTTGTTCACATGGTTTTTTTTGAATTGACAGGCTTGAAAATCTTGGGGCATTTCCTTTTCCAATGGCATTAGTTAGACTGTTTTCCTTTTCCCTCTGTTTTATGTTATTGCAGTTGTTTAAAAAATATTTCTTCTCCTCTCTGAAAAGTGGCAGATATTCAGTAAATACATATAGCCTTTTCTGCTTCCTAATTGACAAAACTAAAGTTCAAAGAGATTCAACGTCAATATCAGATCCTTAGGTATTACTAAGCACAAAAGAAGGAGACATTAGACTCCATGATTCCTGCTAAGTCTGCTGTATCATGCAGGCTTCCACTTGCTAAGTGCATGCTCTTTCTAAATAGGTTGGAGTGAGGGCCATTGTGAAGCACTAACTAGAATTCCCTTTTTGCCCACTGGAGTGCCTGACTTTGAACCTGAAGAAATTCAGTGAATCTGTCATGGCTTCCCTCTTCTTATCAGTAAACTAGGGAGACTTCCAAGTACCTTGGGTTCTTTGACCATTGTGCACGAGTGCCAAGTGACCCCAAGGAAAGATTTCAGAAGCAGTACAGACAGCTTCAACGTTTTAGAAAGAATCTCTCTGACAAAGCTTCTGTATGTCATTACATTAAGAAGAGCAGCCATCTTGTGTTCATTTCAGCAAAGCAAACCTTCCCAGTATAGTTTATTCTTACGTATTTGTCTTCTTTTTTGGTAGGTGTTGTTTCGATTAATCACCTTTGTCTTGAATGCATTTATTCTTCGCTTCCTATCGAAGGAAATCATTGGCATAGTGAATGTCAGGTAAGAAGGAGTGTACCCCTGGCATTGTCCACAGCTCGCATCCTTAGTTGGGTTTTCTTCAAACTTTGTACCCATATGTCACCCTCAGATTCTAGAAGCTTGGACCTTTACTGGAAGCAGAGTGTTTCAGCAGTGGGCAGAAGAGGAGCGTGCTGGGTTTGGGGGATGAGCGGGCGATGTTGATTTTAATGGACCCACGGTGTGTTTTCCATTAGCTGCCTCCAAATGCACATTTCTCTGCCAGCTCTTCCGCTGTGCCTGCTCTTAGAATCCAGGAGAGGAGTGGGAGTAACTCACTGCAAACTCCAACTCAGGTATAATCGTGTGTTCTTGTCCTGCTGACAGCAAAGGAAGCAGGAGTTCTGCAGATCGTGAAGATGTGCTTTGTAATTGCAGGGCCAGAGCAGCCACCTTCCCTCTCTCCTTAGTGAATTTTATAATTGGAAAGTGGCAGTGGGATGAGAACTGAGTCCTTGTCATCAGTTCCTCAGAGGCTCTTAGAAAGCCAGCTTGCTTTGTCTTTTAGACTCTGTTTCTTCTACTCTCCTCCTGTCTATTCATGGACACCCACACATATTCTGTCTTCACAAATGACACAAAAGTATATGAAGCGATGAGTGTGCTCAGTATAGCTCAGGTTCACAGGTGTGTCTTCACATTCTGGTAAACAAGACAGTATGTTCCAGACAGCATTTTGCATCTATAATGATACTTACGGAACATATGCTCTTGGTGCTGTTCTCGGAGCTTTAATGAAGCTCTCAAACTTTGGTGGGCAGAGGAATCATCTGGTGAGCTCTGTACTAGGTGGGGCTGAGGAGGTGCCCAGGAACTGCACGTTGACAGTTTTTTCAGGTGATTTTGAAGTGGGGGCCATACTTTGAGAAATGCTATTGTAAAAACAGGAAGGAAGAGGGCCAAGGTCTCTTAGGTTCTCAGACTTTAAAGCAGTTTGGGTCTCTGCCCAGCTGGCCTTCCCCAGATTGCCAGATCCCTGTACTGACAGCCTTTGTCTGGCCTGTCCCCCTGCTTAAGGTATGGTTCACTCTTGTCTGGGCTGATGCACTGAGTTGCAGGATGGTCCTTGGGCAACCTCAGGTGCCTTTGCCCTGCACTGTCCCCACTCTGGCTTCATCCAGGTCACTGCCTGCTGAGGAAAGGGAACCATAGCGACTCTTTGCTAAGGTTCAGGAGGATCCACCTAGGTGCTGTCCTCCAGGAAGGATGCAGACCGGCCCAGCTCATCTGGGTTACAGCAGCCCCAGTCACGGCTGCCAGCCTCATTTCCTGCATTGAGATTTTCCACCCAGGAGAGCCTCAATTTCTTTCACAGGGGCCATTAGGTCGCCAGTGTCAGGGTGGCCAGGAGGCCCTCTGTGTGGGGTCATATCTTGTCCTTTTTTCCTCCTTATGGTCAGAGCCACACCTCTGCATAGGCACAAAGGCTGCAGCCTTTGGGGGCTGCTGTGTCAGTTTCTCTCCTAGGCATAACTCTCTGTGGGCACACACTCATATGTCCCTTATTGGGTTCCTAACTCTGTTACTGTGTGGGTCCAATTAGTTGGGAAAGGGGCTTCTGTAAGAAACCATTGCTCCTCCACATCACCACCAAGATAACTGAGACTTTTCCTCCCCTCGGTTGCTGGAAAATCCCCGAAGTTGTCTGTGAAAAAACTACACATATTGATTTCTGCTTTTCCTTTATAGACTAACACTGCTTTACTCGACCACCATCTTCCTGGCTAGAGAGGCCTTCCGTAGAGCATGTCTGAGTGGGGCCGCCCAGCGAAACTGGAGCCAGACTCTCAACCTCCTGTGGCTCACGTGAGTTGTGCTTTGGCCGCAGACAGTTTCACGGAGGCAAGTGTAGTAAGTGTGAGAAGTTAAACAGCATTTCTTGCCTAAAGCTGAATAGCTCCAGCTTGGGTTTTGCAATGGACTTCTTTGGCGTGGGGCAGGAAGGGGAGGACGTCTGTGTGAAGGAGCTTCCCTGGCTGTTTCCTCTCAGGACAGCCAGGAGCCAGGAGGCGGCTTTGGGTGGGGGTTTCTGTGCCACGTTTCTAGCCCCATTTCTACCCCCTTCAGCCTCAGAAACAACAGAGGCTGTTTCTGCTATTTTGATTCCCACTGAGCCTGTGCCATCTTTTTTATTCCTAATCATTTCTCTTTACAGTGTGTTCTGATCTTTTAACAGCCACTTATTATTTTTTGAAAGCCTTTGAAGTGTTTCTCTATATCTTTCCTCCATTTTGTCTTGTTGATTTCACTTTTGAGCCTTTTAGACTATTCTTGAGGACCAAGTATATCAGCTAAAATTGTAATGGCTCTTCTGCAGTTTAGATCCTGCCAGGAGGGCTGGTGGTTCCAGTGGTTTCCCAGTCTTTCCCTTGCATAACTGTTTATTACCTCATGGAGGTGACTGTTGTAAGGGCTGGTAGGTGTTTATTTTATTAGAGAAATGACTGTTAGCCACCCAGTCATGCTGAAGAGCCTTCTGGTCACACCTGAAGGAATACTGTACACTGGATTACCAGTTATTTGAAGTATAAGACCAGCTCTATACCATCCTTTAGTCATTCTAAGTGAAAACAGCAGGCACTTCTGGGAGTTATAAGTCAGTGTAACACAGTGGATAGTGTAACAGTGTAACACAGTGTAACACAGCAGGCTTTGGAGTTAGATCAGGACTGAGTCCTGCTTCTGCCCTTGACTAGCTGTTTAAGACCTTGGCCAAATTACCCAATGCCTGTCAGTCTTAGTTTCTTCATCTTGTAAGGAGAGGTAATGACAGAGTATTATGGTGAGGACTCAGTGAGATAAACGGGGTGAATCATAGTGCCTGGCATGTAGTAAGTGCCTGAATAAATGGTAGCTGTTTTTATCGTGACTATATTTCTTTTCTGTTTAGTGTTACTATTTTAATATATATTTATTTTTATTGTTATATTTAGCATATTAAAAGATGTTTTTTTCCCTTTTCTAGAGTCCCTTTGGGTATGTTTTGGTCCTTATTCCTGGGCTGGGTCTGGCTACAGTTGCTCGAAGTGCCTGATCCTCATGTCGTCCCCCACTATGGAACTGGAGTGGTGGTGTTTGGCTTCTCAGCAGTGGTGGAACTTCTGGGAGAGCCCTTCTGGGTCTTGGCACAAGCACATATGTTTGTCAAGCTCAAGGTCAGTGTGTTTTTTGCTGTGAATGAGAAATGAGAAGAATAAATGAAAGAGTGGTTTTTTAAAAATGCTTTTATAAGAGAGAATGCTCTTCAAATTTGCATGTAAAATGTATTTGAGAAAAGGTAACATGATCAGTTTAGTTCATTCACTTGAGATTTGTCAGATGGGCTTGGTTGAAATTTACCTCTGCTGCACTATTAATGAAGAACAGGTTTGCTAATAGAGAAGTTACTAGTTTAAATAAGAATTTAAGAGGAACATAGAGGTTTTTCAGGTTTTCCTAGTGATTCTATTTAATTGTATAATAATATTAACTTTTCATCTTTTAAAGTATATTATTGATACCTACAACACAATTTATTATATAGACTATAAATCTTAAAGATCCTTGAACCTACTACCCAACCCAAGAAACAGAGCAGTATTTTTTTTTTTTTTAATTAAAAAATTTTTTAACATGGACCATTTTTAGTTTTGGGTAGCCATTCCCTTCTATATGATGTCTTTCCAAGCCACTGATCGAACACAGGTCTCCTGCACTGCAGGCAGATTCTTTACTGTCTGAACTACCACCAGGGAAGCGATACATAAAAAACAATATAGTGTATAGCATATATATAAATCTTAAAGATCCATGAACCTACTACCCAACCCAAGAAATAGGGCAGTATTTTTTTTAATTACAAAAATTTTTAATGTGGATCATTTTTAAAGTCTTTATTGAATTTGTTAAAGTTTTGCTTCTGTTTTATGTTTGGTTTTTTGGCCAAAAGGCATGTGGGATCTTGGCTCCCCTACTAGGGGTCAAACCCCACTGCATTGGAAGGTGAAGTCTTAATTACTGAACTGCCAGGGAAGTCTCAAAGTAGAACATTATAAATACTGTGTCCAACCATATTACCCACCCACCCCTACCACCAGGGTAACCATTATCCCAGATTGTCTGGAATTCCTTTGCCTCTTTAGTTTTAACAATGTCTCTAAAGTGTACCCTTTACTATGGGTTTGCAGGTGATTGCTGAGAGCCTGTCAGTAATCCTGAAGAGCATCCTGACAGCCCTTCTTGTGCTGTGGTTGCCTCACTGGGGGCTGTACATTTTCTCTTTGGCCCAGGTAAGAGTTATGACTTTTACCTTTTGTATAATCTCTGTTTCTCCATCTGTTTTCTACCTCTTGTTCCTGTTACTGCGTGGTTTACATTTGCAGTATTCATGCATGTGGAGAAGGCTGTAAGTTCTAGAAAGGTGGTCTTGGGACTGCTTCTCCTCTGGCCGCCACGTCTGCCCACTGTGAGGGGGACATGAAAGCTTGTTCTCATACATGAAAGCTTCTTTAGATGTTCTATGGGCAAGCCTGTATCAAACTGATCTTTGATTGTCTGACAGTCTTCTGGAGGAGAAAAAAAAGCAGCAAGGGGGTGGGATAGGAATCAAATTGCCTGTTATTTTCCCTGAATTTCAATCAATTGTTTTCAGAATAGTAGGAATCTCTGCCAAGCCTCTTTTAAACTTATATTGAAATCTCTCCTAATTCAGAGGGCGTGAATCGAGTCATAGGAGGTATGTTTTCAGGTTTAGCAGTTTTGGCTTCAATTCTATCCCATTCTCTAGTTCAAATTCATCTTTCTAGTTCTATTAAATATGTAACTTGTTTGTTGTTGAGTTGTTTTTGTTGTTTAGTCACTAAGTCATATCCCTGACTCTTTGTGACCCCATGGACTGTAGCCTGCCAGGCTCCTCTGTCTATGGAATTTTCCAGTCAAGAATACTGGAGTGGGTTGCTATTTCCTTCTCCAGGGGATCTTCAGGACCCAGAGATTGAACCTGTATCTCCTGCTTGGCAGGTGGATTCTTTACCACTGAGACACCTGGGAAGCCCCCTATAGGTAGGCTATAGGTGCTAATTAAAAAAATGAAACCTAAGATCAAATAGTTATCAGACCATCTCATAGTTGAAACTAATTTGTAATTTTTCTTAATATATTGGAAAGCAAGTTAAAATTCTTAGTAATGATTTATATGAAAATGTTTTCCTGTGTCCTAGGCAAAAACTGCAGATATTTCTGTGAAACATAGAAGAGCTAGATTTAAAATTGTAGATTAAGAGTGAGAATTGCTTCCTAAAAGCAGCTTGCAACAATTGCATGTTTTAGAAATGTTACTTCTGATTATTTTTGCCACTGTTTATTAGATCTAGAACTGCTGTTCTCAATGTTCATCACTGTTTGTGATGTACTCTCCCTAATAGGATTGGAAGGTCATAGAGATGCCCAGTTATTGGTTGACTCTTCTTGGGAAAGTTACTTGCATTATGATTTTCTGATTGTTGTAGCTCCCACCCAGGGTACGTCATAGATCATAGGTCAGCTAGGCCAGTTCTGAGTTTGAGTTTTATTGGCATCCTTATCATAAGACTTGTGGAATTTCTTCTCTGGGACGTTGTCAGTCTCTGTGGGAGAGGTTGAAGAGTTAACAGCATCTCATATCAGCAGGGGAGCCCCACCTATGGTGCTGGAATTTCCCCTTTCTCCAGCTTGCCTCCCAGTTCCTCCTGAAGCAGGTCCCTCAACTCTTGGCATCATGACTCAAATAAAAAGAGTCAGTCTAGAATGATAAAGAACTCTCACAATTCAATAACAGAAGACAAACCACCCCAAAAGTGGGTCAAGGACTTGAATAGGTATTTCTCCAAAGAAGATATATAAATAAGCGCGTGAAAAGATGCTCAGCATCATTAGTCATTAGGCAGATGTAAATCAAAACCACGATGAGATACTGTTTTGCACCCACTAGGATGGCAGTTATCAAAAAGATAGGAAATAGCAAGTGTTGAAAATATGGAGAAATTGGAATACTCATACATTGCTGGTAGAAATGTAACATGGTGCAGCTGCTTTAGAAAACAATTTAGCAGTTCCCCAAAATGTTGAATATAGAACTGCCACATAATCCGGCAATTCTACTCCTAGATATATAACCCAAAAGAATTGAAGACAGGTGATCAAACAAAAATTTGTATATAGATGTTTGTAGTAATATTATTCACAATAGTCAAAAGTTGGAAGCAACCAAATGTTCATCAGCTGATGAATGGATAAACAAAATATGGTATATCTATATAATAGAGTAGTATTCAGCTGTAAAAATGAAATACTGATATGTGCTATGATGTAAATGAAAGCATTATTCTAAGTGAAAGAAACCAGGCAGTAAAGGCCACCCATTATATGATTCCATTAATATATAATGTCCAGAGTGGGTGAGTCCATAGAGATGGAAAGCAGATTAGTGGTTATCAGGGGATGGAGGAATGGAGAGTGACTGCTTAATGGGCCAAGAATTTCCTTTTAGAGTGATGAAAAGTATTCTGGAATTAGATAGTTGTGGTGGTTATACAACATTGTGAATGTACTAAAAACCACTGCATTGTATGCTGTAAAATGATTTAAATGGTCAACATTATGTGAATTTTTCCTCAGTTAAAAGGAGGGGCAGGGGTCCTGTAGTTAGGATACTCTGAAGAGATTGTTGCTCCTCCCCAGACTCTGGTCAGCGGGAAGGTGACAGAGGCAGGAAAGGGGGCTGGAAAAGGTGCTTGTTACAGAGGACGTTGGCATTAGATGGTGTGGCTCCCACAGCACTGCTTGTGTCTTAAAGGGTTTGAGGCATGAAAGAAGGAGGGTGGGTGGCAGGTCTGTCCTCAGGCGTGGATGGGTTTGGAAAGCAGAGGGTCTACACCTGCTAAATCCAGATTCCTGTTAGTCCTTGATGTATGCCTTTTTCACACGATAAGCCTTGGTATTTCTAGATTGAAAGTGGTGCCTAGAGATCTCAGTCCTTCTTGAGCTACTGTGCAATGCTGTTCTCAGGCTGAGAGTGGAGAAGGGAATTTGTAAAACGGGGCTCTTGGCATACTCCTTCCCAAGCTGCAGACAAAACCCCAGGCTGCTGCTGCTCACCAGAAACCACTTTCTGTCTCAGATGGGAAGAGGGAGGGGTTGTGGGGCCTTTTATCACCTCTTCCCTCCCAGTCCTGTGGTAGCTCTTGCCCTGCCCATGCCCTGGGCAGAGAGGAGAGCCAGCAGCTCAATTTTGCTTTTTAATCATAATGTCATAGGTTTCCAGGGTTCGTGGAAAATCCCCAGCCCTGGATGATGGCACATGCCTGGATATTGGCACAGCCAGGACACGTGGATCCTCACGGTGTGCTCTCTAGGTGGGAAAGCTGTCCCTTTGGCCAGATAGAAATCTTCTCAGAACGTATCTGACATTGCTGTGTGGTTGCCCTAGCGGATGTCTATCATGGAAGTTACGTTCTACCTGCCTGGAAGAACTATTCTCCCAGTCAGGTGGAGTGTTGTGATGCCTTCCCCAGAGATGCTGCAGTGGAGCTGAGTGTTAGTGACTAGTACTGTTTTCCAGAAGGTGAGTCATTGCCCAATAGAAAGTACAGTTAATTAAGACAGTTCCATTTCTTGACGGCCTTTAAGGCCAAATCTATAGGCACATCTTAGTTATGGTGATCGTGGTGGTGGTTTAGTTGCTTGGTTTGTAGCCTGTCAGATTCCTCTGTCCATGGGATTTCCCTTTCCCAAGCAAGAATCCTGGAGTAGGTTGCCATTTCCTTCTCCAGGAGATTTTCAGGACCCAGGGATTGAACCCTCATCTGCACTGGCAGGTGAGTTCTTTACCAGTGAGCCACCTGGAAAACCCCTTCTTAATTATGCTTACATTAAAACAGTGTAATTAAAACCCACCGTTTTCTTTTTTTCAGCTTTTCTATACTACAGTTCTGGTGCTCTGCTATGTTATTTACTTTGCAAAGGTATTGGGCTCCCCAGAATCAGCCAAGCAACAAGCTCTTCCTGTCTCCAGCATGACAGATCTGTTACCCAGCATGACAAGAAGTAGAGTAAGTAATATATTTTGTCTCTTATCATTTTAATCACAGATGCTGGTTATCCTTGAGGGAAAGAAATGACAATTTACTGTTTATAGTTACAATAACAAAGATAGTTTGATAACTCACGTTTATGAAGTGCCTGTTACGTGCTCAGCCAAGGTTTCTAAATCTTGGCACTAATGACCATTTGTGTTGCGTGATTTTTTTTTAATTAAAAAAAACTTCTATTGAAATGTAGATAATTTATAATGTTGTATTAGTTTCAGGTGTACGGTACAGTGATTCAGTTATAGATACATAATGTATATATGCACATATATATATTTGTTGTTTAGTTGCTGAGTAGTATCCAACTCTTTTGTGGCCCCATGGACTGTAGCCCGCCAGGCCCCTCTGTCCCTGGGATTTGTAGTGGGTTGCCATTTCATTCTCCAGGGTGGTCCACATAATTTTTGTTGTGGGGGCTGTCCTTTGCATTATAGGATGTATGGCGGCGTTCTTGATCTTTACCCACTAGATACCAGTAACTACCACCCCTCAATTGTAACAACCAAAAATATCTCCAGATGCTCCCCTGGGGGGCAAAATTGCCCCCAGATGAGAAACCCTCTGCCACTCTCTGTGCCAGATGATTTACATACCGTATTTAATGGTTACAGCAACCCTTTGGGGCTGACATTGTTCTCTCTCTTTCAGGGAGGAAGAGCTGAGGCTTAGCAGCTAAATACCTGCCCGGGGTGGGGGTCAGAGCGAGTCCAGGAGCTGGATAGATGTGACCCGCAGCAGAGCACAGGCTCCCCGCCATGCTCGCGCTCTCTGTTCTGCTGCCATCTTTTGGTTTTTCCCAGGCCTGACCTCCAGCACGGGCAGTCTGGAGGTGCTGACGTAGCCTAAGGCCCCTTCAGGGTTCCTTTGTCTAGTATCAGGCCACTCTCTGAGGCGATCCGCTTCCCCAGGTAGACAGTTGAGGCTTCCAGAGGCTGATGGGTGGGAGGGAGGCATAATCTCTTTCTACTCAACACTTCAACTCTCGGTCCATTTGACTTTATCTCCCGACTCTTGTGGGGTCAGAGCCAGAGTCTCCAGCCCAGGAGTCACGCCCATGGTGTTTTCCCACACTGCATCTGTGCGGTGGCCCTGTGACCTGCTCCGGCTGGGCTGATCCACTTTCCCTTTCTCTTGTACTTGTTTGTTCGCTGGAGGTGGTTCACTGAGTTGAGGTGAGGCTTCAGCTGGGCTTCTCCTTAAAGCTCTTCCATGATTACTTGAAAAATGTAATAAAGTATTTGGATTTCAAGTCTCAGAATGTTAGGAATCTTGTTGTACAACTTTTCAAGAAAAACCAGATACGATGTAACAAAGCCATGTATGTTCTTGTTAGAAGAGAGCTCTCCATTCTGATCTTACCTTTCACCTAAATCAGCATCACAGTTTTTGGATGCCATGGTGCCTTATCTGTAGCCTTAGTGGATCAAGACTCCAGATCTCTTCTCTTACCTGGAGCTCCCTGCCCACAGAGCGCATCTGAGAGTACAGAAAAGTTCCTCTCCTCGAGTATTCCCTCAGTTCAGTTCAGTCACTCAGTCATGTCCGACTCTTTGCGACCCCATGAATCACAGCACACCAGGCCTCCCTGTCCATCACCAACTCCCGGAGTTCACTCAGACTCGCGTCCGTCGAGTCAATGATGCCATCCAGCCATCTCATCCTCTGTCATCCCCTTCTCCTCCTNTATATTACCATATGGTTTAAGTAATCTCTAGATTACTTATAATACCTAATACAATGTAAATAGTTGTAAATACAATGTATATGCATGTGCGCATGCTTAGTCGCTCAGTCATGTCCTACTCTTTGCAGCCCCATGGACTGTAACCCACCAGGCTCTTCTGGCCATGGGATTTTCCAGGAAGGATACTGGAGGGGTTGCCATTTCCTTCTCCAGGGGATCTTCCCAACACAGGGATCGAACCCACATCTCCTGTGGCTCCTACATTGGCAGGCAGACTCTATCACTGCACCACCTGAGAAACCCAACTACAATGTAAATGTTAAGTAAATAGTTGGTGATGCACAGCAAATTCTAGTTTTGCTTTTTGGAACTTTATGGAACTTTAAAAAACTAATGTTTTCCATCTGTGGTTGATTGACTCCTTGGCTGCATAACCGTCAGATTCTAAGGGCTGACTGTACACTGTCTACACATTTCATTTCACGATAGTAAAGGGGGGATCATAAAATATTTTTTATAAAAAGGAGATGTTGGGTCTGATGGGATGAGAACCATGGAGTTTGACATACAAGAAACTTAGATATGACACTTTATAAGTGACCATCTTTTATTATTTTTTTGTGTGCTGGAAAAACAGTGAATGGATCTTTGCTGAGCCGCTTTTACAGTGGTTCGAGCACCATATAGGCATGTGGTAGATAAAAAAGAAGGGCAAGTTGCAGAACTCTATCTCACAGCTTGGCCTAATCTGGCCTGGTGACTTACCACAGGTTGGGGTAGTCCAGAAGAGAATGAATAAAATGTGATATCCTGGAGGTTACAGTCCTGCCAAGTGATTGTGAATATGGTCCAAGAGGAATGATCTAATAGTGGGAGCCCGAGAGCACTGGAAGGTCCTGGGTGTTCAGTAGGCAGAAGGCTGTCGGCATCAGGAGCACGTGCAGAGCATGCAGCCCCAAGCACCGGGCTGGGGTCAAGAGATGGAGTTCCACCCCTGATTGCAGGGCCAGGCAAGACAAGGCCTTGCCTCAAATGACCACTCCTGGGGCCCAGAAGCACAGGAACAAAGTGACGAGCTAGTACTCAAGACATGGTGAGACCTAGGCTTGAAATTTTCAGGTCAGCAGTTGACATTCAGGGCAAACCAGCAATAAGATAGTCTCCGTGTCAAGTCACAGGTACTGGGGTTAGGTCATCCTAATGTATTTTGCTGCAAGTGCTGATGGATTCGCTGGCTGGTTTTAAGGAGGAAGTCAAAAGTGGTGCCACTTTGGACCTGACAGTTTTATAACCTTATTGGAAGAACAAAGTATAAATACATAATGAATGCATTAACTGGACAATCATCAGCAAAGAGTATGGGCAACATTTCAAGAGTATCTGAAAACCCTACATGGCCTCCCTTGGATCAACATGAGAGAGACCTCTGGGTTGGAGTTGTTTCTGAAGGTGTTATGGAAGAGCAAGGGCTGGAGCCAGCCTGTGAATAGCAGATGAATGAAAATTTGAATTCACTCATTCATTCAACAGATACTTAGGAAATCCTTGCTATTTGATAGATGCTGAAAATAAAGAGGTAAACAAGAGAGGCACTGACTTTGGTGACACAGAGGACAGGCTCACCTGGGACCCAGAGACTTGATCAGGCTAGAATGGGCAGCTTTCATCCTGGACTTGAGGGTGTTCCTAAGGCTGGTGAGGTGCACCCAGGGTCTGCCTTTAATTTAAGGAAGTACTCTTTTTGTTACCTGGTGGTGGTGGTTTAGTTTCTAAGTTGTGTACGACTCTTACGACCCCATGGACTGTACCTTGCCAGGCTCCNTTCCTAAGGCTGGTGAGGTGCACCCAGGGTCTGCCTTTAATTTAAGGAAGTACTCTTTTTGTTACCTGGTGGTGGTGGTTTAGTTTCTAAGTTGTGTACGACTCTTACGACCCCATGGACTGTACCTTGCCAGGCTCCTCTGTCCATGGGATTCTTCAGGCAAGAATACTGGAGTGGGTTGCCATTTCCTTCTCTAGCGATCTTCCCAATCCAGGAATTGGATCCAGGTCTCCTGAATTGCAGGGAAATTCTTCATCAACTGTGCTATGCCTGAGCTGCAGCTAATTGAGCATCAATTGTGCAGGGCATAATTTCTATCTGCTTTAAGGTTTAACCTTAAAAGAAACTAAAACTATAATTAATATAAACTCTTAAGAGTTAGGGGTTGACCAACTTTTTCTCTAAAAATTCAGAGAGTAAATATTGTAGATTTGTCATGAAATGGGCTTCCCAGTTTAGGGGCACTGAGTTTACTTCTCTGCCAATGCAGGAGCCACAAGAGACGCGAGTTTGATCCCTGGGTCAGGAAGATCCCCTGGAGAAGGAAACGGCAACCGACTTCAGTATTCTTGCCTGGAAAATCCCATGAACAAAGGGGTCTGGTGAGCTACAGTCCATAGGGTGGCAAAGAGTCAGACACGACTGACTGAAATGACTTAGCGTGCACACACACATGTGTCATGAACTAGAATTTTTGTTTTGATTTTTTTTTCTTTGTAGCAATCTAAAAACATAAAATCCATTTATATAAACCCCCAGGCTGAGTTTTTGGCCTGCTGGTCTACACAGTTCCTTTTGTCCAGAGGCCAAGTGGATATTCAATCATGTTGGTGAATGATAAGTAATATTTATTATCAGTAATATTTTGTAGAACATGAAACATTTTTCAATGTTATGTATATAGCCCTACTTGGCCCTCAAAACAATGCTACTAGAGTAGGTTAAACCACATCACCATTATTCCTCATTTCATAGGTAAGTGACTTGAACCTCAGGGACATTTGGGCCTTGCATTAAGTCATACAGACGCAGAAACCAGGGGGACACTAGATATCAGCCTTTTGATTCTGGAGCTTGTCCTTGATCTCCAGCTATTTTGAACTGACTATACAACCAGATTATTCACAACTTTCACAGGGCTCTCTGGTTTCAATCTGAATGTGTTTTGGAATTAAAGGCTTACATTTAAAATACAAACAAACATCAGATATGGTCTGAATTATGTCAGTGCTCTTAGGGGGAGAGGTTCAAACAGATTGTTTTATGTCTAGGCACTGTTCTAAGTGCTGGAGCTGTTTTTGTTGTTGTTTGGTTGTTAGTCGTGTCCAACTCTTTGCAACCTCATGGACTGCAGCTCTCCAGGCTCCTCTGTCCACGGGATTTCTCAGACAAGAATACTGGAGTGGGTTTCCATGCTCCTTCCTGACCCAGAGGATCAAACGTGCATCTCCTACATTGGTAGGCGTATTCTTTACGTTGAGCCACCAGGAAAGCCCCAGGTGCTGGGGACTCACCACTAAATTCAATAGACACACCCCCTACTCTAATGAACGGTTTATAGTCCAATGAAGATGATTCTAATGATAATGACACAGACTAGGAGTAGCAGCTACCTAAATGCCAAGTATTGTGTTTGGAGTTACAAATGTTTTATCCCTAACGTTCCAAGTAGTGTCATAAAGTGGGTCCTATTTTCTCCACTGTATAAATACTTTAGTATTAACAGCAGTAGCTAGCATGTGGAACTTACTCTGTGTTAGGAAAGAAGCGCTCGGAGGAGATAAGAGAGCAGGTAGTTGGCCAAGGGGGATTTGAAATTGTGTCTACATACATCGGAGTCCAAGGCTTTCCACTTTGTGCTGAAGCAAAACCCTGGGCCGTGCCTGGTAGGGTGTCCCAACACACCTGCAGTTTTCTATGCCTGGTGGATTTCAGTCAGGTTCCCTGTCTTCGGATTCTGTCATTTATGGGGCAAGGCAGCCAGAGAGCACTGACTCATTAGCGCTTTACACTGTGATGACTGCTGAGACGGCACTTCCAGTGTCATATAATGCTATTTTCTAGAGCTTCTAACTCTGAAGTAATTGCCTCATGGGTTACGGTTTCATCACTGTTCAAATGCTGCTCTTAACGTGCAGTCGGACAATTTTGAGGCCTAGGTGTCTGCTTCAAAGTTTAGGGGCACTGAGTTTACTTTAAAAACACCTTAAAAAGCAAAGGTGGATGGAAAGACACACTGCTTGGAATCCCCGCCTTGCTTAGGCACACTCTTTCTGTCTTTACTTGCTTTATTCCAAAGAAGCCCACTGAAACCTCTCCCTAGTATTGTTAACATTATTTAATTTGCATTAGCCTATGTCAGATTCAGAATCTAAGGCCTTTCTTTAGCTCCTCAGTCTTTTGTCGGACAGGTGCACAACAAACATTTTGCAGAGCTCTTTTTTTCTCAGTCCTTGGGAAATTACAGAACTTTAAGTGTGGAGGGGGATCCTCGGAGGCTTCATTTTAAATTTCCCAAGTTTTGTGTAGTTGCTACTTTGTCAGAAAATAGATTTTGTTTTTTGTATTAAAAAGGAATACTAACCAATGTGTCAATGACTTTTCCTTATAAATACATTTATCTGAAAAACTTCTTTATTACATAAATTACTTTTCTAAAATTAAATTTTTTTTAAAAAAGATGAAACCCATGTTTTCAGCGTGGCATTAGGAAAGCTCAGTGATCACATATAATAACAATGTATTAGAAGTCAAACAGAAAAGAACTCATTTTTAAAAACCCATAACCCATCAGAGTAAAACAATGACAGACGAGCCATTCATGCAAATTAGCTAACTCGCATTTATCAGAGAAAATATTTTATAGCATTAACAACACTGTCATTGAAGAAAAATTAAATGGGGCTCAGAACCACACATTTATTTTTACTGCATTCATCATTCATTTTCTTGTTTCATTCCTCCTTTTCTTTCTTTCTTTTTATTTTCAGAATTGTTAAGTTTTGAATTCAAAGTTCAGTGGAAGAAGAAGCAGATGATTTT
Source organism: Neotragus pygmaeus (assembly GCA_006410875.1). NCBI lineage: Eukaryota > Metazoa > Chordata > Mammalia > Artiodactyla > Bovidae > Neotragus > Neotragus pygmaeus. Next base: position 203,437 of record SJYV01022765.1, read on the forward strand.
CCCATTTTAGTGACCCCGTGGTTAGCAGCAATAAAGCAACAGGAACAAATCTGGCTTGAAATGTGTCCAAACCCACATTTCCCAGTGAGCACAAAAGGCAAAAACTAAGATGTGCAGCGGATATTAACATGAGTAATCTTGGAAATCTAAATATTAAACATATGTCAAAGATTATCAAATGCACATCCACATGTCTTATAGAGATGTCTTTCATCCGAGGAGCTCCAGCCCATTTCAATGTGCATAAGCAAGTTCTCTAGCCTCATCAAAGTTTGGCGTATCCAGTGACAACGGCACCAGTTTTTTATAGATGGGTGCTTGTGAAGCAATAACTCCTCAGCTCCCGCACCTTCCTGAAAGACATTCTTCTTAATCTCTACCCCCATCGGGAGATGAGAGAAGTGAAAATGTTAGTCACTCAGTCGTGTTTGAATGTTTGTGACCGCATGGATTGTAGCCCACCAGGCTCCTCTGTCTTTGGGATTTCCCAGGCAAGAATACTGGATTGGGTTGCCATTTCCTCCTCCATGGGATCTTCCTTACCCAGGGATCGAACCTGGGTCTCCCGCATTGCAGGCAGATTCTTTCACCTGAAGATAATGTCATTTAAATCCAGGTTGATTATTTGCCTGGTGAGCTGCACAGTTTGGGAAATTTCCTGGAGTCTTTGATTTGTGTTCTGATGCTGAAGTCTATAGAACCCCACCCTCAACTCCATCTATAGGTCTTGTATCATAGTGATTCAGAGAAGAATGTTCCATACCCTGAGAAATGTATTATCTTATCTCCTGGACACTGTCTAAGAAGGCTGTGACAATTCCTCCTGTCCATTGGTGACATGTGCTTACAGTACTTGGCATCTTTTTGCCTCCAAATCTTATTCTGCAGGATAATTGAAGCTATACTTTGGAAATACCTAAGGGAGTAACATTATAATCGGGAGCTAGCCTAGTTTTTCCTGGGTGTATACCAGCTGTTGAACAATATTATTAAAAAAATCTCTTGGTGCAGCATGATCTTACTTTTTCTTAGCCTCATTTTTGTCATCTGTAAATTGTGAAAGAAAAGCTGACTCTCAACATTTCTCAATGAGATCATGTTTATGAGAAGACTTTGTAAACTCTAGGCCTTTATACAAATGTGGGATAGTATCACTACCTTAAAGGAACATCTCCTAAAAAGAGGCCCCCTCCCACCCTGCCCCAGGGATAACTGGTGCACTGAAATCCAATTTTGTTTCCATATCCATTCATCCTTGGCAAAATGTCATAGTCTTCATTATGAAGCTACCTGTGTGGCCCTACGCATATGGCTCAGTAGGCAGGCTGAGTGAGGAAGAGAGTAAATACTTACCTTTGTACTACTTTTCTCGGGGAGTCTGGCACTGAGCGGGTGTTCAACACACACGTTCTGAATTGTGTGGAGGTAAAATGACTTGAGAGTGAATAAGGTGAAAGATTGTGAGATAAAGCGCCAGTTTGTTTGAACCTCTCCAGTGAGGTGACAGGCAGTGTCTGGGGCACTGCAAGGAGACAGGTTGCTGGAGAACAGGAGAGAAGAACCAGATGTGATCCCTGGAGGCCGAGAGCGCCCAGACGGTCTCAGTGGGGCCCAGCCCTCTGGCCCCTCCCTCCTCCTCCTGA
>SJYV01022765.1:206028-255868 GCA_006410875.1 Neotragus pygmaeus
GTGATGCCATCCAGCCATCTCATCCTCTGTCGTCCCCTTCTCCTCCTGCCCCCAATCCCTCCCAGCATCAGAGTCTTTTCCAATGAGTCAGCCCTTCTCATGAGGTGGCCAAAGTACTGGAGTTTCAGCTTCAGCAAAAAGCTGAAATTCTCTGGGAAATAGCATGGCTTCTCCAGTTCTGTTCTTTAGGGAATTTGCAGGAGCTATGGAAGACAACTGGATAAGGCAATGGGCAGCCCACTCCAGTACTCTTGCCTGGAAAATTCCATGGACTAAGGAGCCTGGTAGGCTACAGTCCATGGGGTCACAAAGAGTCGGACACGACTGAGCGACTTCACATACACATACTGTATTACACATACTGAAGACAACTGGCAGACTATCTCTTGATGGAAGTGTAGAGGGGAGGGGAAGGGATGTCATTTTAGCGAAAGATCTAACATATGTCAACATGCACTTTTGGGTGGACGATTTCTTACTGAATTTGTTCCTAAACTGACGTGTCTGTTTTGGTCATTAAAATAACACATCACTTATGATAAAAATAATGATCTGTTAATTTATCTCTTTTGACCCATTTCCCTGGTGAACGGTAGAGGAGGCACTGACAATGCCTGCCAGAGAAGGAGATGTGGGTTCGATCCCTGGGTTGGGATGATCCCCTGGAGGAAGAAATGGCAACCCACACCATCATTCTTGCCTGGGAAATCCCATGGACAGAGAAGCCCGGTAGGCTACAGTCCATGGGGTCACGGAAGAGTCCGACACAACTTAGTGATGAAACAACAGCAACAATGTTCTCCTAGAGCACATTTTGAGAAATAAAGTGTATTCTGAAATTGTTGACTTGCTTTTGTCAATGTGTTCCAAAATAATATGACTTGATTCTCCCAAACACATATGATACCCCATCCCTTCCTGCCTTGGAATAGAAACTATCATCAGTGAAAGAATGGCAAAACTGAACACATTCCTCCCTTTGGAGAACAAAGTGTTCTGTGAAAGGCGGGGTTTAGTTGCTATTGTTTGAGTTGTGGAGGATGTAGTTATATCCAGTCTGCCATCCTCTCTTCTGCCTATTTATCTGTCTTCTTTCTTCACCTTTATCTTCAACCTATATCTCACAAGCAGGGTGTACAACACTCTCAGTTCCTCAGAACATCATTTACCTGGCAGAGACGCAACCAGCTCTGGGGCTGCAGCTGAGTCTGCACCATCTCCCTCTGGACTAAGGCAACAGTGCTCTGAAAGAAAAACCTCAATGCAAAAATCACATTTCACTTGCTTTGTAATAATTTCCTTTTCATTTTTTCCCCAGCCTCTTTTTCAGAAATGCATAGAAAGCTTTGCTTTTGGTTCTAAGCTGCACGGAACTGAAGAAAAAGAGGACTTGCAGAAGATCTAGATCTGCGGTCATTGAGCTAGAACATTATTCTTGAGCGGACACAGATGAGACAATCAAAAGCTAATGTAAGTTGCTGAATGTGATGGCAGATCAGGACTCAAACACTCATACTTTCTCACCTCTACTTTAAGGTGAAATATTAGCTGAAAAAAAAAAAAAAAAGAATGTATCTAGACCGAAACTCTAGTGACTTGTGTTCACATCATCAGAGAATGGAGTATGTTTACATGAAAATATTTACAAAATATTGATTTAAATATATTACACTCAACTCCTAACTGATCAAAAGTTTAAAGTCTGTTTACAGTGAGTAATACTTTAACAAAAACCATTCACTTTGTCATTTGCATTTATGCATACATAGGTTTACTGGAATCAGCCAGAATAGACAACTGCAGCCAGTTGGAAAGTCAACATGTTCACTGCTGTTTAGTTTATTAAAAAATGAGTTTAATTCTTTAGAGACACCATATGAAGAATATCATGGCCAGCTACAAGCATATATATTTTCTCTTGGGGTTTGATTATTATAATCCAAGTATTTCAAAACTGTTATCAGAACCAGTGAGCAGCTAGAGTTGGATCAGATCTTCAGAATCTTAGAAGTTGGGGAGAATATTACAGATTATCTAGTCCAATGTTTTGCAAACTCTCCTGATGATAGTAATTCCTGGTCCTTATTACAGACCTATTGAATTTGAATCTCCAGGGGTGGGGCCTCCCTTAGAAACTGTGTTTAAACAATGTGGTATTTTTATCATCAGGAAAGTTTGAAACAAACTACTCCACTGGTTCTCAGCCCTGGCAGTGTATCAGAATTGTCTGTAGAGGTTGTTGAAAATAAGGAAGGCTGGGTAGAGACTATATTGGCTATATTGAAAGCCACACTGTGAATCTCAAGGTTGGAATTTAAGACTACAGGACCTCAAATAAATTACTATTGCTGCTGTTGTTATTATTATTTCACTATTGTTATTAAAAGCATGACAAAAGGTAACTTCTGGATAGTGATATATAGTTTACAAAGTCTTTGTGTATTCCCTATTCTCATAGAAGCTCTGTGAAATTGTCTTATTTTTCATTTATGGATGGAAAAGCTGATGCTAGGTGAAGTTTTAGAGTACTGCTTAAAATTGCCTGTGTAACATTCAGTCAAGCTAGGACTTGAACTTAGGTCTTCTGACACCAAATCTGGAACATTTTCTACTGCCTCACAATGCCATAAGTGAGGGCTTTTCTGCCTATACTTTAGTAACTGGGATGAAGTAAGGAAGGACATTCATTTTTCTTATTTAGTTATATGTGATTAACTTTGACCCTTTATTCCAGCTTCTTGAGATCTTTATAAATCCTTGATTAATCCATCAATATATTGGCTGCCTTGGATGATTTGTATCATCCACAAATTGACTGAACAAGCCTCTATGTCCTTATCCAAATTATTAAAAACTCTGAACAGGACATGGTCAAAGATAATACTCATTGGCATATTTTGGGGAGGCTGTTCTCTAGGTTAGCATTAAAACCATAGTTAACACATTGGAGTCCATTTTTCAACCTACTAGAATTTTATGTGGGGCTTCCCAGGTAGTGCACTGGTAAAAAATCTACCTGCCAGTGCAGGAGATGCAAAAGCCGTGAGTTTGATCCCTGGGTTGGGAAGGTCCCCTGGAGCAGAAGATGGCACCCCACTCCAGTATTCTTGCCTGGAGAATCCTGTGGACAGAGGAGCCTGGCAGGCTATAGACAACAGGGTGGCAAAGATTGGGACATGGCTGAACAACTGAACACGCATACATAGAATTTTATGTACCCGTGTCATCACTCTGCTCACATGTCCCAGTCTTGACATTCAAAGGGATCATGAATAGATACATGTATGTATTTAACAGAATCACGTTGCTGTACATCAGAAACTATCACAACATTGCTAATCAATGATACTCCAATATAAAATAAAAAGTTAAAAAAGGCAAAAACAGATCATGAAAGCCCTAGTTAAGTATCTTGCTAAAGTGCTGATACATTATGTTTATGGAATTCCCTTGATCCACCAAAGAGAAAATGGTCACCTTTTATCTGAGTGGACAATTTTAACTGTCTCGCAAATCAAGCTACTCCATTATTTGGAAGAAAACACTCAAGGTGTTCCTTTAAATCTTGGAAGGACCCTGTGGGAGCCCCATCCTTCAAGAATCAGCTTGGATTTCATGTTCTCTGGAAAGCCTTTTTTGATCTTCCATGCAGATTTAGCAACACCCTTTCCTCTGACTCAGCATACTGATTATTCCTCCAGTATAACACCTACCATGTTACCTTGCAGTTATTTGTGTTTTTTAATTTGAATTTCTTAAAGGCAAGAGCTGTATTTTCCTCACCTTGGAAGTCTTCCTTAGCATCTAAATAGTGATTGGTGCAAGTCACAATAAATATTTGCTGAATGAATGACTGTGATTGAATCCATAAGTGAGTGTGAAATAAAGTTTTCTTGGAAAGATTTATCAGGTCAAGAACATTAACCAGAATCTCTCTTAGTTTCGTTTGGGCTTTGGCACTTCTTATTGACAATATTCAGAGACAATGGACAAAGCCTGTCCAAGAAACACCAACGTTCATCTACTCCTTGAAAAGGAAGAATTAATCCTTTGGCCTCCTAGAGTAGTTGTAGTTTTAAGATTAATCTTAACTCTGTTTGTAGCCCATAAAACAAAACTAATTGCAGAATTCAAAGCTTTAGAGCATTTTTAGGTGGCTTGATGGGAAAGCATTGAAATAAATACAAACATTTAGATAAAACAACCATTTTAATAGTATTAACTCTGCCAATTAATGATAATGGAAGAGCCGTCCAATTAGCTAAATCGCTAATAGTTTTATCAAGCAGAGGTTGGTAATTTAAAGCAAACAAATTCTTTCTAATTTTATCCACTTGCACACCAAGATATTTAAAGGATAACAGGGGATCCGATAAAGAGTATTGCTCGAGAAGAGCTATATTTAAATCTCCTAATGGCTATAGCATAGAGTTATCCCAATTAGTCAGAAAACCCAAGCAGTCAGTAAATTCTTTCAAGACTCCATAATTTGGGGTAAAAATAAATGAGATACAACAAAGATGCTGCTTGCAATCATTAGCATTATTTTGTGGCATATTTGGGAGATGGAGAGTGCCCTGAGAGTCAGGGGGGTAAATTTAACTCATCAAATCCTGTAGTTGTGAATGCTCTGTACCCACACTCTGCTTCACACTGCAGCATTTTTTGAGGGGCTATTCCTGGGGGTCACTACTAATACCTGTTTTCAGAGCAGCAGGTCATGGGGAAGTTCATATACTTGATGACACACCAAAGCTATGACTTTCCCTGTCAAACCTCCATGGAGAACTCAGGCACGTAACTGGATAATTCAGGAAAATCTCTCAGGACCAGAATGATGTTAGCATTTCTTATAATACCCATTTTATTTTTCTCAAGAGAACAGACTTTGAAAAACATTTGCATCGCCTGGATATGTGAATTTCATTAGTACAGACTGGTCAGTTAAGGACAAATAGCAAATGATCAACTGGAAAGGGCCTCTGTAGTCTATCTTTTGCTTGAGTTTAAGATTACTATTAAAAATGTCAGGATTAGTGATGCTGGTTATCCCACATTCAGGTACTGCCAACCAAGCATTGTGCTCAGATGGACAAACTTCAAAGGAAAAAGAACAACATGAAGGACATCTCGAAAGCACGATCTCTGCCAGTGTGAGCAAGTAGGAAGTATTGTTTGTTTATAGTAACAGCTACTATTTATTGAATCACTTACTGTGATCTAAGAACTGTGCTAATATCTTTATATTCATTATTTCATTAAGCTTTCCATCAATGAAGGGGATGTTATCCCTGTTGTGTAGATGAGTTTACTGAGGTTTACAAGTTGAAGTAGCTTGCCCACAACTACTAGTCTTAGAGCCAGGATTTGGACTTAGGGCTCTCTAACTGCAAAGACCTTCACTTTACCTGGATCGTATATACTCATCCCCATCTGGAGGCTGGCATGTTGTCAATGTTTAGTGTGTATAGGAGGATGATGGTCACCATAGCTTGCAGTGGTATGACAAACAAATGCTCTGCAGATAACCCTGTGGGGTAAATACAGAATGAACCAGATTAGCCATTTACATCAAAGTACCTCTCCAGAATTCCCAGCCACTCTGGCAGAGTGCCCAGGCACTGCCCCAGAGTCCAGCTGGAATGTTCTTTGAGATGCTTCTGGTTTTCATTTTCCAAACCTTGCTGCACACAACAAGTGAGCCTGGGGCTGGCTGCAGAGTCCCGACACTATTTCCCGTCTAGTGAGAAGTGGGAGCATGTGAAACAAAAGAAATTGGTTGTAGTAATATCTTGGTATCCAGAACTAACTTTTCTCTAAACTCTAAAAAGTCTCATCAAATCAATCCACATAACTAAGCCTTGGCCAGGATCATTAGACAAAAGGTTGTCGGTGATATAAGGCCCAGGGAACTTGTGTTGACCAAGAAGTAAGAGCAAAGACTTAGGGCTGAGGGCAGGATGGACTGAAAGGACACTTACTAACCCAGCAAGTAGGCCAGCCTGAGCAAGGCCTGATTGATGTTAGGGAGCAGTCTTGATTTCTCTCCTTTTACATTCTCTATTGTTCCATTTGTTGTCATTTAGCCATGAGGTCATGTCTGACTCTTTTGCGACCCCATGGTCTGTAGCCCATCAGACTCCTCTGTCCGTGGGATTTCCCAGTCAATACTACTGGAGTGGGTTGCCATTTCCTTCTCCAGGGGATCTTCCTGACTCAGGGATTGAACCCCAGTCTCCTGCATTGGCAGGCAGGTCACTTTAAATATGCTCCTCTCTTAGGGTGGCAACTGCGGAGAAGGAGCTTTATCTGACCCTTGGTTCAGATACTGTCTCTGCCACTTGTAACTCTGAGGGAACTGACTGATCAGTTCCTGACTGACTCTGAGGGAACAAACCATCCTCAAGCCCAGATCTCATGGAAAAAAAGGATCTTGCAGATTTGTAGATACTCAATGAGCAGATTTTTTTCTTTTTCATTTTACTATTCTTTACTACTTGCAGAACTGTATAAGTGAGAAGTAGAACTGGTCTTCAGCAGAATTGGTCTTCAGAAGAACTGGCATTAGCTTGAGAATGAATGAGAAAAAAAGCAACTGAAAAACACTAGGAGCAATCTTAGTGTGGCCTCCTGTCCCAGAGATTTTGACAGTAAATGGTACCCACCATCAGCTAAATATGGGGGTGAAACACTGGGCCAGAGGGCAGGATCCTTGGGCTTTTTTCCCACATTGGCCACTACTTTATGGCAGGTTTCCTGAGCAATAGATTCTAATATGCAGACTGCTGCACTGGAGGTTTACTGGGGTGTGCTCTCAGCAACACCTGTGAGAGGCTGAGTGATGTAGGATTAGCCAGGAGAGGCTGAAGTGTGATCTAGGTGTGACCAAGGTCTCACTAGATTCCATAGGGAGCTCTGGAGCTGGGGGGTGGGGTGGGGAGTATCCTTTCAGAACTGCCCCAAATTGAGGCATAGGGCCTTTGAACTGTTGCATCAACCAGCCAGTGCATATAAGCTGCCCCCCAGAACATGACCCCAAGGAAGGGATCATGATTCTAGGAAAGGTGGGTGTCTGCAGGAGGACTTGACTGTGAGGCATCATCAGCAGGTGACACTACTCACATTTTGAAAAATGAGTGCCTTCAGGAGAAGGGAAGAGAACCTTTGCAGGCCACCATAGCATCCACTATAGCTGCTATGTGGGTAATGCACGGTACTGTTTCAGTACTCACTATCCTTAAATTAAACAATACTTTCAACCAACATTTATGAACACCTACTTTGTGTACTGTTTCCTTTGCATGGAATGCCTTCCCCTCACTTAGNCAGGAGAAGGGAAGAGAACCTTTGCAGGCCACCATAGCATCCACTATAGCTGCTATGTGGGTAATGCACGGTACTGTTTCAGTACTCACTATCCTTAAATTAAACAATACTTTCAACCAACATTTATGAACACCTACTTTGTGTACTGTTTCCTTTGCATGGAATGCCTTCCCCTCACTTAAAGATATCTGATGAATTAATGCATCCAAATTCTGGTAATATGTCGTTTCCTCTAAGGAAGCACTTTTAACTATGACACACAGTTATATACTATCTTTTCTATTTCTGTGCCATCAAAGCATTCATATATGCCTTTTCCAGGGCATTATTCACTGTGTTAGGGTGACCGTATTGGGGAATCTTATTTGTATTAGTATCTTTTTCTTATTTTTTCACCCAATACAAAACTCTAATGAATAAGTCATTATTTAAAGTCTGTATGTCTAACATTAGCATAGTTATACCTTCTTTCTTTTGGTGAGCATTTGTATAGTTTATTATTTTACTTTAAAATTTTCTGTATTATACTTTAGATATGTCTCCTATCAATGACATTTAATTCAGTTTAATTTTGCTATTATCCAGCATGACAGTTTTTGTGCTTTAGCTAGAACATTTAGGACACTTATACCTAATGTAACCACTGAATTATTTAGGTTAAAATCAACCATCTTATTTTGTGCTTTTAATTGATCCCCTAGGCTTCCCAGGTGGTTCAGTGGTAGAGAATCTGCCTGCCAGTGGGCTCAATCCCTGGGTCAGGAAGATCCCCTGGAAAAGGAAATGGCAACCCACTCCAGTAATCTTCCCTGGGAAATCCCATGGACACAGGACCCTCATGGGTTACAGTCCTTGGGTTCTCAAAAAAGTTGGACATGGTTTAGTGATTAAATAAGAACAATTGATCCTTCATGTCTTTTTTTCCCTCCTCACCTTTCTTGACTTCTTCTGGATTGATTTTTTTCTTTGCAATCTATTTCTCCCCCCACCCCCCCTGTTGGTTTGGGAATCATTTACTTTTTTCTATTCTTTTAGTGGTTACCCTAGAGTTTACAACATTCACCCTTCACTTATCAAAGTCTAAAGTTAATCAACACGTTTACTCTCTTCTGGAACAAATATAAGGACTTAATTTAACTCAGTTTTCCCTTTGTCCCAATCATAGTTGATAACTTGTAGTTGTCATGAATTTTAACAGTTTAAAACTCTGTAAGACATTCACATTATAACTTTAAAGTCAATGTTTATACTCACCCACATGTTTACCACTTTTTTGGTTCTTTACTCCTTCCTGCAACTCTGATCCTTCAGCTCAGTTTACTGGTTGTGAATTCTCTCAGTTTTTGGTCATCTGAAAATGTTCATATTTCACTTACATGCTTGAAGGATATTTTGCTAAGTATAAAAGCCTATGATAGTTTTTATTTTCTATAAGAACATTGAAAACACATTCCCATTTTCCTTTAGCTTTCATTTTTGCCCCCATGAATCACAGCACACCAGGCCTCCCTGTCCATCACCAACTCCCGGAGTTCACTCAGACTCATTTCCATTGAGTCAGTGATGCCATCCAGCCATCTCATTCTCTGTCATCCCCTTCTCCTCCTGCCCCCAATCCCTCCCAGCATCAGAGTCTTTTCCAATGACTCAACTCTTCACATGAGGTGGCCAAAGTATTGAAGTTTCAGCTTTAGCATCAGTCCTTCCAATGAACACCCAGGATTGATTTCCTTTAGAATGGACTGGTTGGATCTCCTTGCAGTCCAAGGGACTCTCAAGAGTCTTCTCCAGCACCACAGTTCAAAAGCATCAATTCTTCGGTGCTCAGCTTTCTTCATAGCCCAACTCTCACATCCATACATGACCTTTGTTGGCAAAGGTCAGCCTATAAAAGGTGCCAAATGCAAAACCAAGGCACTTGGACCTTTTGCAAACAAAGTAGAGCCATTTAAAGGAGTGAAAGAAGAGATGAGTTAAGATCTGTATTTGCAGAAGCTGGAACTGTTAGCGATGAGGATGGATTAGAGAAGAGCAGAGATACTGGGGGGCCCATGCCTGGAAGGATCTGCAGAGGTCCCTGCCACCACCCTCTCTAAAATGGGACATTGTAGGGAGGAAAGGATCGGGAGAGGGACTTGAGAGAATAGCACATTCTCGTCTCTTAATACTGCTTTCTTCTTTGAGAAAGTGGTTAGGAGGTGAGAGTTGGCCCTTCAGGGCTATGGCCTCCTCAATGCACCTCTTCCATAGCGGTCAGTGTTTCCCATTTAGGGATAATAAGAATATTCATGGAAGTGGGGAATAGGGCTCAGGGCTAATGTCTTCATCTTGAAGGCATTAGACTGTCTTAGATTTGAACCATGAACTAGGACTGCTTAGAATTGCTGGCCTCCACAGTTTTCTCCACTCAGAGAGGAAACTTCTGATGAGTCTGTGTAGTTTATTGTGGACTTTTCATTTCATAGAATTTACACTCAGATTATCTGACCTCCCTGAAAACCTGAGATTATCATTTTTATTATTAACATTTCTGTAACTCTTCATACTTTTAAGAAAATGTATCAGGCTGGTTTTATTGATTTTTGTTGTTTTTAATTGGTTTGTAACTTTGCTATCAATAAAGCCACCAGCACTTTCCAAATTGTTATTATTTTGAGATTATTTTAAATCCACATTAGGACAAGGACCATGTCATTAACCAAGTGTCTGATTTTTCTGCTTTGACAGTATTTACCAACTGGAAGAGACAATACACAACAAGAGAAAAGGAAGCAAGAAAATACTGTGTATTTGAAATGCTAATTGTTTTGCTTTTCCATTTATAGGCGAGCGATATGTGATGACATTTTTGAACGTGTTAAATTTTGGGGATCAAGGTAAGATGAAATTCTGTAGTGTTTTAATTAAAGATGAGCTATCTTCACAACACTTTCTAATATTTGCCTCTGTAGTTTAATTCTTTTTAAAATATCTATCTATTTATTTATTTTTGGCTGCACTGGATCTGTTGCTGTGTGCAGGGGGCTATTCCTGGTTGTGGTGTATGCAGGCTTCTCAGTTGGGTGTCTTCTCTTGTGGAGCGCAGGCTTTTGCATCACAAGGCAGATTCTTAACCACTGAAGCACCAGGGAAGCCCCTGTAGTTTGATACATTTAATGAAAAAACAAATTTGAAGATTATAAAAAATGAATCCTGAAGATTGAAAATTGTAGGTTTTTATAAACGTATATCTGACTATTCCCTCCTGTGTGTCTTGGGCAGCAAGTTCTCTTTTGGGATTCCCTGACCTTACCCAGTTTTCTGCAGAGTTCTGGGGCTCATTTTGGGGGTCAGAGTGTGCCAGAATAACAGGGAGGTCATCACAGTCATGAAGATTTGGCCCATGTGTGTGGCTAAATGCGTCTTAATATTTTTTCACATTTATTTTTGAATACTGTCCCTAAGTAGTGGAAACAAAAATAGAAAAAAATCAACTTGGCATTATGACTTTTATAAAAAAAGTACTAGTGATGCAAATGTTCTGTATCCTGACTGAATTTATGTCAGTGATCTTTTGCTGTAGCTTTTCAAGAATTTACTATTTGGGGGGAACTGGGTAAAGGGTACATGGTTCTTCCTTTTATTTCTTACAACTCCATGTGGATCTATAATTATCTCAAAAAGTTTAATCTAAAAAATTATATTAGAAAAAATGTTAATAGTGCTGTGCTATATAAAAGTTCAAGTAGAAAAACCAATAAGACTGTTATTTCTTTTTTTTCTTTTGTTTTGTAGGTGTGTACGATATAGTGAATAATCTTGGCTCCCTTGTGGCCAGATTAATTTTCCAGCCAATAGAGGAGAGTTTTTATATATTCTTTGCTAAGGTGCTAGAGAGAGAAAAGGACGCCACACTTCAGAAGCAGGTAGTCTTGGTTTTCACGTCCCCATCTTCCAAGTGAATTCTCTGTGTGTACACGATCAACAAGACCAAAATGAAGAGTTGTCTGTTTCCCTCTGTTTGATCTGAAATTTTCTTCTAGTTTTCATTCTCCTCTCACATTCTGAATGATGGCAAGATCCTGAGCTCACTTCTTTCCAGCTTCTCCTTTTCCTTCTGACCAGCCCTTTCTTTTCACCCTTTGTCCTCTGTGACCTTTTCTTTGTCCCAGCCCTCTCAGAACTCTATAGCTGTCCCCAGTGCAGCACAGACCCCTTCCTATGGTCTAAGGTTTAAGAATGAGGCTGCCTCACCCCTCCTTGTCTCTTGCCCCAGATTCTCAAGAACCAAAGGTGAGCCGAAGGATGCAGAGACGGGGCAAGGCTAATTGAAGGCATGGAGAGGAAAACACGGGCCATCTGGTCTCACTCATCACACCAGTGTTTAGCGTCTTAAGGACTGTGATGTGCCCAGAGCTCCATTCGGACCCTGAGAAGCTACATAGTCTGGCCATTAAAAACAGAAGAGATTTTAATCCAGGAGTATTTGCGTGTAGAAACTTCCCTTTTCCTAGAATCATTGAAAATGTCTGACTTAGAATTAAAAACAAACTAGTTAGCCTCTTATGTGTCTTAGAATATATATTGCAGACGACAGTTCATGCATAATATCTTTTCAAAATGAACCAGTCTGGTTCTTAGTCTGATTTAGGAATGTTTTCTCAGTGTCGATTACAGAAACATCAGAATTTGGACTTGTTTGTGAGGAGAAGCACACGGACAAAGCTAGCTAGTGCTGTAAAAACTCGTCAGTTGAAGGGGGAAAGTGAGTGTTTCCTAGGCAACATTTGAGACAATTTATCCTAAACAAGTTAAAAAGTAACCCTCCCCTGCTTTCTTAAGGAGGCACACTTTGTCTTTTTTCCTCCATTTGTTAATTGAGTAGAAACAAACCCAGGCTGTAGAAAAGCAGCGATGGTTCTCAGCAGTTGACAGAGTGATCCATGAAACAGCGAAGGGAGAAAGCCACATGGGAGGTTTCTCTCCAGCTCATGATTCATCCCACTTCCTTCCTTCTCCCCTGGCCCTAGGAGGATGTTGCTGTGGCCGCCGCGGTTTTGGAGTCCCTGCTAAAGCTGGCCCTGCTGACCGGACTGACCATCACTGTTTTCGGCTTTGCCTATTCTCAGCTGGTTTTGGACATCTATGGAGGGGTCATGCTTAGCTCAGGATCAGGTATGCACAGTTTTTTTCCAGATTTGTTCTAATTTCCCAACTGAAGGAAAGGAGCCTATGAAAGTCAGATACAGTTGCGATGTGTGTCTGTATGGGGAAGATTGCCAGTGGCTGGGGCCCCTGAGGTCACACCAGCACAGGGTGCAGATGGGGCTCCGGCACTGGGTTGATCAGTCCCCACAACCTCACTTGGAGAAGTTGTTAGGAATCCTTCACTTTCCTTTCAGGCCTCAAATGTGTTTTGCCAAGTGCTTCCCTGTGCTCCCTGTAGGGTAAGTGAGGAAGGCAGAGAGCAGGCTCTAATGAGTCTCTGCTTGGTACTAAACACATCTGAAGACAGTAAGTGCCACATAAATCTCACGGCCTGATGCATAAAAGCCTCTGAAGGATAACCCCGAGCCATTTGCAGAGAATGAAATTGATCTCAGCAAATAAAATGGTATATTTAATCCAGTGACTCTTGGGTTTTGAAAGAGAAAAGTATCGAGTGTGTCTAACTTGGAAACACCTGGTGCCCAGGTCACTCAGTGTCTCACAGCATCGCTGGGCCCTGGGGACTTTACCGGTTTCGAGATGCACTGGGTCACGGACTAGCAGTCCATTTACAGTGTTTCCTCTTGGGTTGAGCAAAGATGTTTTTAATTCCTCACATCACTAGACAAGATCTTTGAAGACTTTTTTCTAATGCCCTGTCTCAAATGTAAAGGGCCCTTTCAGATGCCATTCTGCAAGATCACTGGCGTGTTTTTGTCTCTGCTATAATGGGCCCAAACATTTAGTGTTAGGAAAAGAAGGGCCTAGTTTCTACCCAAGAACAAAGGTCGTTAGGTTTGGACAAACAGCTGCTGTGAAACCAATGATGTGGTTTGTAGTGCCGTGGGTCAGGCAACTATAGGAAGCCATTAGCAAGTCAGTGCACAGAGAGCAGGACAGGCTATTTCACAGCAGCTCTGCCCCTCTAGAAAGGTAATCACCAAGGAGCAGCCTTTGTAATGCAGCCACAGGACAGTGCCGCAAGGAAAGGGCTGTCCCATCAACGTAGTATTCACTTGCCTAAGTCATTAATCATTGAAGATATATCAACAAACCATTGTCATTGTGTGGTCCTTTTACTCAAGTGAGATGCTGGTGCCAGTCTTGAGCACTGATGATAGATTTGTCAGCTAAAAGGGTCATTGTTACTTGATAAATGAAGGTAATGAATTATGTCTCTGATGTTTTATGTCAAAGTCATTAATCATTTTGGACTCAATAAGATATTCTCTTGGTTTCATCTTCAGAGAGAGAAGAATCTTGAGAATGGTCTGGTTCCTTAGTCTCTGAAAGGGATGTATGGTTTGCTGTAGTCACTGCAGCATCTTTCGGACCTTTGTCTCTTGCCTGGCCTGGGCCTCCATCAACATCCCTTCCCCAGCAAGGTCTTCCAGCATCTGTCTCCTCATCACCGCTCCCTCTCATTTTGACCAAATTTCCAGCTGTGTGTGCCTTCTGGGAGGGTGAGTGTGTCTCCGCGGGGTGCCTGCTGGCTTTCCTTCCCTGTCTCCACACCACCCCTCTTCTCCTTGCCCTCTTCTCGACTTTCTGGACTAGTGCTGCAAATCCAAATGCCTTTCCTGTGCCAGAGATATTAACTCTGCTGCTCTCCGCCCCGATACTCCTCGCCACAGCCTTTTTTTTGTTCCCTTAAATATTCACAAAACATTGCCTTTCTGCTGAAAGTCTTACTGAATCAGAAAAGAATGAGGAACTTTCCCCATGGCTCAGCCCAACCACTTAGTTTTGAAAGTGGAACTTGCAACGCTGCTGTCCTCAGTTGCCCCAGTTGCATGTTGCTTTTGTCCTTGCCCGTGAAGTGGACTCACCTGTGACCAGACCTGCAACGGCTCCTTTAGAGACCTCCGTGCTGCTTTCCTCAAGTGGGACTTGGCCGCAGCACAGGCAGACTTCCGTGGCGCACTGAGGGTTTGCTTTGCAGTACTTGGGCTCAGCCCTGTGTGTAATTAGGGGCTGTGGAAGTGGTCTGAGACTTTGATCAGATGCTTTCCTCATATCTAGCTTTTTCATCCTAAAGGAAAATATAAACATTCAATGAACTTCCTGAGAGTTCTCACATTCATCTCTTAGGTGCTTCTCTCTTGCCCTTTCTTTTACTTTTTTTTTTTGAGAAAGAAGAGCTTATTATTTGCAGCCAGTAAGGAGAATACTTGCTTTCCCAAAGCAGTGTCCCCTCTTTCACTTTTTAAAAATCTTTTCTTCTTCTCGGGCCCCTAATATTAGTTTCCTAGGGCTGGGATCACAGTGTGTCATGAACTAAGTGGCTTGTAAGAACAGAAATTGATTGTCTTACAGTTCTGCAGAAGTCTGAAATCCAGGAGCCAGCAGAGCCCTGCTCGCTGTGGCAGCTCTAGAGGAGGCCTCCTTCCTCACCTCTCCCAGCTTCTGGTGTTGGCTGGCAGTCTTTGGCTAGGAAATGCATTACCCCCATCACATGGCTGTCTTCTCCCTGTGTGTCTTCACATCATCTTCCCCGTGACTATCTCTGTGCCCAAACTTCTGCTTCTCATAAGGACACCAGTCATAATGGATTAGGGCCCACTCTGATTACTTCATTTTAACTTATTATATAGATTCTATTTCCAAATAGACCATAGTCTTAAGTTATTGGTGATTAGGACTTCACATTACTTTTGTGAAAGTGTTAGTCACTCAGTTGCGTCTGACTCTCTGCGATTCCATGGACTGTAGACCACCAGCCCCCTCTGTCCATGGGGATTCTCCAGGCAAGAATGCTGAAGTGGATTGCCGTGCCTTTCTCCAGGGGGGAGTTTTCCCAACCCAGGGATCGAACCCAGGTCTCCTGCATTGCAGGCAGATTCTTTCCCATCACATTACTTTTGGGGGCAATACAATTCAACCCATACTACCACTCAGCTCAACCCAGAGTTTAAGGTTCCATCTGCAAGTTCCCCAATTCCAACCTCTTTCCCTAAAGTTGACTCAAAACCCTTCTATTCGTATCATCGTTTCATGCCGGCATTTGTGTTCTCCACCTTGCAAAGCAGCGCACTGTCCACGTGGCATCAACTTTCAGTTACCAAGTGAGAGAGAGGGGCAGGTTGTGAGAGGAGCCCCGCCCCTCTCTGCTAGAGAGGAGGACGGAGAGAAGCAGGAAGCACACTGGGCATAGCGTCGAGCCGCCGCAGGGCAGACCCTGGTCCCTGCCTCCCCTGCTGGAGTCGCCCCAAGGCTGTGGTAGGGGCCAGGCTACTTCTGCAGCAATATGGGGGAGTGAAATGCAGCCTGACATGATGAAAATGTGGAGCCCAAGAGGGGGCCGTCAGCTACTCTGGTAGTGCTCCTTTTGTCTTTCTTTTGTTTTTTGGTTGTTTGACCCACAATGTCTCTGAGGTATGCTGGTTCCCAACTCCAGTCTAATCTAGCCATCCTGACCTGAATGGGGAGGAAAAAACTCAGAAATACTTGGGAAGTTCACAATCCAGAGGCATGCTCACTGAAGACTGAGACCTAATCATAGGACCATAGAATGCTTCTCCTCACCCATAGCTCACTATCCCATTCCTAGGCCAATTTAAAACAGTTCTTCGTCTTTTTTTTTTAACTTTTTACACAATTGTAGGATGCATATTTTATTCAAGTTCCCATAAACTATAAACTGGGAGACCCTGAAACATGCAGGGACAAAACATAGTGCAAGAATTTCAGAGTATAAAGGTATTGAAATCATACAAGAGTCTATTCTCTTATTATTCTCTTATTCTCTCTTACTACAGCAGTTCTTTTTATCCAGTCAGATCAAACCAAATCAAATCAAATGAATCCAATCAGTCCCATGAAATCAACTCCCTTAGACCACCAACATCAGGCAAGCCCCTCCACCAGTAAGATTACAGCTTGCTAAAGGCTCAGATAATGGGTAGCATTTTTTAGCAATAAATTATTTTAAATTAAGGTAACTACATTTTTTTAAAGACATAATGCTGTTACATAACTAATACAATGCAGTATGTTGTCATAACTTTTATATGCACTGAGAAGCCAAAAAAATTCTTGTGACCTTTTTTATTAAAATATCTGCTTTATTGCAGTGGTCTGGAACCAAGCATGCAGTGTCTGTAAGGTGTCTGATTCCCAACTCCAGTCTAATCTAGCAATCCTATCTCATCTGAGAGGGGAGAAAAAAACTTGGAAATATTTGTGAAGTTCACAGTCCAGAGGCAAAAGCTCACGGAAGACTGAGACCTAATCATAAGACCACAGAATGCCTCCCCTCCTCAACAGCTCACCACCATATCACTTCTTTTTATTTTTAATGGCCATGAAACTATTTAGTGTCCCCGTGGCACGGGGACCTTTCATATTAAGCAGCTTTCATAACTGTGAATAAGTTTCAGATTCTGAGACTCTGGAACTCCCCTTGGCCTGCCTTTTTCTTTTAGTGGTTTCTTTTTTTTCTTTATTGAGGTCTAATTTACATAAAGTAAAATACTGTACTCTTAAGAGTTTCGACAAATGTCTACACCCTTGTAACCGATATCCAGATTAAGATACAGAACATTTCCGTTGCCCCAGAAAGTTCTCACAGGGCCCTTTCCACCCAGTTGCCCCACTGTACCTCAGAGGCAAGAACTGCTTTGATTTCTTATCACCGTAGGTTAGTATTACTTTTAAGAAGAATTTCATATAAATGAAATTATACAGTGTAAGCAGTTTCACGTTTGGCTTCTTTCCCACAGTATGAAGTATTTGAGATGCATGCATGTTTTCACATGGATCAATTGTTTTTTTTTTTTCCTCCTTGATTGCCAAGAAGTATTTCTTTGTATGGATGGCCCATATGTTGTTTATCCTTTCTCCTGTCCATGGTCATTTTGGACTGTTAGGAATAAAGCTGCTACAGATGTTTTTGTACATGTGTTTTTGTGACCATGTGCATTTATTTCCACTGGTTGTGTACCCAGGAGTAGAATTTTTGGATTGTAGGTTGCGTACATGTTTATATTATTAGAAACTGCTTGGTAATGGCCCTTTTAAAAGAGGGGCTCAGGGAATTCCCATCCTGTAGGTTAGAACTCCACATTTTCACTGCTGACAGCCTGAGTTCAATCCCTGGTCAGGGAACTAAGATCCCACAAGCCACATAGCACGGCAGAAAAAAAAAAGGGGATCAACTCTATTTTAAGGCTCCTGATCTTCTGTTAGCAGATTTTCCCAAAGCTTGTTAGTTAGCTATAGAACCTAATCACTTTGTTTTAGAAGAAAATAACCTTACGAACCTCGATTCTCCTTGCAGAGTTGTGGGTGTTCTATTTCCATAGTGTGCTGCTGCTCCTGAGTCCTGGGCTTTTCCAGGCTTCTTCAGCTGAGTTTGTCTTCACCTGGAGGGCCACTCGTGTCCCTGAGTGCTCAGACTAGCAGGCTTCTTCATGCTGTTTCAAAAAGTGAAATTTGTTAGCTTTTAGTTGCTAAGCAAGAGATCTGTATATCTATTCCTAACTGTCCATTTGTTTTTGGATGTTTATTTTGGTCAATGCCCTGGAATGCTCAGAGTCCTTCCAGATAGTTAAGACCACACATCTGCCCAGTGACCACACCAGCAGGGCTCATGGCCCCTCTGGTGTTCTCTGGCCATCCAGCTGATGTGAGGATGCACGGGGGCCTCCCACTTGAGCTCTGGAATCTCAGCAGGTTGTTTCCCTACAGGTCCTGTCCTACTGCGAGCCTACTGTCTTTACGTCCTCCTACTTGCCATCAATGGAGTGACTGAGTGTTTCACGTTTGCTGCCATGAGCAAAGAGGAGGTAGACAGGTAGGTAACCTTCAAGACAGACCTGTAATCATGGCCCTCCACCAGAATGAAGTAGCTTCTTTCTTTCATTCTGCACATGTATTTATAGAAGACTCTTTTAGAGCCTGGAGTATGGTGCTTTCCTCAGGCACCATTCAGTGAGTCTTCTCCACACTAGGGCTGGGGAGCAGCCACTGTTCCTCGCCTCCCTTTGTCAAGGGAAAAATCTAGGGCCTGAAGGGCTGTATTAGTCCTGGTTGGCAGAGGCAGGCACCAGACAAGACCCCCTCCTCCACCACCTCCTTGCCCAGTGCTCCAGAGGGTTACTCAGGAGCTTCCTCAAGAGGCAGTTCTACAGGTATTTCCCTGATGGTCCAGTGGTTAAGAATCCACCTACCAGTGCAGGGCGTACAGGTTTGATCCCTGGTCTGGGAAGATCCCCCATGCCTTGGAGTAACTAAGCCCATGAGCCACAAGTACTGAGCCTGAGTCTCCCAGAGCCCATACTCTGCAACAAGAGAAGCCACCACAACAAGAAGCTTTAGCACCGCAACCAGAGACTAGGATGTGCACAGCAACAAAGACCCAACACAGCCAACAATAAAGAAATAAAATATTTTTTAAAAAAGCAGATTTATGGACAATCTCGGGGCTCTGTGACATGTCTCCTCAGAGAAAGACTCAAGTGCACATAGAAAATTTGCCACATTTTCTCCCGTCCATTGACCCTGAGGTTGGGACCTCTGCCCTGAACTTGAAGCAGTAGTTCTTAATACTGGTTATGAGTCAGAATGCCGATAGCACTTGTTAGATATGTAGACTCCTGTCCACTCTACTCCCACCACTCTCCCCTGCCATGCCTACAGAGTCAGTAGCCCCTGAGCATGTAAATGTTTTCTTTAAAGCTCCTCAACGATTCTCATGTCAACTTCTGGTATGAGCCTCTGATCCACACCCAGGATCATTCATCTCTTGTGTCCCAAACGCCAAAAGTAGAAAGGTAGTATCTGAAGACATCACTGTAGCATGTAGTTGAGAAGAAGGATAATACTGTTAGTGGCAAAGGAGAGAGGAGGAAGAGAGGAGAAGGGGTGGGAGTAGGAAATGGGGCCAATGGCCCTCGTTATCCCTTTGTCCCTTGAGGTCTGGGTCCCATGGGCGTTTCAGGCCGCCTCTGTAGTGCCTTGAGTGCTGTTGAGACCCTTCAGAGGCCTAGTGGGGTACAGGGAGGTGGGCAAGGATACCTCAGAGATGGGGAGAGCCCTTCCTCTCATTCACAGCAGCCTTTGTCTGCTTTGCACTGTGGCCTGTCTCAGAGGTTTGGTGACCTGTGGGCCACACCATAGTTGAGAGCTGGAGCATAGAGCAGTGGTCCCAGACCAGACTGCTCAAACTCCCCTCAGAAGTTCTGGCCCTCTCCCACACCAGCTGAACTGAAATTTCGGGGCTTGGGCCAAAGAGTCAACTGCAAGAGATCGCTGATGATAGCTCAGGCTTGAGGAACCACTGGCCCAGACCAGCTTTCAGAGTAAAAACTGCTCAACACTGTGACCCAGTGTGTATTTAGGTGTGACTGAAACGAAGCTTCCACAGCACCCAGTACCCCAGGCACACGCAGAGCACACTGATGATGGCTTTTGATTCTGTTTCAGTTTTTTAAACTGCCATATCATGACCCACTAAATTGATTTCCCAGCCCACTTTTAGGTCAACCCATAGTTTTCAAATGTGGTCTAGACATGGTTTTTACTTCAGACAGTTAAATTTACAGCTATACACTGCTTTGAATCTGTCCTTTTTTTTTTAAGTGGATAAAAAGATCTCTAAGTTTAATTTTGAAAATACTGTTTTTACTTGAAAGGTGCTTCTAACATGAAATAATTAAAAAATATAATTTAAAACATACTAAATAAGGTACTGAAGTGTGTTAGAAAGAACGCTAGACTAGGAATCTATCTCTTTGAAGGGAATTTTGTTACAATAATTGCAGCATTAATGTTGAAAGGGAGAAACAAGACTAAGCCTGCTTAAAACATTAAAAATATATCATCTTCCAACAAATCATGAGGGAGTACAGACAGTGACTGATTGCTTTGGTTTCTCTTATATTGCATTGAACCAGAGGAAGTAGCTTTTTAAGTTAGTTGTAATGGGACCTGGACAGCATATTAAAATCTGGAAAATTATTTTCATTGTGTTAGTCGTCAACATAGAGAAAAGACAGAGCCATATTCTCATCTGAAGTAGCTCACTTCCCCTAAGAGTAAAACATGGTTTTAAGCATGGTCTCTAAGTTTGTATTAAGTGTGGTAGCCCCTTTTCTGTCTGGGCCCCTGGCCCCAACCCCCAGTCTTGTTCTGAACACATGGAGCACCTGGGCTCATCACTGAGCCTTTTTCTCCTTTCTATGAATTTGGTCAGACATGAAACAGTAGTAAGATTTTTTTGTAGTATAATTGAATAGCTTTCATCTGTTTTACTTACTGAACTACAGGTTAATCAGTGTTTGTTTTTTTAATAAAAATAAGGCATTTGGTTGGATGTGAAATATTAGAGTGTCCTTTGAGCAAGTTCCTTTTTTGTTAATAACCTCATAATCTATATAGAAGATTGATGGTTTCACATTATGCCCCACTGAAGAATCTTGGTTGTGTTTTGTTAAGACTGTCTCATTTTCTTTTGTTCATCTGACAAATTTTTTTGAGCATATGTTCTCTAAGAGGCATTGCTTTAAGCTCCAGGAGCACAGCCATGAACAAAACAGATATGATCTCTGCTCTCCTGTAGCTGACAATAAGGGAAGCAGACAGCAAACAAGTAAATAGATAAGAAAATTGTGCTCTGTGGAGAACTAAAGCAGGGTTATGTGGTGAGAGTGGGAGCCCTTTTAGATCGGGAGGTCTTCCTGAGAAGGTTGCATTAGGCTGAGGCCTCGATGACCAAGAAGAGTCTGTCTGCTATGTATAGATGGGCTAGAACCTTCCAGGCAGAGGGGACAGTGATGCAGAGGCTGAGGATTGAGAGCTCCTTTGTCTGACTTGTTGGCCCTTGAGTGCCCCGCGTGGAGTTGGACTCCATAACTGTTGACTGAATGAAGGACAAGTGCCGTCTTCTCACCTAGGCACATACGAGACCCGCGCCATCCTCTGCATAGTTACCTAGGCTACATTTTATGGCCGTACCTTATGTTTTCAGCCAGCACCCACTGGGGGACGCTTCAGTTGCTTACCTTTTGATAAACCTGATTAAAAATAACTTCCTGTTTATGTGAACTAAACCTTAGAAAATAGTCATTGTCGCTGACTAATTTCCCATTGATTTACAAAGTGGCATTTTAATTTTATCTTTAAAATTCTTATTTTATCCTGAAGTGGATAATGCCTTTAAGGCTATAGATTTGTGTTGGAAAGTTTAACAGTTGCAGAGCCCTCTTCTAATGAGAAACAGTAGACGTCCTCAGTATTAGCGCCTCCCAAGTGGCTACACTGAAGAAGCCACACTGTAACTTGTCCCTGCTAGAGTTAACGTGAATTAGCTACCAGTTTCATTCATTGTTTCCCTTCTGCTTGGAGCTGGGTGAACATGACTTTGAAAGTTTATGAACCTGTGGTCTGAAGAAGAACCAAACATTACACAGCACCTTCTTTTTGGAAAATTGGTCAGAGTACTGGCCCACCCTCAGTGGCTTGTTACAAAGTTGGCCATTCTGATTATTGATTAGCATTAGTGCAGAAGCTTCCTCTGTGAAGATGTGGGCTCTTGTACTTCCATTACTCATTAAAAAGAAACTGTGTCGACTGAGAAGCAAATGAATTACTTCTCTGGAATTCTAGATGAAAGCACTGTCCCCTGTTAGAGTATAGTTGTGTGTGTGTGTGTGTGTGTGTGTTCTTGATGCCACACTCTCTGATAATTACGTCTCCCATGGCACCTTGGGCTTGGTCAGCCAAAGGACAAGAACCTAGGCATTTGGGGGACCCAGTGGCATTCTCACCACCCCTCCTTCCTGTGCAGAAGCTGAGTGGTGGTCTCTGAGGTTTCCTAACCCAGCTGACACAGCTTGGGGATCTAAGGGGTTTGGTTTCTTCAACAACTATACACTTAGATTGCCTGCTGTGTGCTCAGCAGAAACCAGATGCTGGAGAATTTGGTTCATGGTTGTACCACAACCCTTTTGGAAGATTTTTATCTTTTCTGAGACTCAGTCGAGAGCTGAAAACTCAAGATAACTAAGTGATGTACTGCCCTGGAATCAGAGAAGGGAAAGGAACAGTGTGAGCCCTCCAGTCACAGGACCCACAGATCTCTAGAAAGGTGGATGGAGAGCCAAGGAGGGATGTGTGAGAGTCTGGGGAACCCTGACCGTGGGCCAGGCCTTGCTCCCTCTTGCCATTCTGTTATGGAAGCTGGTCACTCGCTTTGAGTGAGATCTGCTGGCCAAGGTTATGGGGCTTCTGCCTTTCCCAAAGGAAGCAGTGCTAACGTTTAGGGGCCAGGGATCAGGTTGGGCTGTTGGCTCACTCCTTAGGCAGATTCCTCGGCCTCTCTGGGCCTGGTTTCCTTGTCTGTAAAATGGATCCAGCTCCACAGGGAAAGGGCGCTGTGTTTGTCTACCGGCACATTCCCAGCAGCCCTCACAGCACCTGTCACAGTGCCTGTCCACACGACACCGTGAACCCGTGTCATATTCTCGCGCCTCACATTAAGCAGGCTGAACAGGATTTTTATGCGTTTTGATTACAAAGTGTCACTTAACCAATTATTATCCTTTAAACACCATAAATATGTTGAATTGTTCATTTTTTTACTCTTCTATTCAGGGCTGAGGGGGACAGTGACGTTTCCATGTTATCCACTTAGCATTTGATATAAAAATCACCTGGATCATGGGATCTCAGAGCTGAATTCATGTTCACAGCCCCTTTCTTTGCAGCAGCCTTGCCTTGGGACGAGGTACCCACTGCCCTGCGTTGCCTGCCTCCCTCTCCCCAGGTACAATTTTACAATGCTGACCCTGTCGTCTTCCTTCCTGATGTTATCCTATGTCCTGACCCGTTGGTGTGGCAGCGTGGGCTTCATCTTGGCCAACTGCTTCAACATGGGCATTCGGATCACGCAGAGCCTTTACTTCATCTACCGCTACTACCGGAAGAGCCCCCACAGGCCCCTGGCTGGCCTGTTCCTGTCACCAGTCCTCCTCGGGACATTTGCCCTCAGTGGTGGCATTACTGCTGTTTCAGAGGTGAGACTCCCCATGGCCTTCACACCACATGCTTTTGCAGTCTGTGCACTCTCCCTTGTTCCAGACATCCTCTTCCTGTTCTGCCTGAACCAGCTGGACAAGTACTTCCTCGGGCCCCTTCCCCTAAGCTTCAGGCCAGCATCTTGTGATAGAAATGACTGAGCAGTGGGGCCTGTGGGAGCAGAGTACCCTAGTCCACGGCTGTCACAGCTTTTCCTGATTCGAAGCCGGAGCAGGAGAGTCCGCCTCTCCCTGGCTTGCCCCAGAGGAAGGTGGTATGGCTGGGGGGCCAGGGAGTGATGGTGGTTTCTTTCCACAGGTGCTCCTCTGCTGTGAACGGGGCTGGCTAGCCCGGCTGGCGCACATCGCCGTGGGGGCCCTCTGTCTGGGAGTGACCCTCGGGACAGCATTCCTCACAGAAACCAGGCTGATTCACTTCCTTAGGACTCAGTTAGGCGTGCC
This sequence comes from Neotragus pygmaeus, assembly GCA_006410875.1. Classification (NCBI taxonomy): domain Eukaryota; kingdom Metazoa; phylum Chordata; class Mammalia; order Artiodactyla; family Bovidae; genus Neotragus; species Neotragus pygmaeus. Next base: position 230,019 of record SJYV01022765.1, read on the forward strand.
CAGACTCGCTGACAAAACGACATGACCTTGTGGAAGCCCTGTGGCACCTGGACCAGCTGTGGGGCGGTCTTGTGGGTGGAACACATGTTCTGTGAAGGAGAGCCAGGCCAGGGGTCTGCAGTGCAGTGAGACTAACCCAGGCAGGTGAGTCACTGGAGCGAACCACCGGACCAAACACACCATCCATTTGAGGTTTCAGATGGCAAGGGGTTCCATTTTTAAGGGAAGACCAAAAAGTTCTTTTAAAATAGATACAATTATTTTTTTCACCATTTTGTTGTAATTGGCATTTTTCTTTTTGAGTAATGTATTAATTCCTCTTTGGTGTGATTGACCTTAGGAACCATGTGTCCCACATATTCTATCTTGGATGTCAATCATTAATAATCGTCTAGCTCAGAAGGACAGATATAGCCACTTTACCCTCCACAGGAGTATTTACCATGTTCTATAAAAGCAGCAAGGAGACTTGGTGTTTCGTGGTGTTGTACAGCAAAAGTTGGCCCCGGCGTTGTGGCTTTCCCCACTGTGACCTGGATTTTTAGAGAAGGAGAAATGTTAATGAGAAATCCAAGAAATGAAGATACAGAGGCTTTCAGATCAGATTCCCCGCAGTTAGCCAGGCGGAGTCAGCATCTGTCCCCTTCACGGCTATCTCTACAAAGGCTACCACATGCCTTCCCACAGCAGAGGCAAGCCGGCTCATCTCTGGCTTGGCCACTGGAGAAAGGACACTGTGATCCTTTGTGAGGTATCTTGTCCCCAGAAGGGAAGCCCCCTTTGCAGTTGGCTGCAAGTCCTCATGAGGAGGTTGTACAGATGACAACTAGAGTTGAGTAGAGGTGTCTTTTTTCCATTAGGATAAAATAAGCTAAATTCTATATGGCAGGTATACCAGGGAATCACACCCCTTTCCCACCGACCCCTTACTTCTGGCCCTGGTCAGTGCACCTGAATTCCAGGACAAGGCTGGCAGGCCTGCAGGTCTCGTGAGCCCAGGCGAAGGCTTGCCTCTGTGCCCTGCACCCAGCAGGTGAGGTCACCAGGCGTTGTTATCAGGCAGCAAGGCATTTTTCTTCTCTTGTTAATATATTAATTGGTGTCATTAATGTATTAATTAGATGTAATTGGCCTTTGGAGCTCCATGCGCAAACTATCTTGGGTGATGATAATAATCACCTAGCCCTGATGTCCCCAAACCTTCTGTGTTTACACCCAGAGAACAGGGCAACTGGTATCAGATGGTGGTTTACCTGAAGTGCACAAATTGAAATCCAATGACCCAGGGAGAATGGACACATGTATAGGCATGGCTGAGTCTCTTCACTCTCCACCTAAAACTATCACAGCATTGTTAATTGGCTATACCTCAATACAAAATAAACTGCTTATTTAAAAAAATTTTTTTAATTAAGTAAATATAAATCCACTGGTCCAGAGCCAGTGCCAAGAGGCCAAGGATAAAGACCCCCTGAGACTAGGACCCAGTTACTTGGACACCTGTGTATCTAGTCAAAGAGAGAGTGCTTTGTATTAATTGCAGGGACAATAGCTAAATGCAAGGTGTCACTGAGCAGTCAGAGGCCCTCCAGAAGCGTGGGCCTGGTCCTGTGCTGTCAGGCAGGGTCAGCCCAGCTCGGAAGAACTGATTGCTGCATGGGATAGGGTAGGTGGCACATAGAGAAGGCAGCCCTCCCTCTCAAGTACTTTTTTGCTCTCTTGAACACACAGACATGAGCCTCCAGCCCTCATAATTTCCGGTTGACCACCCCTCCCTCTGCTAGGACCCTGTCACTCAACCCCGTCCCACTTAACTCCAGACTGGAAGTGTGGGCCTCACACCACCCGCTTCAGAATCTCCTGGGTTGCAAGTCAGAAATGTAGGTTTCCAGGATCCCTCCAGACCTTTGGCATCTGCGTCTCTGGGGTGGGTTTTGGGACCAGCTTTTTCGGCAAACCAGGGTTGGCATACCCCGTCATCCTCACCCGAGTCAGGACCCAGGTCCAGTTCCTCTCATGTCACGGTATCTGTGCCCAGTTCTTGGAAGAAAGACGCCTTTGCCTGAGTAGCATCACTGACTCCCTAGCTCCTCAGGAGCATGAGTTCCACGGCTCCCACTCTGCTTTTCTGCCTGGAGAAGCTCTGCATCTGATGGCGAGGGCACATTTCATCTCATCCCCAAACAGCCAGCCAGGTGCTGCTGTCAGCAGCAGGCTGGCCGCCAGGCAGGGCCAGCTCCTCTGGCGAGATGCCAGCTGGGAGGGTCACCCAGGGCTCTTTGCTGTGGTCTGCTTCCTCATTTATAGAAAGAGTTCTCGTAGCCCAGGCTTTTGGGAAACAGGTGTTTTCCCATTACTAACACCTGCCTCCTGGGCTCCAGCACTTGGGCACCAGGCCCCGTGTGACCCTGTCTCCACTTGGCTGCTCCCTGCAGCACAGCTGGGCCTGACCACTGGCTCTGGGGCTTCCCCACCCCCCTCCCCCTAGAGCTACACCTGGGTCTGGAGGGGCTGGCCTACAAGGGTGCTGAGCTGCCCCACGTTACCCAGGAAGGAACTGGGGGGAAATCACACTTCAGGCCTTAAGTACCACTTAAAATATAAGTGAGGCTACCTCTCCATGGAAGCAAGTCTAAAGCACATCCATTTATGAAACAGAGACCTTGGATGGTGAGAGCGACAGCATTTCGTCTTTCTGTGCTGCCCTGGCCACACAAGTGTTGGTGACATGGGGTTTGGCCTGTCAGGTCCCTCTGTCAGCAGCTGTGCCACTTAAAGCTGTGCCACTTACAGCTTCTTTAGCGGTGCCTCCAGGCCCTGGTGGTGTGTATGCTCTGCCTCACCCTCTGTCACTTAACAGCCTGATTCACCAGGCACCTCCTTCCTCCTGCCTTTTTTTTTTTAAACTTGGGTTTATATTGCTAGTTTCATGTCAATTTCCTGTGCGTATGCTCTGCCCCACTGGCTGCCACTTACTAACCTAGTTCACCAGGGCACCTCCTTCCTCCTGCCCCTTTTAAAAAAAAAAAACCAAAAACCCAGTGTATTCATATTGCTAGTTTCACGTCAATTTTCCAGTTTTAAAATGAGTAAATTATTTTCTCCACATTTGTGTGAAGATCTTTCATAGCACTTCTTCCAAAAATGAAACAAAAAATTCTTAAATTTCGAAAGAAAGGTGGGCAAGTACCTTAGGTATGTGAATCATTTTTAGTCGTCATCAAAACAGTTCTCCCTGCATTGGTGGATATGACTGGATGGTGATCTTGACTTGGAAAGGGGCTGGCTTCCTCGGCCCTGTGATGGACACGTCTGTGTTCCGGACTGACAGGACTGGCATTTTACTCACTGCTCTTCCCTTCCACCCAAAACAGTGTTCCACGTTCTCCCACTGATGAAGCAGTCTCTTTCGCCACCTTTCTTCTCTCCCACAGTCTGGGCCCACAGTCTCCTTTTGGCTGTAAGCTCTGTTCTGAATGCAGAGACCCTGAGGAGAAAGGGAACTGGCTCAGGTTATCTTCTGATGGTTATCCTCAGGTGGCTACTGTGGGCGCAGAGTCATAAGTGAACCAGCGGAGGGGCCACCCTTGGGGCAGGTGGGTGCCCAGTTCCATCAGCTCTCACTGGGCAGGGGCTGGGCAGGGTGGTGTGATTCAGCCAGAGTTGCCACTTCGGCCTTGGAGGAGCTGCCTGAGGGCCTGTGACGGAACGGCCAACTTACGAGGGAATCTTCTAGTCCACCATTTACTTGTCTCATAACCTCCCTCCCTCCTGTTGACTGACTGTCGCAGTGCTGCCCTGGTCTGACCAGTGCACTTGGCAGGGGCCGCCTGCTGCAGAGCACTCAGTGGGAACAGGACCTGAGGACCTGGCAAGCCTCTGTCCTTTAATCTCATCTGCACCACAAACTGGGGCCTTGGAACGGGGCTGATGCTGTCAGCACAGTGAGCAGTGACTAATTAAGACACGACTGCATTAGTCACGTTGGAGGTGACAACTGAGCAGCATGTTTTGGGTTCATGTCTGAGAGATGCTGACACACTTTTCAATTATGTGGAACTAATAGCGTGTGGCCTCCACGCAGCCGTGTCAGGCGGGAGAGAAGGGGAGTCTGTGATGAAAGCATGACTCAGTATAGCTCCTCACTCACTTCTCTGCACTCCCTTCTGAAAATCACAATAGGTCACTCCAGGGAGCGTGGCACTTGGGGTCCAGAGGGTGTCTTTCAGAAGGAGAGTTATGAGACAACTCTGGGTGACACAGGAGCCATGGGCCTCTCCATAGGCGCCTGTTGCGAACCCCAGCGTTAACGTGCTCACTCTCCCTGGTCTCTGGGTGCGCCCTTGTCTGGGCCTGACACAGCCGGGCAGGGAGAGCCAGAGGAAGCAGGAGAACCGAAACATTGTCGCCATGAGGGGAATGGGATGTTTTCCTCCACAAATCCCAACCAAACTAGGGAATGTTGCTAAAACAGCTTTCCTTTTTGTTCCCCTCAGGGCATTGACAACAATTTTATGAACAAACCAGATTAGCACACTTATGTTCCTGAACTAGAGCTGAAGATTCCTTTCTTCCTGACGTGCCTTGTGAGATTCCCTAAGTGGCATCTCTCCAATGACAAGAGGATGTTCTTGCAGGTGTGCAGATGTTAGGCTCTGGGGTGGGGTGAGGTGAGGGGGTAGGGGCATAGAGGGGACAGAGCTGCTGGCTTTTCCTTTTTTCTTTTGTAACCTGGAGTGACATCACGCGGGGCTGATGGCAAGATGCCCAAGCATGCTGGGCACTCATCCTTATGTCCCCTCCCCTCAGCTCTCCCTGCAGCAACCCTGCAAACACAGGGCCGAGAGCCAGGCTCTGTAGGGAGCACCCAGAGGTTCTTCCCATCTGCACCACCACCAGGGAGGCCCGCTTGTGTCGTGTCCGCCTTCTGAAGTACACGAACAGAGTTTCGCTTTCTGGCGGCCCATGGTGTCGCATGCATGGTTATACCCCAGCCTGGCTGCCCATTTCTAACTCACTGGGTGACCCTGAACAAGCCTCACTCTACCAGCCGTGGCACACAGCACCACCGTCAGCCCCGGGGCTCCACTCCTCCCTCGTTCACAAAGGCCGGATCTGAGCTATTTTGATGACCTTGCGCCTGAGAGGGCAGAGGGGTCAGCCGGCTCCTACGCCAACTGGAGCAGCACCCTTCTGATTGGAATGAAAACTGGGGATTACTCTTAAGAATTTGCTTAGAAGAGGAGTTCTATAAAGCTTCAAAACCCTATCAAGCTTGAAATCCACAAGTTTGAATGTTTTAAACCTCCTCCCTGGCCTTCCGTGACTTTTTCTCCCATGGTTCCCCCCACCTTTGCCAGTCTTCATCTCATCTTAAAGAAGTCAAGGAAACTGTTTTGCACAGCCACTGGAATGAGTAACAAATATTTGAGAGAAACAAATCTGGCCCCAAATTATGTTGCGTTACAAAGAAACAGTTGTCTCTTCCCCATGGTCCTCTCTCTGTTGGTGGCCTTGACCTCAGGTGACATCACCACGGAGTGGGAAGGTGGCTGACTTCAGCTACTCCATCACATGTAACCACAGGCAGATCTTGCCACTCTGTGCCTTGGTTTCCTCATCTGTCGCTAACCCACCTGGCATGGCACAGGGGGGATGGAAGGAGAACAGAGGCCAGACAGTCAAATGTAGCTCTGGAAGCTTTGGAGAAAACAGCCCATAGCAAGGCTTCCTATATGTCCTGTGTACCCCCCTCTCTACCGTCTTTCTCTTCTGCCCCTTGCCCTCAGCCAGTCCTCCCCTGACCCTCTCCACTCTAACCCCAGCCCAGGCTCTCCTCCCCACCCTCGCTCCTGTTGACCCAACTCCAGGCCTGTCTGTGGCTGTCCTGGCAAAGAAAGGAGCAAGGACATTACAGATGCTGGTGATTTAACCCTTTTCTTCAGTGCTGCCACACCCAGAAGGCATTAAACCCCAAACCCGTGGCGTTAGTAAACACACACCCATCCCTGTTCCTCGGCTCCTGCCTTGTGTGGTTCTAAGGGTGTGCTCTGGAGCCCAGCAACACCTGCTGTCTGGCCTCCCACCTTTCACCTCTCCTCACCTCTCTGCCTCCTGGGCCTCACCCTGTCAGGCTCAGTTGCACATGTCGACTCTATCACACTCCTTTCTCTTTCTTTCAGCAGCCCCATTTTTCTTCTCCCCTGAGAATTAGGAAGGCAGGTTGTGTGGGAGTTCCAGAAAGGGTCTTTGAGATGGACCCAGCACCACTTGAAACATGACCTTGAGCAAGGTAGTTCATCCCTATGTGTCTCAGTTTACGGGTCTAAAAATGGGCATTAGAACACTCGCCTCATCGGGTATGGCAGAGAATACATGAAAGGATGGAGGGGCATCAAGCAGGGGTGCCCCGCCAGCTCATCATTTGCTCCTTGAGTGGAATTATAAACCTGCCAGACACAGAAGAACTGTGGCCCCTGGAAGCGTGTGCTTCCCCACCGCCTCCCTCCGCCTCACCTGAGCCCAGCCCACAGACCTGTATGTGGTCCAGTCTTTTTTCCTGCAGTGGCAACATTTCTTTCCCCCTCTTCTTGAAGGCGGTGCTTCAGGTGAAGAGGAGACGAAAGTGGTGAGGGCATGGGTCAGGGAGACTGCCCGAGGTCTTCTGACTCTCAGCCAAGCTCCGGTGGCCCAGCTGGAGGAAGCAGAGCTGTCGTTTCCAGGGAGAGCCCAGCAAACGCCCTCTTTCAGGCTCAGCCTGAACTGCCCCACGCCCCTCCCATCCCCCTGGTAAGAGGGGATGCTTGCAAAGCCTGTTAAATGATTTTCAGCAATTTCAGAAATTGCCTCAGCTGGTAGTTTAAAATTTCCCTGCAGCTTTAGATTAAAGCAGAAAGAAAAAAGACCCCTGGTGATAGACGAGAGTGTCGCTTTGTCCAAGGAGGGCCAGCTGCTGTCGGAAGCTTCTGAAGAAAATGGAGGGATCTGAGTTGGGCCTGCCATGCGGGTGGGCGGCCAAGGGCACTGGCTCCCCTGGCCTCAGCTTTCGGCCTTGCCGTGGTGACCATGAAGACACCCCCTGACACACACACACTGCCTCGGTCTCCAATTTGCCAGTGTCCTCACCTTGAACCCACTCATCAAAGTTGATCTGAAGTTCGAGTACTTCCTCGTCCTCACCCCGAAAAGGCAACAAAAACAACCATTGCCTCTGCAATCAGCCTGCTTGTTTTTTCGTTCTTTGGGCGCAAGGTTCAGACCAACTGGCTTTCCCCTTCTGGAAGCAGCTGGAAGAGAAAGGCCAGAACCTAGGACAGAGGATGCTGTCTTATTTTTAATTTAACTTTTTTCTCCCTTGTTAAAGATTTCTTTATTTATTACGATCATTTATTTATTTGGCTACATTGGGTCTTCACTGTAGTGCGTGGGCTTTCTCTAGTTGCTGCGAGTGGGGGTTACTGTCTTAGCTGCAGCTCATGGGCTTCTCACTGCTGTGGCTTCTTATTGTGGACCAAGGGGGCTTCAAGGGCACAGGGGCCTCGTCGTTGCAACATGTGGGCTCACTTGCTGTGGCTTGCTGGTTTAGTTGCCCCGAGGCATGTGGGATCTTCCCAGACCAGGGGTTGAACCCGTGTTCCCTGCATTGCCAGGCAGATTCTTAACTACCAGGGAATTCCCTCATCTTATTTTTTAATTATTATTTCTTTTGGCCATGCCATGTGGCATATGTGATCTTAGTTCCCCAACCAGGGATCAGACTTGGACCCCCTGCAATGGCTGTGCAGAGTCTTAACCACTGACAACCAGGGAAGTCTGAGGGGATATTGTCTTGAGTGCTACTGTTAAGATGCGGTTTTCGTAAGCAAGGAAGTGTGTTCTGCCCACAGTTGGGACTCAGAGCAGGGAGACACCAGACATTTCTGAGTCTGGCCCTGATCCTTGAGTAAGGAGTAAGGCTGCTGACCTTGGTGTCTGGGTCATATCTGAGTGGTGGGGAGAGTCCATCAGGCCTTCCTCTTTCTCTCCTTCCTGCTCCTCTTCAAAAGGCTGTGACCTGGGCATGCTGGTTCTGATCCACAGAGCCCGGTGCTCCAGGCCTCTTCACTCCCATCAGCCTCTGTGGGCCATGCTCCCCACCCTGCAAGGCTTCTGGTTACCTTCGTGGCTTGGGAGATGATGTTTTGGCCCTAGGGACCAGCTGTTGATCCAGATAATCAACAGAGGCAGAGAGCCTGGAAATCATATTCTAATTCTAGACCTGCCTCTGTCTTCTTGAAAGGTCCTCTTCTCCATTTACAAAAGGTTCTGATCACTACTCACTGTTGCTCTGGGACCATGGTGGGGGCCAAGGAGAAGCCCCCATGCAGCACAAATTGGGGCTGAGTGGAGAGTGGGAGAGTTGGTGGGTCTGAGTGCTCCGAGGCTGGAGCCTGGGGCTGCATTCAGATGGGACCAGAGAAGATGTCATCACAGTCTAAAATATCTCCACGTATTGTTCTTCTTGATGACAAATGATCTTATCTCCTGACAGCATTGTGTATTGTATTGAATAGGTATTTCTTATATTAACTTGTAAAGTATCCTGGGGCAGCCAGTCCCCTGTAGACAGAAATGCTCTCCTGTGGCCTCTTTGTGCTTTGCATATGGTGCATGCACTTTCCCGTGTTCACACTGCCCTCTACATTGTTCTGCTTTTACTGCACGGTGTACCAGTTAAGTTGTCCCCAGATTCCCTGCACTGAAAACCACGCGGCAGAGAACATCCTGGCACAGAGACCTCGTCTGCACTTTGCCCACTCCAGGCTCCACCGCTTCCTCGGCTGCAAGTGGAGTGTGCCAGGCACAGTGACGTGGCCTCCTCAAGGAAGTAGCTTTGGACCTTGTTTCCCTGCCCAGAGGCATGGGGTGCAGCCTGTTAGGCTAGAGGCCCATTTGGGTAACCTTCGAGGGCACTTGGTGAGCCGCTGGCCCATAGGTGGAGTCCATGGTCTTGACAAGGTCATTCCAGAACTGACCATGGATCCCTGCTAAGCTGTCTCTCAATTCTGTGACCCTGGACAAGTTACTCCACCTCTCCATCCTCAACATGCCTCTATCTAAATACTCTACCTATTTTAATTTTCAGTTTTTCTTTTGATCAAAAGAAAACATGTACACCGTTTTGAAAGATAACCCCAAACAGCAAGTTCTGCATCCCCGTCCCAAGCTACCCTCTCCTTGGCCCATCATTTTAGTTCTTTTGGTCATTTCTTCCATTTCCCTTCATATTTGTAAGTAATTTGCTTATGTTACTTTTTCTTAATTGTTTCCCCTTTAGAATATTGACCTCTTATGGAACAATCAGCCTGTTCTCTGCATATTTCCTGTGTTCCCAGTGTGAGGATTTGGGGTAAATTCATGTTTTACATGTTTAAAACTATAAAAACATTGTTTTCTGCTAAACCAAGTAGTATCCTATTTCCTTTCTACTATAATCTTGTTTATTGTCAAACTATTATCTCATTATTTTTTGTGTGTTCTTAAAAATACTTTATATTCTTCCCTACAAAATCATAAAACTGAGCAAATACCATAAAGCTCTTCTCAACATGACTAACCTCAACAGGTATCACGGATTCTGTGTTTTCCCTGGAGACCTTGCTTGGGGAGCCCCGCATCGCCCCTTTTCCGCTCTCACCATCCCATCTGTGGGCCCCTCCCTTCCCTAGAGGGAGAAGGCTCAGGGAAGTTAAGGAACTTTGCCTAGCATCGTACAGTAGTAAGATGGGGGTAGAGATGTGGGTCTGTCCCAGGAGATGCAGTTACAGTCAAGAGCTGCCATGCCCTCACCCGCTCAAGGATGCTGCAGCCCAGTGGGGTGGAGACCATGTAAACAGAACCACCTGGTAGGGGTCTAATCCACAACAGGATTGCACGTGGTGGGAATTCCCTGGTGGCCCAAGAGTTAGGACACAGCGCTTTCATTGCTGTGGGCCCAGATTCAATCACTGGTCAAGACACTGAAATCCCACGGGCTGTGCAATGAGGCCGAAAAAAGGACTGCATATGGGGTGGAGGTCTCGGCCCTGACTGCAGAGGACAGAGGTGGGTCTTCCCGGCAAGTTCCTCTGCATCCGTGTCCATCCCTGTTCCAGGCTGAGCCAGAAGGCCACTGACAGCTGGGTTCACACTCTTCTTTGATCGCCATGGCTGACTCCTTTTAAAAGAGGCTAAACCAGCCCTCACCTCACTGCCAGGCTGACGTGTGCCTCCCGGGGCCACCGGCAGCCCCCTCATCACAGGCCCGCCTCCCCCCGCCCCAGGTCTCCTTCACTGGGGGCCTGAGCTCTGACCCCAGCCCCCTCCCTCTGCACCAGAGGCAGCTTCTTTCCTTCCCTGGTCAGTCAGCTAAGCTCAGCTCCAGGGAAGGCATGGAGGTTGCGGTGGTGCCAAGGGCCTCAGAGGACCTGGTCATCCAGTTGCTCACACATGGGTAACTCCCAGCCGTGGCCACCAAGTCCCTAAAGACAGCACACCCCGAGTAGGCAGAGAGCCTTCTGAGTCCAGAGCACTTGCTGGGAAACCCTGTGCCTCACACAGGGCCTGTGCATGGTCTGGGGCTTCCGGTGACCACCATCTACCCGCCCCTGAGGCTGTACCCCAGAGTGTCATCAGACAGACACCAGGTCAGCCAGACCCCACCACGGGACACAGGGGCTGGTGCGGGACACATGTCTCCAGCCTGAGCCGTCAGGAGGCATTTGGGAAACGAAAGATGCATAGATCCCTCCAAGCAGCCACGTGCCTTCTAAACAGACAACTCCCCAGGACTTAATCGACATCTCACAATCGGTCTGCTAAGTAGGGAAGAAGAAAGTGTGTGGTTGTCATGGCAACACCAAGTTGCCCAGGACTGTTGATCTCTCAGGTGGGAAAGGAGGGGACAGAGCCAAGCCTCTGCTTCCCTGGTGGGGGTGTTCTGGAGAGCAGGGGTCAGGCTAGACGCAGCTGCTTTCTTCCCACCCTGCCAGCTCGGGCCCAAGGGCCTGAGCCACGCCACATGGTATGGTGTAAAGGGAGCTGGCTGATTCAGGGTCTTCACCCCAGGGTCTGGGTCCAAGGTTGCTCAGCATGTCTTCACCCCAGGGTCTGGGTCCAAGGTTGCTCAGCATGGATGTTTCAGCCCCACCTCAGAGGAGCTCAGACTTGGAGCCCTCTTCTCCTGCCCCCTCTAGGACTCCTAGCAGTGCTGTGCCCTCAGGCCTGGTCCAGGACATGCACACAGCTGGCCTTGCTGGCCTGGCCTCTGAATCTTTCTGAATGACTGAGGGAACAACAGCCTCACCCAGAGCGCCAACCAGAGTCATACAGAGGAGGGAGTGGAGCTGGTCCACTCACCAGTACTGCTGCCAGCCAGCCTCCTTCTCTCCACCAGGAACAAGATGACACCTCCTGACAGGTTGCCCCCTATAGTCTATGCCAAGCTGGGCCCAGGCCTGTGTAGGATGTTGAGCAATAGACAAGGAAGATGCTCAAGTGGAAGAGGTGAGCACCAGGAGCAACACCTGCACTCAGACTCCTCTCCGAGGCCCTGCTGACCAGCTGCACATCCATTTCTGTGGCCCCAGGGCTTTGTCATGGGAGTTTATGAACGGTGAACTCATGAATGAATGAGTGGACAACATACGCAGTGAAGCCTGGGAGCAGAGGAAATGGAAAGGCCAGGTCGGGTGAGGAGCTGGGAATATGGCCTCAGAGGGAGGTGTTTGTCGGACTCCCCATCCTCCAGTCTTCCCCAACCTTGGGCCAGTTCTGTCTTCCAGAGGGACCACTGAGGTCCCTGGCAGATGTGGCCCTGTCACTTGATCTCCCCTCAGAGAGGTGGGGACCCTGGGGCCCCCCCCCAGGGCCTGGCTCAGCTGGTCCCTGATGGGGGCCCGCCTCCCTGGGACCCCCACAGACCCGACCCCTTTTGCTACAAGGCCTGTGGATTCTCTCGCTGTCCAATTAGTGCTAATTGGGAACAGGGAATGTGTGCGTGTGTTGGAGTGGGCCTGCAGCTTGGATGTCCTCGTCAGAGCCTGGAGGCTTCCTGGGATGGGCCCTCGCCCAGAGCCGCAGGGCCTCTGTGGGACCTCGGTGGGACTGAGAGGGCATGGTGTGTGCTGCCTGCTTTTCTCCAGATTCGTTACTGTCCGCCTCCTACCCTGGGCACCAGCTGCCCCAGGGCCAAGCAGGCCTACCTTCTTTATGCCAAATCCACAGCAGCTGGCATAGAGCCACAGCTCAGCATTTCAGACTCCAGGAATGAAGGGAAGGCCTCTGAGGCTGGCAGGAGAGGATGGAGGGGCTGGGGGAATGACCCGGTCCCCACCTCAGCCCATGGTTCACCTAGAGGCCTGGAAAGACGTGCTTCAGTTGATGGTTTCACACTTGGCTCCTCCCTTGAGGAACAGAGGGTGCCGAGGCCCTCCCTAGAGAGGTGGGACTTCCCCTCAGTTTCCCCTCCTTCCCCAGGTCCCTGCCTCCTTTCACCTGGGGCACAGATGGGGGTGTCCAGAGGCAAAGCACCTTTCGAGTCAAATCCTAGGCTAAGTTCTCGAGTCCTGAGGTGCTCCCCTCACCCACAGGCACAGGTCGCGGCCTGATGACAGAGGCTGTGATGGGAGAAGCAGGGGCATGGGCACGTGGGGAGCCTGGGCAGGCACGCTCCCCATTCTGGAGCCAAGGTTCTCCCTGTCTCCTGGAGTGCTTGTGTCGACCTGTGAGGGCCCTCACAGACTCACAGACCTGTGAGTCTGTGAGGGCCCTCCCCTCGGCACGTCAGGCCTCCCTCTTAGTGAACCCAGACCCTGTGACCCTAGGACTCTGGTGTTATCCAGAGTCTGGAAGTAGGGCCCTCAGGGGTCAAAGGTACTCAGAGATTAAGATAGCTGAGCCAGCTCTTGGGACCAGCCTCAGTTTCAGCCCCTGTAAAATGGACGTGTTCCTGTGCAGCGGGCTCTGGACAAGGTGGTGGGGGCAGCGGGGCTGCTCTGAGATCCGGAATCCAAGAGGAGAGCCCTGACTCCTGTTGGCCACTAGAGGGCAGGACCTTCCCGTGTGTTTCCTGCAAAGGACTCGTGAGCAGGACAGCCTGCAAGACAATGGCGAGGCAGGCCCTGGACACAGGCACAAAACGCTGAATGGCTGCTCGTCCAGTCCAGCAGAAGCTGGAGCACTAATCAGAATTCCACCTGGGCCCTAGACCCCACAAGCCCTCGCTGAGCCTTTAGGCTTTCACCTCCTGAGAGGCCAGTCCTGAGTCGCCCTCCCCTTCTTAGAATATGAGTGGCAGAGGAGCAATTAGAACAGGCCCACCAGCCTCCTTGTGGACACAGGACAGATTGCCAGCATGGACAAACTCCTGCAAGTGTCCTCTGTGGTCTTCCAGAGAGACACTGAGAAGTGAACTCGCTGAGCTAAATCAGCCTCCAAACACTCCCATCGCACACCCAGGATTAGAGGACGGCTGCACTTTGTTGCACTAACACCTGGATAAAACATCTCCTTTCAGTGTGAATTTCTTTCATTACTCGTCTTGTCCCGTGTCCACCAGTATGAACGTGCATGCGTGCTCAGCTGCACAGTAGTTTGTGACTCCATGGACTGTAGCCTGCCAGGCTCCTCTATCCATGGGATTTCCCAGGCAAGAATACTGGAGTGGGTTGCCATTTCCTTCTCCAGGGGATCTTCCTGACCCAGGGGTCAAACCTGGGTCTCTTGCATCTCCTACACTGGCAGGTGGATTCTTTACCAATTGCGCCACATGGGGAATTCTGAACAGGTGGAGATACTCACCACTATACTGCTGCTGCTGCTGCTAAGTCGCTTCAGTTGTGTCCGACTCTGTATGACCCCATAGACGGCAGCCCACCAGGCTCCCCTGTCCCTGGGATTCTCCAGGCAAGAACACTGAACGGGTTGCCATTTCCTTCTCCAATGCATGAAAGTGAAAGTGAAGTCGCTCAGTTGTGTCCGACTCCTAGCGACCCCATGGACTGCAGCCTACCAGGCTCCTCCATCCGTGGGATTTTCCAGGCAAGAGTGCTGGAGTGGGGTGCCATTGCCTTCTCCGCACCACTACACTACTCATCTTATTTGTTACTTACTAATTTATTTCTTGTTTATATTTAAGATATATAGCTTTATATCTTAAAGGCAGGAGCTGTCTAGTAAGACCTCTCCTGAAGCAGTTCCCTGGCCCCTGCTCCTTCTGTGAGGCCAGGAGACCTGGAGATGGAGGTCAGTGGGCTGCTGGGCCCTCTCCTCCAGGCTGAACGTGGACTGTACCCTGGCCCCATGTCTCTCCCTGACATCTGACAGCAGGGCTGGCTGGGAGTGTAGCTGGCATGGTCCCTGCTCAGGCTCAGGCTAACTAGGGGCAAACTGTCTTGCCCCAGAGCATCTCACTTGGAAAAGACTGACCTTTCCTGGACTTCTGATTCTGGATGAACAAATTCCTATCTAGCTCTGGCTTTACTTCCTACTTCTAGCAAATGGGATGAAGGAGGACCCAGGATGGAAGGTTGAGAGGCAACAGGCAGGCAGGTGCTTTGGGCAGTGGGAAGGTGGGGTCTGGGTCCTGGGAGCTCAGTGGATTCCACTGAACTAAGTGCTGGGAAAGGTGGAAGTGCCAAGCTTGGGGCTCTCCTTGACCTGTCTCGGATGTTTCTCCCAGGCCTCCCTGGGAGCTCAACGTGCCTCTTCCATGCTTTCCTCCACCCCCTAACAAACAGCACTGAGGATTTGCCAGCCAGTAACCACCAAGAGCCCAGAGAAATAAGAGAGCAAGCCCATTTGATGGGCTGTTCGAAAGCCCATTCTTGGGATGCGCCCATCTCTCTTCAACCAAAGGAGACTCCCACCCTCTGATCTGGAGGAGGGGGAGGAGACAGAGAGTGCAGGGGCAGAGGCTGGATGGGCTTTCTGCCTGGCTGCAGGGCTTTGGGGTTAACACTGGAGAGCATCTGAGTGGACAATCTCAGGCAAGTGACTTTTCCTCTGAACTCCTATGTCATCATCTGTAAAGCAGACAGAACACGACCTGCCGTATAGGGTTGCGGTACAGGACTGCACACACGTGAACGCGATCACAAGCAGTCACTGGCCGGGCATCGCCCAGCAGTTAGTAGAGGCCCAGTGGTGCCACAGCACCAGCAGGTGATGTGCCTCAGGCACCTGGGCACATCTGTAAGTCCTTGCTTGCTGCCGTGGATCCTCCCAGCATGTGTGTGCACGACTGTGGGTGTTGTTTGTGTTTTTCCACAGGTAGACAGCCATATCTTGCCACAGATGTGGGTGTGGGTCCCCTGGGGTCATTTCTTCTAGAGAACCAGTGCTCAGAAGGTGACAGGTAGGGGGAAGTCTGAGGAAGGGCTGGTGATAGGGTGGAAGGCGGAATGGACAGGCTGAGCTTAGGGAGAACACAGGGCAGGAAAAAAATAGAGATAAGGTTAGTCCATATTGGGTGCAGCAGCTAAGGTCTGTTAAGGTCAGTCCCTGACATCTTCTGCAACAGGGTTACCCCTTAGGAGGGGGTTGGGCTGGGCCCCTCCTTCACAGCAAGGTTGGCAGCCAGGCAGTCCTGGGGCCTCAGGAAAGCCCAGACTCTAGTGGTGACAGGTGGCCCAGCTGACTTGAGAGCGTGACGTGGCCCGTCCGGCTGTGATCTGCCTCCTAGGCCTCCCTGCTGTAAGCTGCCACTTACATGTGTATGATCTCATTTACCAGCCAGTGGGCTCAAAATTCGGTTGTCACTGAGACCAGAATTAGGAGGAACAGTTGCCAGCCAGGATCCTGCAGGATAGGTTGGACGAAAGGAGGGCTTGTGTGCAGACACAGGGTCTCTGCTTGCTTCTTCACAGCTGCTCACCTGAGGCTCCTCATTTTGGAGTATATCCTGGAGGCTTTTTTTCCTATGGTGGAATCTGGACACCCATGTAACCATGACCAGAACAAGCTTCGTCACTGCAGAAAATTCCCTCCCAGTCACTAGCTCCTACCCAAGAAGTAACTACTACTATGGCCTTCTGACCTCCATCATCAGAAAATAGTTTTGCTGTCCTGCAACAAGTAAATGTAGCCACATAGCATGTTCTTTTTTATGTCTAGCTTCTTTTAAAAAAATATTTATTTATGTATTTATTTGACTGTGCCATGTTTTAGTTGCAGCACATGGGATCTTTGATATTCGTTGCGGTGTGCGGGATTTTTAGTCGTGACGTGTGAACTCAGTTGGGAATGAGATGTGGGGTCCAGTTCTCGTACCAGAGATCAAACCTGGGTTCTCTGCATTGGGAGCTCAGAGTCTTAGTTGAGCTAAGAGCCAGGTACTGTGGACAACTAGGGTAGCCTGAAGTTTCTTTTGATCAGCATGAAGATTTTTTCAGATTCACTAGTTTTGCTGTGTCTAACATTTGTTCATTCCTTCTTATCGCTGAGTAGTACTTCATTGTGTAGATATACCACAAGTTATCTATTCTGTTGACAGGCATCTGGGTTGTTTCCAGTTCGTCTATTGTGAATAGAGCTGCTCTGAATATTCTTGTGCAAGTATCTGTGTGTGGGTGTGTTTTTATTTCTCTTGGGTAAATTTAACCGTAGAGTGGAGAAACTGGATCACAGGGTAAATGTGTGTTTAGCTTGATGGGAAACTAGTGATAGCAATGGGTGCGAATTCCAGTTGTTCTTCATCTTGGAGGCTTCCATGCTCAAGATGCTTGGTTGCCTCAAGGAGCCCACCCCATTTCCCTTCTATAAGTGAGCCTGGCTTCTAGAGGTGGCAGCATCCTCTGGGAACCCAGAGTCCTGCTGCAGTGGAGGATCTGGCTGATGTGGGAGCCAGCAGGTGAGAAGGGAGCTGACATGTGGGAAGCGCCACCTACAAGCTGGGCACCACACAAGGCTTTCGCTTGCCTGCTTTGACTTAATCCTCTGATTGCTGGGGTCTCGCCAAGAATGGCGCCCAGACGTTTACTGCCTGCAGAGAGCCTGTCCCTACCTTCCCAGGTTGCCTGTCCCCAGCAGTGCCTCCTGGCTGCCATATTGAATCTTTTAGAGGGCCCAGTACAACAGCACTGGGAGGGTCTGTAAGAGGAAAAGCCAGGCTCTGGGAGAGAAGGGACAAGTAGACCCTGATTTCCTGCTCCCAGCTCAGGAGAGGAAATCAGGCCTCCTTCTTTGGAGATAGGCCCTTTCTAGGACCCCGTTTCATTGAACCAACCAGGACTTCACTTGGCTGGGAGCATTTCTGGGTTGGCCATTTAATAGATCTGTGTGGGCGCCTTGGTCCCACCTGTGCAGGTGCACAGCCAGCATCAGTGAGAGGAGGAATGCATAAGTGATTCATTTTGACTCTGCCACTTGGAAAGCTCCTTATCTGAAATAGTCACAATCATGTTCACAACCCAATCCCAGATCTTAGAGCTGAAAAGGACCTCTAGACATCTTTGAGTGTGTTGATCTACTTTCAACAGCCCAAATGTTACTAGCCACATTTGAAGAATAAAGTCACTGATACCAGGAAGTTAAAAGTGACTGTCTCAGTTTTATGCTCCAGAACTAACTGAAGACAGTGGAGAACAGAAACCAGAGGCCTTAGGAGCAAGACCCAACAGGAATGAAGACCACACATCTCAGGAATCATAAAGTAAGTGATGAGAAAATTAGAATTCAATTGGCTGCACTTCATTTTTGTACAAAGCTTCTGGGTAGAGCAGGGTCCACTGGAATTTTCTCTGATGTTGTGCATATTATGCAGAAATCTCTTTCCTCCCAAATCTACCCAGTGCTAACTAGCCAGAAACCAAGTTGGGGCCCTAGAAGTGGCACCATAACATCTGCTGGAAGCCCAGCTAGGTAAGCAAGACTCTTGTTTATCAGAGAGATTAAGTTTCCCTGTCACTGTAACAGGTATCAAACAAACATAGTAATGTCCCTGTTTTATAGATTGACATCTATATCCTAATAGTTATTGAATGTAAGCCATATATTAATTTTTAAAAAGTGGTGGGGAGATGGCAGCATGGGAAGAGAACAAGGAGTGCAGTGGAAGGCTTGGGACGGGGGGAGCTCTGGTCCCCAGTTATGGCAAGCAGATGGGGGATGGAGAGCAGACGTGGCATCAGAAGGATACAGGCCACCCTTGCCCAAGTCCAGCAGATGGCTTTGGGGAGTGGCTGGGAGGGTCCCATGTCATGTCTCCCTTTACTTTTTCCTCTCCTGGTGGGCTTGCCTTCCTAATTCCCTTCCAAGGGCCCAGTGATCATTATCTCTTCATGAACCTCCCACCTCTGATCCTCCAGGAGGCCACAACAGGTTTGGAGAATGTTCTATGGCTGAGTTGGCCCTAATCTCTGTTCCTGCCTGGCTCCTGGGCTGTAAGCAGCCAAATACTGGAGCCCTCGGCCAGCATAGTGAGCCTTGGTGTCCTGCTTCCAAATGCCAGCTCCTCAGCCCCAGTGTGGACCCCAGGTCTTGGAATTGGCCTCGCTGGGTTGAAGCCTGGGTGACTGCTTCTTTTTCATGTGATATACAGAACAAGTCGGTAGAGGACCACAAGGAATGAAGACTAAATGTCCCATCAAAGACATACACATTAGATAAAAGTACATATGAGTGTTTCTGTATTTACATATATACGTATGTGTGTGTTTTATATATATTTATATATACTTTTTAATATGTATGATGGATGGGACATTTGTTATATATTTCCATTTACATATTATATATTACACACTTCAAATCACACATACTTATTCCTATACATTTAGTATTTCATCTTGTTTTATTATATGTTTTCATAGATCATATGTTTGTGCTAAGTCACTTCAGTTGTGTCCAACTCTTTGCAACCCTGTGAATGGTAGCCCACCAGGCTCCTCTGTCCATGGATTTTCCAGGCAAGAATACTCGAGTGGGTTGCCATGCCCTCCTCCAGGGGATCTTCCCAACCCAGGGATCAAACCAGCATCTTTTATGTCTCCTGCATTGGCAGGCAGGTTCTTTACCACTAGTGCCGCCTGGGAAGCCCCATATGCCCATATGTTACATTACTAATTAATAATTAGGAATATTTCTAATATATTTATTACATAATATATATGCTGTTAACAAAGAGGAATGAAGACAGACGTCCACAGATGGACTTATACATGAATGTTCACAACAGTTTTATTCATAATAGCTCTAACTTGGAAAGGATGCAGATCAACAAAGGGATGGATAAACAAATTGTGGCATATCTGCACAATAGAATACTATACAGTAAGAAAAAGGAATGAGCTACTGTTACATGTAACAACATGGAGGGGCCTCAGAATTATTATGCTATATGAGACTACCAACTATATAATTCCATTTATATAAAATTCTAGAAAATGCAATCTAACCTGTAGCAACAAATACATATCAGTGGCTGCCTGGAGATATTGGCAGAGGAAGGGCTGGATTGCAAAGAGATATTAAGAAACTTTTGTGGGTGATGAGAATATTTGTTTTCTTTATTGTCATGATTTCTACATATATTCATATGTCAAAACTAATTGAATTATTGAATATGTAGTTTACTGTAGTTATTTCATCAATGTAAAAAAAGAAGCATTCTTAATCTCATTCCTTTTTAAAACAATACTATTATTTTTAATATATTTCTCTAATATCATTAAAATAATAATTTAATACTATTTTGTGAGGACCAAAGTGATGATACTCTATTGATAAAGTGAAAATTACTTAATGTTTTAAATTATTATGTTACTTTTTTTTTTAAGATAGATGATGCTTTTAAAGTTAACTGATTTCTTTATTTGGCTGCACAGCGTGTGGAATCTTAGTTCCCTGACCAGGGACCAGATCTATGTCCCCTGCAGTGGAAGTGCTGAGTCTTAATCACTGGACTGCCACAGAAGTCTCTGAAAAGTATTTTAAAGTGATATTTATCTTATCATTACTTCTTCCTTTAAAATTTTTAATGTATTGTATATGTTTATAATGCATGTCATATTTTACTAGATAGACTACTATGTATATATAAAATAATAATTTAAACATAAAAATAATGGAGGATGTATGCTCAAAACTTCACTGATGCAGATAAGATGTTTTTGAAGACCAGTAGAATAGAGGTGCTGAATCTTCATTCCTTGGGCATTCTGTGTTATTAAAATAATGTTATTTAACCTGAAATAAAGGAGCAGTTGACCATCAGAGGAAAAAAGGAATAATCTTCTGATACATGTAACAACATGATGAATCTCAAAAACAGACACAAAAGGGGTGTTACTCTATGATGAAATTTTTTAAGAAACAGACAACACTAACTATGGAGATAAAAATCAGATCAGCAGTTGCCTGTGGGCAGGGGAATCACTGGAAGAGGACAGAGGAACTTTCTGAGTGATGGAACTCTATGTATCTTGATTGTGGTGGTGGTTACCTCTATCAATACTCAAAGACTACACACTTATAAAATAGGTGCATTTTATTGTATGCACATTATACTCTCCCCGGGAAAAGAATATTGCAAAAAGCTTCATTGTGCAGGTCAAGGAAAGCACCTTTTGTCCTTGGTACCAGTCACTGCAAACTTTTATCATTCAACTTTTAAACTGAGATATTATTCACAAGGGCTTCCCTGGTGGCTCAGTTGGTAAAGATCCACCTGCCAATGCAGGAAATGTGAGTTCTATCCCTGGGTCAGGAAGATCCCCTGGAGAAGGAAATGGCAACCCACTCCCATATTCTTGCCTGGGAACTCCCATGGACAGAGGAACCTGGAGGCTACAGTCCAAGGGGGCTCAAGGGTCAAACATGACTTAGTGACTAAACTACCACCACCATTACTCACATACCTAGAATTCACCATTTTAAATAAAGTTTACAGTTTAGTAGTTTTTAGTATATCATGAAATTATGCAACCATCACTGTAACTAAATTTTTAGCATTTCACCACACCAAAGATAAATGCCATCTTTGTTTTCCCTGCATTACTGAGTATCCTTGGTTGCCTATTCGGTGTGCTTAAGCTCTTGTTAGCAGATAAGAAGTTGAAGAGGCAAAAGGCTTAGGGAAACTGCATGGCCCAATAATATAAAATCGACAACATCGTGCTAATTCATTTTTTTCCCTACATGAATTGGGAAAAGAGGGCAGTGGTGGTACAGAGGGATTCCTGGGCTTGTGACACTCAAGGATGGAAATGGGGTCGGGGAGCCTGTGCTTTTCCCAAGGTAGGTGACTGGGGAAAAGCAAGCTAAGTGCCTTACGTAGACAGACAAGGAAGTGGAAAAATCTTGGGAGGCCTCCTGGAAGAGGTGGCTTTGGACTATGCCAATTATTTTTCAAAATTCTGTTGTGCTTATAGTTGGCAAAGAGTATTTATGAAACTTATGGTCTTGGATTCTTAGAAGCCAGCAAGATAGGTGTCTTTATTTGCATTTTTATAGAGATGAGGAAATTGAGGCCCAGGGAGATGAAGGGTCCCATAAAGGACATATTATTGGTGAATTTCCCTGGCAGTCCAGTGGTTAGGACTCCATGCTTCCACTGCTAGGGACCTGAGATCAGTTGCTGGTTGGAGAACTAGGATCCTGCAAGTCACATGGCACTGCCAAAAATGAATAATTAAAATTTAAAATAGCACATCTCATAAGCACATCTCACTCAAATATGAACTTGATCCCCAATTGTGGGGAGAGAGAACCTTTTTAGGTGAAGTGGGCAAGGAAGGCTTCTCTAAGGAGACCACCTTCTTAAAAAATACTGGAACAATGAGATGGTACCAACCATGTGAAGGGCTGTGCGTGAGGTGCGATGGAGAGTATCCCAGGCAGTGGAAACAGAGTGTGTAAGGGTCCTGAGGTGGGAAGGGCCTTGGCATACTTTAGGGATGGAAAGGTACAGGTGAACTGCAGCAAGCGAGACAGGTGAGTAGTCCTGGTGAGTTTGTAGGATGACCAGAGCCAGTTTTAGAGGCCAAAGTATGTCTTTTGACTTTTTCAAAGTGCAATAGGAAGCTCTGGGAGGCTTTTGAGTAGTGGTGTGCCATGATCAGAAGTCAGTTTCCTCCATGCCTCTCTGGCACTGCCTCTGTGAATAACTACCATCCAAATTTCCAAGCAGCAGAGGGGTTGAGGAGCTGGCCCACCTAGTTTGTGTTCTAGCTATGCCTCTCACTGAGTGATCTGGAAGCTCCCAGTTTGTTCTTTGTCCTTAAGAGAATGCCACGACCTATGCTGGGGGATGTTGCAAGGAGTATAAATTTCCTGTATGTGCACACATCCCCACACCTACACAGGGCCCTGCACAAGCCAGGCTTTTTTTTTTTTTTAATTTCATTTATTCATTTTTGTTTGGGTTGGGTCTTTGTCGCTGCTTATGGACTTTGTCTAGTGGAGGAAGGCTCAGCATTTGTAGCGAGGGGGCTCAGTTGCTGCAGTGGCATGTGCGCTTTTCCCAGGCCAGGGATGGAACTTGTGTCCCTTGCATTGGCAGGTGGACTCTTAACTACCAGACCACCAGGGAAGTCCCAAGTCAGACTCCTAAATGCTGTTCCTTGTGGCTCTCTGCTCTTCCTGTTCCTCAGGGGTCATGAAGGTGAGCAGTGGAGAAAGGCTGGAGTCAATGAGGAACCTCACTTCTGAGTTTTAAAATATTTGGATAAATGGAAAGATGGCACATGTCCTGGTTGGGAAAATGAAATATTATGACATATTTGACCTGTTTAAATGAATTCATAGGTAACCCTATGCAAAATCTCAGTTTTTTGCAAATATCAGTAACAGCTGATATTTCCTGAGTATATATATGAATATATGTTATATACACATACATATATGTTATACACACACACACACACTATGTGCTAGGCATCATTTAGCTTGTGAGGCATATGTTACTTTTATTCCCATTTTATAGACCAAGACCCTAAGGCCTGGGAATCATAAGCAACTTGCCAGGGTCACAGGACTGGTAAGTATTGAAGCTGGATGATCCTGTCTCTAAAGTGAGCACTCTTAATTCCTGTATGATGATCCTAGAATGTGTATGGATTTATACCATTCTGTATATCAAGTGATAAGTCTGAAAGAAGACCCTGTGAGGGGGGATTCTAGCCCTGCCAGATGTGAGAACCTATTTTAAAGAGCCAGTATTTAACTCCACATGGTATTTCCTTAAACCAAAGTCTGTGAAAGGAAATGGAGAATTCAGAAACAGACCAACCAAAATTAAAAGCCTAGCATGAAAGTAGATTTTACTAAGCAAAGGATAAGAGAAGAATTATTTAATAAATGGTGATTGCATGAAGAACTGGTGATGATGGTGGTTACTTAAAATCCATATTTTACTCCCACACAGGAAAATAAACTTGCCATAGATAACCACCAAAGAATTAAAAATAAAATTTTAGAAAACTAGCAGAATGCAGACTATCAGATGGGTGGAAGAAAGCTCACTTTGTCAGCACTGAAGCAATTTAAAAAAAAATCAAAAAGGACCAGAATGGCAGATTGAATAAAAAAAAAGAACAATGGACTGGGAAATATTTGAATCACTGATGACAGAGGAGTAGTATCTGCAACATAAAAAATTCTTATTTAAAATTAGAAGAGGTTCAAGTCCCCGAAAGACAAATGAGTGTGAACAGATCATTTACAGAAAGGGAAATTTAGGTAGTAAATGCATGGAAAAACATTTTATAGTCACCTAAGAAATACTGAAGTAACCTTGAATTACCAGTAGACACTGCTAAAATATAGGAGGAGAAAAGATGGCATCCAATACTTAGAAATGTGTATTGAACTCTTTACACTTGTTCTTGGCAGGTGCAGAATAAGTGGGGCTGCTGTTTGGAAAGCTCTGTGGCACTGTGGGCTAAGATAATCCTGCTGTTCCTTAACCTTCCACCTGGTTATTCAATTGCCAGGAGTTTGTCTAAGTGCTGAACTAAGAGATATATTAGCAAACAATAATCAGGGACCAAAATAGGCAATGCTAGGAGACAGAGTGAACGGATGACGGTAAGTGCACACATGAAAAATGAATGTGAACAAAACGAAAATGTTAGTGATGGTAGCAAACACAAAAGAGGATGTGTGGTTGCAACTATGTAAAGACTTGCATATAGGCGGAAGGTTTCATGTTTGAAAAGTTGCATTTTGTAGTAGTATTATGGATACTACGTTATTTTTGCGTTTCTTCCTAGTTGTCATATTGTCTTTTCTGTGGCATTAAAAAAAAAAAAATCTAGATTCAAATCTAGCCAGTGGCGTGACTTTGAGCAACATTGTCTATGAAGTAGGGTAATATTTCCCAGCGCAGTGGCTGAGGTCATTGAGAAGTGACTTGAGCCGCATTTGGCACCTCAGACCTCCTTCTTGGTGTGGGGGCGCCTCTTCCTTCCTGAAAGATAGGAATCAACAGAGCCCTGTCAGAGACCTCCTCCCAGGGCCCGGGAATCCGGGCACTCCAGGGTTTCCGTGGTGCAGGGACTCCCTTCTGCAGGGAACTCTACAAAGCAGGTGGGGATCCGGGTGTCTCACTGCCACCTGCCCTCGATGGGGAAGGGGCGAGCTCGGGGAACACAATCGCCTGTGGGCACCTCGCGTTTCGGGGCCGGCATGTAGCCACCTTCGACCTTCTGTCCCAGCCCGGGGCCCCCTGCTCTCCCGCCGGAATTCGACAGCCGTCTTGTGCCCCCTCGCTGGGGCCCCGAGCGACAGGAAAACTAGGATTTACAGGGTGCCTCCTGCGGAAGCCCGGAGACACCCCGTGCGCCGGGGGCCCAGGGTCTGACTTCGCAAACAGGGGGCACTTGGGTGCTTTCCAGATCTCAAGGGAAGGTCCTCGACGTGGGCCTGGCGGACGGACGCAGCTCTCTCCCGCGGCGACACGCGCCGATCTAGCATCCAGTTGTCGCTCTGTCCGTTCCTCCGCTAATGCCATCTTGCCGGAGGCTGTCACGTGCGGACAACAGCATCGCGCTTCACCTCGGACGCCAAAAACGACACCAGGACGCCACCAAGTTCCCTGGACTCCGTCCTCAACCCGAGGTGAGGCGCAGGAGACCTTCCCTCGTGGGTCGGAGCAGGGACTCGGTGGGCGCTGGGTCCCTGGGGCGCGTCTTCTCGTCGGGGCCAGTCCGCGCCAGCCTNAGTATCCTGTGGTTCATAAAATGACCTCTGAGACAACTGAAGATTCAACCAAAGTGTATAGAGGTTAAGAATATACAAATTTGTATAAGTGAGTCACTGTGATGTGGAGCAGTAATTAATACAACATAGTAATTCAACTGCACTTCAATAAAAAATTTAAAAAGAGAATTGGAAGTAAAAAATAAGGATATTTTAAAAATATCATTTAAAAATATACTATATTTTTATATAGTATATACTATATCTCTTGAAGTTTCTATCACATGACTATGAACTATAAACTAGAAATCAATAAACTCTTTTCTGCAAAATAAATTGTTAAAAGATTAAATGTAATTCTCAGCATCTACCAATTATAATTATATAAACTTGGAAATTTTTCTTAACCTTTTTTCGTGTCAGTTTCACATATAAAAGGGGTATAATAAGATTAATTCTGTCAAGGGACAGATACTGGAATAAATTAATGCATAGAAGTAAGCACTGAAGAAGTGCCACTTATTATGATTTCACAGTTCTTTTTCCTTAATTTAGGAAACTTATGATTCCCCAAGCCTCCAGTTTCCTGATAGGCTGAGAGATTTTCCTGTTCTTCTAGTCTTTTAGCTAAGGGGAAAAATATATCAAAAGACACGATTACAAACAAACAAGCATTCACTCTGAGTTCTGCATTA